>JARQOC010000007.1:87608179-88172991 GCA_033576535.1 Allobates femoralis
TTGCGCCTCCGCCCGGGGGCCGCCTCTGGTTTCCGCTCCTACTTATTATTGGAGGAAGATGAGTGGGTCCCTGTGGCGTTGGCTGCTTATCTCTGGGAGATACCAGAATGGATAACGTCCAATATCTGCCTAATTTCTCGCAGACATTTGCTGTGTCCATTGCCATCTTTTCCAGGAAAGCTCCCGCCACACACATCACACTTTAAACTTGCGTGCCCGAGCGGAGGCCCAGCCAGTGTTGTTCTTGCCTTCCCTGGTCTGGCGGTATATGGTTTTATGCTAATCTTCCAGCGGTGTCCTGCTCGCTGCGGTATCTTTTTTGTGGGAGCCTATACGTGTTTGGCGCTTTGAGCTCCACAACAGTTGAAGATATACATGGACATATGTGATGTGTGTCCACCATACCCACAGCACATTGCATTTTGCGTCAAGCATTATCGCTGCTGCATTATCTCGCACAGACTATTGCTCCTGCCGGAAGCCTTTATGGTGTAAGATTCTGGACCCGTCTTTGAAGAAACCATTTCACAAGTGAAGTTACAAGTTTCCAGAATCTTGGGAAAAAGAATAAAAAATATCTCTGAAAGACGAGATAAAAGCCGGGATGACCTGCTAATTGCAGCCATTAGCTGGAATAATGGCCGCCCCTCCACCCCCTCTGCCCCGGCGTTGGGGATGAACTCATGGCGGACGATTATACCCTCGTACCATTCAGAAATAAGTGCAGAAATTAAAATGAAGCTTTGCACAGAATGGGGCATTGTCCGACCGCTCCGGACATGAAAGAAAGCTCCCAGCAGATACAATCGCCAATGATGGGAGCCTTCTGAAGGATTGATTGTGCCGTCTATGGGAGAGGATACGGAGGAGGCCGCTCATTCTCACGCCCGCCGTGGTTTTTTGATTATTTTTTTTGGTGGATTTTCTCCGATCTGTAGGTGACATCTATTTAAATTTTGTGCCACCCCTAAAATTTGTGCATCATCAAGCCCCCTGTTATTTGTCCCCACATTCAGCGGCCGATGTGGAACCGACCTGAAAACTTTTAATCGAATTTAAGATATTTTTTGGAGAATTTGAACCCTTTTTTTTTTTTTAACATAATTAACTTAATAAATAATAAAATGTCATCTAGAATAGAGGAGCGATGGTCTACCCTGACAGTGAGCAGCCACCGGTGACAAGAAGCAGCTGCCGGGCCGGTAATGACCGCGCCTCATCCAGCCTCATTTTATTTACTCGTCTGACTCCGTTTTTTTGTTGCATCTTAAGATCCATTAACTTCTACAAAGCAAAAAGGAGCGGACTTCAAAGACGGCCGAGGGCTATTGCTCATTTTGTGTTTTCTCGGAGCCTCCGTTCTCTGTCAAGTATTTCCTCTCTGGCTTCTCGTCCTATTGAATCATCTCCCCTCCTGCTCCGAGCAACAACGAGCTTCATAGGCTACAATGGAAAATGTGTAGAATGACACTGGGGGTACAGGATGATGACACTGATGGGGTTTCAGGATAATGACACTGACACTGGGGTACAGGATAATGACACTGGACAAAATGACTGGGGTACAGGATAATGACACTGGGGGTACAGGATAATGACACTGCAGGGGTACAGGATATGACACTGGGGGTACGGATATGACACTGGGGGTACAGGAATAATGGGACCATGACACTGGGGGTACAGGATATGACACTGGGGGTACCGGATAATGACACTGGGGGTACGGATGATGACACTGGGACGATGATGACACTGGGGTACAGGATATGACACTGGGGGTTACCGGATATGACACTGGGGGTACCGGATAGATGACACTGGGGGTTACAGGATAATGACACTGGGGGTACAGGATAATGACACTGGCGGTACAGGATAATGAATGACACTGGGGTAACAGGATAATGACACTGGGGGTACAGGATAATGACACTGGGGGGTCAGGATAATGACACTGGGGGTACAGGATAATGACACTGGGGTACAGGATAATGACTAACTGGGGTACAGGATAATGACACTGGGGGTACAGGATAATGACACTGACACTGGGGTTACAGGATAATGATGACACTGGGGTACAGGATATAATGACACTGGGGTACAGGATAATGACACTGACACTGGGGTACAGGATAATGACACTGACGGGGTACAGGATAATGACACTGACACTGGGGGTACAGGATAATGACACTGGGGGACAGGATAATGACACTGGGGGTACAGGATAATGACACTGGGGGTACAGGATAATGACACTGGGGGTACAGGATAATGACACTGGGGTACAGGATAATGACACTATGGGGTTACAGGATAATGACACTGGGGTACAGGAAATGACACTGGGGTACAGGATAATGACACTGGGGGTAGCAGGATAATGACACTGGGGTGCAGATAATGACACTGGGGGTACAGGATAATGACACTGGGGGTACAGGATATGACACTGGGGGTGCAGGATAATGACACTGACACTGGGGTACAGGATAATGACACTGACACTGGGGGTGCAGGATAATGACACTGGGGTACAGGATAATGACACTGGGGGTGCAGGAATATGACACTGGGGTGCAGGAATACTGACACTGGCATGGGGTACAGGATAATGACACTGGGGTCAGGATAATGACACTGGGGGTAGCAGGATAATGACACTGGGGGTGCAGGATAATGACACTGGGGGTAGCAGGATAATGACACTGGGGGTCGGAATGAACTGACACTGGGGTCAGGATAATGACACTGGGGGTGCAGGATAACTGACACTGGGGGTGCAGGTATAAATGACACTGGGGGTGCAGGATAATGACTGACACTGGGGGTGCAGGATATACTGACACTGGGGGTACAGGATAATGACACTGGGGGTCAGGATAACTGACACTGGGGGTGCAGGATACATGACACTGGGGGTGCAGGATACTGACACTGGGGGTACAGGATACATGACACTGGGGGTGCAGGATAATGACACTGGGGGTCAGGATAATGACACTGGGGGTGCAGGATAACTGACACTGGGGTGCAGGATACTGACACTGGGGTCAGGAATGACTGACACTGGGGTACAGGATAATGACACTGGGGGTCAGGATAATGACACTGACAACTGGGGGTGCAGGATAATGACACTGACACTGGGGGTACAGGATAATGACACTGACTGGGGGTGCAGGATATGACACTGACTGGGGTGCAGGATAATGACACTGACACTGGGGGTCAGGATAATGACACTGGGGTACAGGATAATGACACTGGGGGTAGCAGGATAATGACACTGGGGGTGCAGGATAATGACACTGGGGTACAGGATAATGACACTGGGGTACAGGATAATGACACTGATCTGGGGGTACAGAATAATGACACTGGACACTGATGGGGTGCAGGATAATGACACTGGGGGTGCAGGATAATGACACTGGGGGTCAGGATAATGACACTGGGGGTGCAGGATGATGACACTGGGGTGCAGGATGATGACACTGGGGGTACAGGATGATGACACTGGGGGTACAGGATGATGACACTGGGGGTACAGGATAATGACACTGGGGGTACAGGATAATGACACTGGGGGTACAGGATAATGACACTGGGGGTACAGGATAATGACACTGGGGGTACAGGATAATGACACTGACACTGGGGTAAAGGATAATGACACTGGGGGTGCAGGATAATGACACTGACACTGGGGGTGCAGGATAATGACACTGACACTGGGGGTGCAGGATACTGACACTGACTGGGGTACAGGATAATGACACTGACACTGGGGGTGCAGGATAATGACACTGGGGGTGCAGGATAATGACACTGGGGGTGCAGGATAATGACACTGGGGGTACAGGATAATGACACTGGGGGTACAGGATAATGACACTGGGGGTACAGGATAATGACACTGATACTGGGGGTACAGAATAATGACACTGACACTGGGGGTGCAGGATAATGACACTGACACTGGGGTAAAGGATAATGACACTGGGGGTACAGGATAATGACACTGACACTGGGGGGTACGGGATGATGACACTGGGGGGTACGGGATGATGACACTGGGGGGTACGGGATGATGACACTGGGGGGTACGGGATGATGACACTGGGGGTGCGGGATGATGACACTGGGGGTGCGGGATGATGACACTGGGGGTGCGGGATGATGACACTGGGGGTGCGGGATGATGACACTGGGGGTGCAGGATGATGACACTGGGGGGTACAGGATGATGACACTGGGGGGTACAGGATGATGACACTGGGGGGTACAGGATGATGACACTGGGGGTACAGGATGATGACACTGACACTGGGGTAAAGGATAATGACACTGGGGTTCCAGATAATGACACTGGGGGGTACAGGATGATGACACTGGGGGTACAGGATGATGACACTGGGGGGTACAGGATGATGACACTGGGGGTGCAGGATGATGACACTGGGGGTACAGGATAATGTCACTGGGGGTACAGGATGATGACACTGGGGGGTACAGGTTGATGACACTTTGCTGTCACTGTCATGTACCTTTCCTCTCTCCCTGTACACCATTGGTTGTGCCTGCTGCTGTTGCTGACTCATGATCATTGCGCCTGTGAACTCCCTCAGGGGCCACTTGTAACCTGTTTGGTTGAACTCACCGACTCACTGAATATGCCAAGAATGTGAGCGAAACCTAAACAATTTGTGAAAAGTGTAGAGATGTTATATAAAGTAGAGAGGGGTTATAGAGAGGTTGCCATCACAGCCCCCTGTTGCCCCTGGGCCGCCAATGACCCCGAACATTAGGCGAACCGTTGTACAATTTTAGGGTTAAAGGTTTTGCAGCTGCTGCGGGAAAACACAATAATCTGTTATTCTAGAGAGTGAAGCTCTGATTGTGGGATCTCGGGGCCGCATCATCCCTGGTGCTGCCCGTCAGCCTGCAGTATATAGATCATATACCTGCGGAGCTGTGTTATGGGGGAGCAATAACTGGTGATACATCAGAAGGGACGGTCCACCTCTGGGGACAATTTGGCTTTTTTTATTAGTGAATTCATGTATTTGTGGCCAAAAATATTTTTTACAATTGCGCATTTTTATTTTGCACCTCTGTGCTGCAGATTCTATTACTGACTGCAAGAAGAGTTCACTGAGGATCCATCAGAGCTCGTCCTCACAGGAGAGCTGGGGAGATACCGTATGTTATCCGCCTTTTTTCCTATTGCATGTTAACCGATTAATGACCACAGACCGCATCAAACCTGAATATGAAGAGAAACAGCCTGTGAAAGCAAAACACTGGCACATCTTTACTAATGATCGCCTATATATTCTATATCAACTTACATTACAACACTGATCCTATAATGATCCTGAATTACCTCCTGTATTATCCTCCAGAGCTGCATTCACTATTCTGCTGGTGCAGTCACTGTGTACATACATTACATTACTGATCCTGAGTTACCTCCTGTATTATACTCCAGAGCTGCACTCACTATTCTGCTGGTGCAGTCACTGTGTACATACATTACATTACTGATCCTGAGTTACCTCCTGTATTATACTCCAGAGCTGCACTCACTATTCTGCTGGTGCAGTCACTGTGTACATACATTACATTAGTGATCCTGAGTTATCTCCTGTATTATACTCCAGAGCTGCACTCACTATTCTGCTGGTGCAGTCACTGTGTACATACATTACATTACTGATCCTGAGTTACCTCCTGTATTATACTCCAGAGCTGCACTCACTATTCTGCTGGTGCAGTCACTGTGTACATTACATTACATTACTGATCCTGAGTTACCTCCTGTATTATACTCCAGAGCTGCACTCACTATTCTGCTGGTGCAGTCACTGTGTACATACATTACATTACTGATCCTGAGTTACCTCCTGTATTATACTCCAGAGCTGCACTCACTATTCTGCTGGTGCAGTCACTGTGTACATACATTACATTAGTGATCCTGAGTTATCTCCTGTATTATACTCCAGAGCTGCACTCACTATTCTGCTGGTGCAGTCACTGTGTACATACATTACATTACTGATCCTGAGTTACCTCCTGTATTATACTCCAGAGCTGCACTCACTATTCTGCTGGTGCAGTCACTGTGTACATACATTACATTAGTGATCCTGAGTTATCTCCTGTATTATACTCCAGAGCTGCACTCACTATTCTGCTGGTGCAGTCACTGTGTACATACATTACATTACTGATCCTAAGTTACCTCCTATATTATACTCCAGAGCTGCACTCACTATTCTGCTGGTGCAGTCACTGTGTACATACATTACATTACTGATCCTGAGTTACCTCCTTTATTATACTCCAGAGCTGCACTCACTATTCTGCTGGTGCAGTCACTGTGTACATACATTACATTACTGATCCTAAGTTACCTCCTATATTATACTCCAGAGCTGCACTCACTATTCTGCTGGTGCAGTCACTGTGTACATACATTACATTACTGATCCTGAGTTACCTCCTGTATTATACTCCAGAGCAGCACTCACTATTCTGCCGGTGCAGTCACTGTGTACATACATTACATTACTGATCCTGAGTTACCTCCTGTATTATACTCCAGAGCTGCACTCACTATTCTGCTGGTGCAGTCACTGTGTACATACATTACATTACTGATCCTGAGCTACATCCTGTATTATACTTCAGGGTGTAACTCAGGATCAGTACAGGATCAGTAGTGTAATGTGTGTACACAGTGAGTGCAGCAGCAGAATAGTGAGTGCAGCTCTGGAGTATAATACAGGAGGTAACTCAGGATTAGTAATGTAATGTATGTACACAGTGACTCCACCAGCAGAATAGTGAGTGCAGCTCTGGAGTATAATACAGGAGGTAACTCAGGATCAGTAATGTATGTACACAGTGACTGCACCAGCAGAATAGTGAGCGCAGCTCTGGAGTATAATACAGGAGGTAACTCAGGATCAGTAATGTATGTACACAGTGACTGCACCAGCAGAATAGTGAGTGCAGCTCTGGAGTATAATACAGGAGGTAACTCAGGATCACTAATGTAATGTATGTACACAGTGACTGCACCAGCTGAATAGTGAGTGCAGCTCTGGAGTATAATACAGGAGGTAACTCAGGATCAGTAATGTAATGTATGTACACAGTGACTGCACCAGCAGAATAGTGAGTGCAGCTCTGGAGTATAATACAGGAGGTAACTCAGGATCAGTAATGTAATGTATGTACACAGTGACTGCACCAGCAGAATAGTGAGTGCAGCTCTGGAGTATAATACAGGAGGTAACTCAGGATCAGTAATGTAATGTATGTACACAGTGACTGCACCAGCAGAATAGTGAGTGCAGCTCTGGAGTATAATACAGGAGGTAACTCAGGATCAGTAATGTAATGTATGTACACAGTGACTGCACCAGCAGAATAGTGAGTGCAGCTCTGGAGTATAATACAGGAGGTAACTAAGGATCAGTAATGTAATGTATGTACACAGTGACTGCACCAGCAGAATAGTGAGTGCAGCTCTGGAGTATAATAAAGGAGGTAACTCAGGATCAGTAATGTAATGTATGTACACAGTGACTGCACCAGCAGAATAGTGAGTGCCGCTCTGGAGTATAATACAGGAGGTAATTCAGGATCAGCAATGTAATGTATGTACACAGTGACTGCACCAGCAGAATAGTGAGTGCAGCTCTGGAGTATAATTCAGGAGGTAACTCGGGATCAGTACAGGATCAGTAATGTATGTACACAGTGACTTTTATTTATAGCAGGTTTATTCTGTATGTAGATGGTGAATATAGTTTATTGGCTTTGTATGTGTTTGGTATCTGGGGTTCTGTCTCGGTGTCGTCTGTATCTCTCCTTGTGCTGGTTGTGTCCTCCCCAGCGGTGGTCTCCTCTCCCGTGGTCCAACGTATCGTGTCTGTGTGGCGTAAGCATGTTTTCCTATTAACACTGGAAGTCAGGTCAGGCGCTGTACAAGCTTTGTGACCGGGGAGAGTACGGCTCTGATTTTGGGTGGTTGTAGGAGCCGAGGATGAAAGGTAACCGGGAGACCTTCGTTATAGAGAGGGGGGAATCGGGGAAGGGAGCCAGAGGCGAAAAAGTCATACAGTAATGCAAACCATACGCTGCGCTCCCCGTCCCGTGTGGTATTGATGGGTTGTGAACTTCCAGGGACTCGGACTTGGTCACTGCTGTTTTAAATAAGCCAAAAAAATCGCAGCCCTCAGCGTTCAAAGCCACAAGGTCCTACGTGCATTGTTTATTTGGGGCCGTTAATGTGCGCGGCTGGTTATAATGGAGCCGCGATAATGGTTTTCATTATGGACCTCCGTCTTGTTCGCCGGTGAGGGCCGGCTATTGCACCGATCATGTATCATCATGTGGAGCAGTAGTCAATGCCCCAACTTGTGGCCCTATTTGAGACTTCTCAGTGTGGTAGTGACCTTGAGTCTGGGATTGGGCGCCGACACCTCTTAAAGGGAATCTGTCAGCAGGTTTTTGCTATGTAAGCGGAGGACAGCATGCTGCAGGGGTTAAAAAGGAAACCGCAACAGTGCCTCTCTTCAGTGTGTGCTATTGTTTACTTAAACTAAAGGCTTTATTTCCCTGTGATTAGCATTACAGGAGTACAATGTCACACACTGGGCAGTCTGGCACTCCGAATGCTGTGATTGACACCTCACTGTCAATGTACAATCTTTATCTAGAGGCTGGTGTTGGCAGGGGCAGCTCTCTACCTATATACATTGTATATACAGAGCCTGGTGTGGGCAGGGGCAGCTCTCTACCTATATACATTGTATATACAGAGCCTGGTGTGGGCAGGGGCAGCTCTCTACCTATATACATTGTATATACAGAGTCTGGTGTGGGCAGGGGCAGCTCTCTACCTATATACATTGTATATACAGAGTCTGGTGTGGGCAGGGGCAGCTCTCTACCTATATACATTGTATATACAGAGCCTGGTGTGGGTTGGGGCAGCTCTCTATCTATACACATTGTATATACAGAGCCTGGTGTGGGCGGGGCAGCTCTCTATCTATACACATTGTATATACAGAGCCTGGTGTGGGCAGGGGCAGCTCTCTATACACATTGTATATACAGAGCCTGGTGTGGGCATGGGCAGCTCTCTATCTATACACATTGTATATACAGAGTCTGGTGTGGGCGGGGGCAGCTCTCTATGTATACACATTGTATATACAGAGCCTGGTGTGGACGGGGAAGCTCTCTATCTATACACATTGTATATACAGAGCCTGGTGTGGGCAGGGGCAGCTCTCCATCTATACACATTGTATATACAGAGCCTGGTGTGGGCGGGGGCAGCTCTCTATCTATACACATTGTATATACAGAGCCTGGTGTGGGCAGGGGCAGCTCTCTATCTATACACATTGTATATACAGAGCCTGGTGTGGGCAGGGGCAGCTCTCCATCTATACACATTGTATATACAGAGCCTGGTGTGGGCAGGGGCAGCTCTCTATCTATACACATTGTATATACAGAGTCTGGTGTGGGCAGGGGCAGCTCTCTATCTATACACATTGTATATACAGAGCCTGGTGTGGGCAGGGGCAGCTCTCTATCTATACACATTGTATATACAGAGTCTGGTGTGGGCAGGGGCAGCTCTCTATCTATACACATTGTATATACAGAGCCTGGTGTGGGTGGGGGCAGCTCTCCCAGCTCTGCTGTGTTCCTGAAACATAAGTCTTTGATTGTAACAGAACAGCTGCCCCCAGTGATCTATGCGATACATCGTTGGATTCAGGGTTTCTTTGCCTACATTATGTTGCTGTCTCATGAGGTAGCAAAAACCTGCTGACAGATTCCCTTTAATGACCACAATTTGCCCCAACAGATCCAGCTTTTAGTTGAGTGTGCCACCCACCATGGCCCTGACACCAGGTTACAAGTGGCTCCTTCTTTTTTTCCCTGTTCCCCTGAGTATTCCATCTACTATTGCAGCGTCAGTTTTTTTAATTTAGTGCTTATTTTTGCTATTTTCCAAAGTCAGGCCTCTGGTGACTGGATGGTCGTAGACCTGACTTTGAGCTTTTTTTGGATAATTATCCTTTTAGAGCCTTTGTTAGAGCTTAAAAAAGGAACTGAATAAAAACGTCCAGATCTCTGGAACCAAACGATGGATTCTAAAACAACAACGGTAAAAATAAAATAAGAGCAAAATCTGTATGGGTATGATCTGGTGATCCGCTCTCTTAAAGGGATCTTCTATCTGATGAGACTCGCTTTGGATCAAAGCAGTGAGGAGGCCAAATTGTCCACATCACCCCGCCAAAACATTTTGTGTTTATCTCTTCTTTTATGGTGACGGGGGCTACGAGCTTACGCTATTTTGGTCCTAGATATCAAACTAAAACCTCACTGTCATCTATAGTGATATATTGCATTTTTTTATCTGTAATGATATATTGCATTTCTATCTGCAGTTTACATCAGTGTCCTCTAGGGGGCGACAGTCACTTGTGTTGCATTAGCTGCTGCAGAAGCGGCCCGCCTTGTATAACAGCTGGGCGTCATTAATAGGCTGCCTTCTGACACTGTGCTTCACTAGTGGAGTGGCTTGCTGCCCTGTGGTGACCTCATGTCCAGCGACACCACCTGTCTCTTCCTTGTGGCACGGCTGGAGCTGATGCTACAAATCGCCCCCGTTGCCAGGGTTGTAGGAGATGGCGCATCGGTGCTGAGAGATTTGGGGTGCCTCTGGGGTAACTTATGGCGTCCTGCAAAATGCAAAGGTATTTGTAAGCGGCCATTTTTTTTCTTTTTTTTATGGTGGTGGGGACACCGACCTCTTAAGGTTTTTTCTGTCTTCGAGATTGTTGTCAACAAAAATGTCTGCTAGTGCATCATCTATGCCGATCCATTACCAAGTGCCGAAGTCTTTTGATTACTCAGAGAAAGAAGGTGTGGGACTCGTGTATTGGCGCTTTATTCTTCATCCAATTGTCTTTCCTTAGGGACTTTGCGACCGTTCTTCCTCCCTTTTTGGAATAAAATATAATTTAATACGATTAAAATTGAATTGTTTCATTATATATAAGTACTGAGCTGTGTAACTGGGAATCCAGCAGAGAGGGTGAGATATGACACACATACTATAAAGCAGCAGCGTGGAGAGCATTATACTACAGTATTGAGCAGTATAGCTGAGAATCAAGAACTGGGGCTAGATAATACACTTCCTATACTGCATTAATACTGAGCAAATGTAGCTGGGACTCCAACACAGGGTCAGTATAAAACACTTACTATAAAGCAGCAGTACTGCCCAGAGGAGTTTAGAATTATGAAAGGGTGAGAGTACAAAGCACTTACCATAAAACACCAACATGGTGAATATTATGTAGCGGTACTAAGAAGTGTAGCTGGGAATCCAACATTAGGTCGGTATGAAACACTTACTATAAAGCAGCTGTTGTGACCAGTGGGGCTGAGAATGCTACATCGGGGAGAAAAAAAACTATAAAGCAGCAGCATTGATAACATTACATAGCAATACTGAACAGTGTAGCTGGGAATCCAACATTAGGTCGGTATGAAACACTTACTATAAAGCAGCTGTTGTGACCAGTGTGGCTGAGAATCCTGCACTGGGGTGAGAGAAAGAAACTGTAAACCAGCAGCATTGATAACCTTACATAGCAATACTGAACAGTGTAGCTGGGAATCCAGCACTAGTGATAGATAAAACACTTACAATGCTCAGTACTGATGCTTGATAGTATCTAAAAATGAAGCATAGCGAGGGGGCGAGATAAAACACTTACTATAAAGCATCAGCTCTAACCAGTGTAGCTGAGAATCCTGCACAGGCTGAGACAACACTTCCTATAATGCAACAGCATGGGAGCATTGATTGTACAGCAGTACTGAGCAGTGTAGCTGAGAATTCTGCACAGGGCTGAGACAACACTTCCTATAATGCAACAGCATGGCAGCATTGAATGTACAGCAGTACTGAGCAGTGTAGCTGAGAATTCTGCACAGGGCTGAGACAACACTTCCTATAATGCAACAGCATGGGGAGCATTGAATGTACAGCCGTACTGAGCAGTGTAGCTGAGAATTAAGGTGATATTAAACCCTTGCTAGAAAACATCAGCAAGAATCCTCATTGACTTCCAAAAGCAGCTGTAACCTGATTCCTCAGTAAGTGTGTGAATAATGAGTTCAGGAGGAAGAGGCTTATAAGTGGAGAAAGAAGCAGAATTCTCTTAAGTTTATTTGCTGGATCTAATGATTTATGTTGAGTTTATAAATGACACCGACCATTTACATGCAGCACTGGGTGATGTATACACCCAGAGTCGTCCCCAAAAATGAGTGCACAGACTCCTAACCTAACCTGCTGCATGGCACCTAAATACCCAGATTTTACCCACTGGTTTCTGGACCATTGATGTTGGCGGCTTTATTAGTGCATTTGTGGACTAATGGCCATTGTTACTCTGCCCAGCAGATGGCGCCAGACACCTGACAGTAGATTGTGCCTGTCAAGCTCCATGACACACGGCCCAGGAGGGGAAAATCTCTTTGCCGTATTAATCATGTGCTTCACGCTTTATTGCTCCGGTACAATACTGTTTATACTGTTAGAAAAATACTGAGCAAAATAATGAGAAATTAAATTTACCTCTTCATTTTTTTTTCTTAGGTGTATGTTAATCAATGACAAGATCCCTGCACTCGCCTCATTCACAGGTGGGGTGGGAGCGGATTCTACACCGACGTCTGTAAAGGTCCCTTATTAGCGAGAGGAATAAAATGTAACTGGCTCAGACGTGGTCAGATTGACCATCCTGGGATATAGAAATGATGGGGGACTAGCCGCAGAGCCCGGTATACGCAGGAAGTAGAGGGGGCCATGGTTTGGGTTTGCACTTTGTTATGGAGCGGTTATATGGCCATAAGCATGAATCTGGCAGTTCTACCAAACATTGCCACTAACTGTGATACCGGGCAGCTCCGCCAAGAGAAGTATGGAGCAAGCAAGGTTACATTACCCACACGAGCCGCAGCACCTTTAAGTGGGAGAGCGGATAGTGAGACCTCTCAGATATAATAGTAAAGATAGCAACTGATCACCTATTCATAGACCTCCCAGTGATCAGGATCCATAGGACTGGGGACTCCCAGTGATCAGGACCCATAGGACTGGGACTCCCAGTGATCAGGATCCATAGGACTGGGGACTCCCAGTGATCAGGATCCATAGGACTGGGGACTCCCAGTGATCAGGATCCATAGGACTGGGGACTCCCAGTGATCAGGATCCATAGGACTGGGGAATCCCAGTGATCAGGACCCATAGGACTGGGGGCTCCCAGTGATCAGGATCCATAGGACTGGGGGCTCTCAGTGATCAGGATCCATAGGACTGGGGCTCCCAGTGATCAGGATCCATAGGACTGGGGCTCCCAGTGATCAGGACCCATAGGACTCGGGGCTCCCAGTGATCAGGACCCATAGGACTCGGACTCCCAGTGATCAGGATCCATAGGACTCGGGACTCCCAGTGATCAGGACCCATAGGACTCGGGACTCCCAGTGATCAGGATCCATAGGACTCGGACTCCCAGTGATCAGGATCCATAGGACTCGGGACTCCCAGTGATCAGGATTCATAGGACTGGGGGCCCCTAGGGATCTGTATCAATAGGACTGGTGAGGTGGTCGACAGGGTATGGGGTACTCTAGTTAAATACAGTCCTCCGGACTGAAACATTTTTCCATAACATATCATAACTATTTACATTTGATTATTGAACAGAGTCTTAAAAATGAAAAATTGACAAAAACAGGTATAAATAAGAAAACGGGTAACCAGTCCATACAGCGCTAGTCCATCTGCTGCTGGCTGTTTAAACAGGTATTTGCCACTACCAGTCCTGTGACTATGGTCCATTTTTGAAATAAGAACAGGGGAACATTCAAAAGTCCAACAGATGTCTGTAGGGTTAAAGTTCAAAAACATAACAACAAACACTCCGGGTGCCTCGGCGTAGGAGTCCTAGGTACTGCAGGGGCCTCTACCGGGTCATAAGTGCTGTAGGCCTCCTGGCCCTGGGTCACCTATTGGCCAAGATTTCGCTCTCCATAGACAGCTCCTGACGCCAACTCCTCTCGCCCCTCTTACTGGTGTTGTGTACCTGGTTTGGGAGATCAGAATTGAGGCGGTCGACAGGGTAGGGGGTACTCTGGTACCGGGGCTGATGGCAGCTTGGATGGGGGATCACAGCTGGTCTATCCCCGGTCCCGTGCCCTGGACCTTCAATGGCGGGGAACAGTGGGGAAAAAGGGCGTTGTTAACGTGACGCCACCTATGGTACCCGGTAACAGGTATACCAGCGCTGCGGCCGGCCGCTGAAGTGATGGTGGGTGCAGCAGAGTGTGGTACAGCTCCCCATAGGTTGAGCTTTACCTCAGGGCAGCGGGGATGGATGAGGGGAGTAGTAGTTGAGTCTTTGCAAACAAGGCGGTGAATAGTGGCGGGTAAGCAGGCACACACACACAGGGATTGTTGTTTCGGTACCTTTTACTGGTGACAGGGTAACAGGTACAGTCCAGAGAAATAACCAGGTCCCCGGTGCAACTTGGAACTTCCACCTTAGAAAGTTATGAGGCCTCCTCTGTGTCTGTGCTCTGCAGTTTGGGGTAAGTCCTGCCTGAGCCTGAACTCACCACTTCTCCCTCTCTGGGCTTTGCTCTCAACTGGCAATGAGGTTCTTCTACGGGTCCCTGTTTCTCCTATGGCCCCTGGTCCTATACTTGGTCAGTTTAGCATCTCTTACTTGTTCTCTTCAGGGGTGAACTTCTCCTGAGTCTTCCGGGCTTTTGCTGTAACAGTAAATTGTATCAGAATCGGACTCCGGTGTCCGTGTGTGCTAAAGGGCTGTAGCAACCGGTTCCCTTTTCTTGATTCCCTGTTTCTTCCACTTGCCTCCGACCCTTTCCCTAGGGTGCGCACAGCGCTCAGTGGTCCCTGGTCCTGGGCCTGGATCTCTCCCAGCGACCAGCTCCTCACACCTCTCTCTCCTCCCAGTCCAATGAATACTGATCACTGGGGGTCCCAGATGTAGGACCGTAGTGATGAGTAATCCCCAGTTCTATGGATAATGATCGCTGGGGGTTTCTAGCCCTAAGGATACGGATTGCTGGGGGTATGGATTCTGATCGCCGAGGGTCCCAGTTCTGTGGATCCCAATTGCTGAGGGTCCCCAGTCCTATAGATACTTATCCCGGAGGTCCCCAGTCCTATGGATTCTGATCGCCAGGGGTCCCCAGTTCTATGAATCCTAATTGCTGGGGGTCCCCAGTCCTATGGATAGAGATCGCTAGGGGTCTCCTGTCCTATGGACACTAATTGCTGGGGTTCTGCAGCATGAGATCCTTCGCTCCATTCATTGCCTCATTCTTGAGATTGTTGGGGTCCCAGATGTAGGACTGCCAGCAATTAATAAATCATCACCAGTCATGTGAATACGTATCGCTGGGGGTCCTCAGTACTATGGATCCTGATCATTGGGGGTCTCCAGTCCTATGAATACTGATCGCTAGAGTCCCCAGTCCTATGGATCTTGATCATTGGGGGTCTCCAGTCCTATGGATACTGACTCACTCCTCTCTCCTCACACTAACTGGAACTGACTAACTCCTCCCCTCAGGCCTGGATGTTTTAAAGGGGAACTGACTTAAGGCAGCCAGTAGAGCTCCCCCTTCAGGTCTGGGGTGGAAGGTGGTGTGTGCTGTGTGAACCAAGGTGTAATCCCTCCTTGCACCGGTGGATCCTGTGGTAATCCCCCGCAGGGGTGCCACATTGGTAACCCCCAGCGATCTGTACCTATAGGACTGGGGAACTCCTAGCGATCAGTATTCATAGGACTGGAGACCCCCAATGATCAGGATCCATAGTACCGAGGACCTTCAGCGATAAGTATCCATAGGACTGGTGATGATTTATTAATTGCTGGCAGTCCTACATCTGGGATCCCCAACAATCTCAAGAATGAGGCAATAAATGGAGCGAAGGTTCTCATGCTGCAGAACCCCAGCAACTAGTGTCCATAGGACAGGAGACCTTTAGCGATCTCTATCCATAGGACTGGGGACCCCCGGCGATCAGAATCCATAGGACTGGGGTCCTCCAGGGATAAGTATCCATAGGACTGGGGACCTCCAGGGATAAGTATCTATAGGACTGGGGACCCTCAGCAATTGGGATCCATAGAACTGGGGACCCTCGGCAATCCGTATCCTTAGGGCTAGAAACCCCCAGCGATCATTATCCATAGAACTGGGGATTACTCATCACTAGCGGTCCTACATCTGGGACCCCCAGTGATCAGTATCCATAGGACTGGGGACCTCAGGGATAAGTATATATAAGACTGGGAACCCAGCGATCTATACCTATAGGACTGGGGCCCCGGTGATCAGAATCCATATGACTGGGACCTCAGGATAAGTATCTATAGGACTGGGGACCTCAGCAATTGGATCCATACCACAGCAATCAGTATCCTTAGGGCTAGAAACCCCAGCGACATTATCCATAGAACTGGGGATTACTCATCACTAGCGGTCCTACATCTGGGACCCCCAGTGATCAGTATTCATGGACTTGGATGGCTCTTTATCTGTGACCCCTAACGATCTCAAGAATGGCGCATTGAACAGAATAGATGATCACATGCTGCAGACCTCAGTAGGTCATCCCCTTTCCTATGGATAGTGATAACTTGATCTCGGGAATACCCCTTTTAATGTCTCATCCTGGGGCTAGATAACCCCTCTGATAGGGTATCGGCTGGGCCATCTGCCTGACTTCTTCCTGGGCACACAACCTATATGGCAAAAAAAGGAGGAGTTGGTGACAGCATTTGGTTCCTCTCATCTCTGGGGGTAAAGATTCCGGAATGTTGGGTATCAGCAGAGACTGTCGGACCCCCATACTGATCCCTGGCTGATTTCTCCCCCCCCCCCAGGAAACCCTGTTACTAGCTATTCGTGGGTCTTCACACGTTATCCGCTGGTGGTTGTAGTCGTCCCAGTCCTGTCGTAACCTGAGAGGCCCAGTTTTGGCTTCTTGTTAGGAGAGGACAGGGGCTGACATGTCGGGGAATGGACGGTTAATGAAGAAGAGTTGAGAGACGGCCGAGCTTTCGCAGGGGATCTGCACCTCTGCTGTGAAGTGCCCATATATGTATGATGTGGCTCCCTGGTGCTGGGGAGGGGGCTCATTATTGGGGGTGGGGGGTATGATGAGACGCTGCACATTGTGTTTTTGCTTTCTTGTGATTTGTGACTTTTTTGCTTTCACCGTATAATCTTTGATCTTCGGAGCGCTGCCGGACACTTTGTCTATTTCTGTGCCATGATTCTCCAGCTCTAAGCGCCACGGACCATGGAGACGACAGATCATGGCATCCTCTGCCAGGCATCTGGATACTTTATTGCAGAAGTGCCCAGTCTTCGTTAGCCAGAAATAAAGGGATAGTTGTATAGAAGTTAAGACAAAATGAGATATGTGGACATTATCAAGAATGAAGAAAACCACTGAGTGCTAGTCCTGTTTGGCTGATAATGGCGCCAAGTGCCTGGTAAATGCACCTGACCCTGTGACGGGCATGAGGGTCCTAGGATGATGTCCGTCCCTTGTCAATTGTGCCTAATCCATAAACCAACAGTAACCCTTGAGAGTGCCCAAGAGCCCCATTGTCGGAAAAAATTGACCAGCAGGTCAGTGGCAGCGTGGTGATTGAATGGTTAACACTATTTCCTTGCAACACAGGGGTCCAGGACCTAAATCTCCATTACTCCCAATTCAGCCAATGTCCTTATTGGTTGTATTATATCGCTTAATTAGGGGATGAGAGTTCGACCATTGGGACACCCACTGACCCCAAGAATGGAAATGTCAATTGTCCTGTATGGAGTGTTGTACACAGCTCCACTGATTTTGTATGGTACTACTAGGAAAAAAAACTTTTATTGGCCACAGCTCCACTTATTCTCTATGGTACTGCTGGTAAATGAAAGCCTTTTTTGCCACAGCTCCACTGATTCATTGTGGTGCTGTTGGGAAGAATGTTTTTTTTTTTATTAGGCCACAGCTCCAATTATTCTTTGTGGTACTACTGGGAAATGAAAGCCTTTTTTTGCCTCAACTCCACTGATTTCCTATGGTAGTACTGGTGAAAAAAGCTTTTTTTCTCCATGGCTCCACTGATCGTCTATGGTGCTGCTGGGGAAAAAAAAAAAAAAGCTTTTATTGGCCACAGTTCCACTGATTCTCTCTGGTACTGCAGGGAAGACTAGCTTTTTGGCCACAGATTCTCTATGGTACTGCTAGAAAGAATAGATTTTATTAGCCATTGCTCCATAGATTCCCTATTGTACTGCTGGTAAGTAGAACTTTTATTGGCCATTGCTCCATAGATTCTCTATGGTACTGCTGGGAAGAAGAGCTTTTATTGGCCATTGCTCCATCTATGCTTTATGGTACTGCTGGGAAGAAGAGCTTTTATTGGCCATTGCTCCATATATGCTCTATGGTACTGCTGGGAAGAGGAGGTTTTATTGGTCATTGCTCCAGAGATTCTCTATGGTACTGCTAGGAAGAAGAGCTTTTATTGGCCATTGCTCCATAGATTCTCTATGGTACTGCTGGTAATAAGAGCTTTTACTGGCCATAGCTCCACAGATTCTCTATGGTACTGCTGGGAAGAAGAGCTTTTATTGGCCATTGCTCCATAGATTCTCTACGGTACTGCTGGTAAGAAGAGCTTTTACTGGCCATAGCTCCACAGATTCTCTATGGTACTGCTGGGTAGAAGAGCTTTTATTGGCTAATGCTCCATAGATTCTCTATGGTACTGCTAGTAAGAAGAGCTTTTATTGGCCATAGCTCCACAGATTCTCTATGGTACTGCTGGGAAGAAGAGCTTTTATTGGCCATTGCTCCATAGATTCTCTATGGTACTGCTGGGAGAAGACCTTTTATTGGCCATTGCTCCATAGATTCTCTATGGTACTGCTGGAAGAAGAGCTTTTATTGGTCATTGCTCCATAGATTCTCTATGGTACTGCTGGTAAGAAGAGCTTTTATTGGCCATAGCCCACAGATTCTCTATGGTACTGCTGGGAAGAAGAGCTTTTATTGGCCATTGCTCCACAGATTCTCTATGGTACTGCTGGAAGAAGAGCTTTTATTGGCCATTGCTCCACAGATTCTCTATGGTACTGCTGGGAAGAAGAGCTTTTATTGGCCATAGCTCCATAGATTCTCTATGGTACTGCTGGGAAGAAGAGTTTTTATTGGCCATAGCTCCATTAATTCTATATTGTAATGCTGTAAAAAACCAATTATGTAAGTCCCATAGAGTATGATGTGAGCGGCCACACATTTCAGAACCCTGCTCTTGTAATCCATGGGGGTCCCAGCAGACTGTTTATTTTTAGGATTGGTATTTACCCCCATAAAAGCTCCAGACCTCCATCTTTTCCTCCCCTACTCTTTCTGCCTCTCAGTAATAATCCTCGGTCTCTTCCCTGGCACCGTCTTGACTTTTGCTTCAGTGCGTGACACCGTTAGGCACTTCTTCTCCGCCGGCACGGACAACTGCGTCTTTCCCTGTTTGCAAACACAATTAAAGCCCCGTCGCGAAGGAGGCTGCAGAGGCTTTTACAAGACAGCTGAAGCCCAGCCAAGACCCCCGCTCCGCAAGAGCTCTCTTTAATCAGGTTAATCCCTGACGCTGTGATCAACAAGGGACCCCCCAGCCTTAATAAGGTGTTAAGTGCAAGGTCAATGCATGTTAGTCCATAAAATTGCAGCACAGAGAAGACAATAACAAGGTGGAATGACGTGTTTATTGGAACGGTATGGAAGCGATTATCCGCATGCCGTTACAATGTGACTGCTCACGCTCCAGATTTTTTTCTGTTAACCTGAATTGTTCCAGAACTGTGACACTGGGATAATTCTGTAGGAGAAATATCCTAAAAAACCTGGTTTCTGGTCCTGACGCTCCGCTTTTCCTGCAGAATCGCTCCGATACTTTTTTTCCAGCTGCTTATTATTGTCCTCGACGTTGCAGATTTGGAATCGCCATTCACACGTATGACTTGCAGATTGTCGTTGGACTTGATACAAGTTTCAATTTGAATCCACACAATAATCCATGTCGGAACCGACCTGTGAGAACACGGCCAGAAAGGGATTTTCCTGAATTCCCCCTCCCTATCTTTGATCTGACTCTTCCCATACAATGAATAAGAAGCTTGGGCCATTAGGTGCTTATTCCATCAGCTGATACATTCCCTTTGAATGTCTCATATCATTAAAGGGGCTCTCTAACCTTTTTTAAATGTTTTAGAATGAATAATATCTACTCCCTGCTCTTTTCTCTGAAGTTCCTCCCGGTCTTTGTTTATGGGCGATCGGTACATGACTTCTGCAGCCACAATGGTCTCCCAAGTCTCACATCCCCACCAGAGTCTACTCCTACGACTTCTACTCCCGTCACCAGGCACTGCCATCTGGCTGATGATATTGGAGAAGTTTCTGCTAGAAATCCTAGAGAGTATAGGGTCTGCTCTTCCACTAGGGTTAGAGTGGCTGGAACATGTAGTACTTCAGTCTGACAGTGTTGATGTGTTTGTATGGGCTTCCCAACTGAAGTCATTAACTTGTAGCTTCAGCCAATTGGGAAGTACCACACCCTGTTTAAATCTTCAGCCTTTTGCTGCAAGCTGCCAGAAATAGTATTTGGTTAGCTTGTTAGTATCTTGCTTTATATTGCTGTTTATCCTGATTGAACTATTCTCGAACCTTCCGATTTTGTACCTTGCTGCCATCTTGGTTTTGACCCGTCTCCATGACTATGCTATCGGATATTGTTGTTGTCCTTTTTGACCCTGCTTGGCGACTTTCCTATCTCTGGACTGCAGCCCATCTATAGTCTGCAATCTCCTGGACCTTGCAGTAAATCCAGATTCCCTTTATAGGGGTAAAGAGTGTCGGGGGTGTCTCTCCTTCTGCTAGACGATGCGGCATGCGTTTTGTCTATCTGAGAGTCCCCTTTTCTTCTGCAACCTCGGACGGACATCACACCAAGGTCTCATGCCCTATTACTGGTATCACAGCAGTGCCGAGTAGAGATGCCAGTAGTACAACTGATTGGCTGCAGCGGTCAACAAAGTCCGGAGGGATCTTCAGAGCACCACAGCTGTATCGGTGGAGAATGTAGAGGTGAATACCACTTTCTTTTTAATGTTTGCAGCTTGTTGCAGTTGGATAACCCCCTTAAGTTCTCGGACAGACCTCTCCCTCCCCCTTATTTATTTGCTTTAATCTGTGACCGTGTTATTTCATTAAGCCGCATACAGTAATAATTAGTTCAGCTGCAATGCTCCAGAACAAAAGCCGGCGCGCTCTCTCGTCTTCAGCCCTTTTTGATCAATCTCGGCACATCTGGGATCTTTGGGAGACGCATCAAGAAAAAGGCACAGAGAGAAGCGAACAGAAATCTGATTTATCGTCTCCAGCAATGTCTTCAGAAGAGACCGTCACCCAATGGATGAGAACTACAGAGACCTAATGATGGGACGTGGGGAGCAGCAAGGTCCTGGCTCCACAGTTGGGGAATATCGGCTGATTCCTGTCCATATTTGTATAGGGCCGATATCTTGGTCAATATCACAGGGACCTGGTTGACCTGAGAACTTATATTTTCCCATGGCCATGTTGCAACGGTATAGTTCAATCTGTCAACCAATATGGATGCCCCTTGCTGTTGTCACTATTGTAAGAAAATGTAAGACACCGCTGGAAACACTGTCACCAAAATGTGGCGGCTGTTGTAACATCTGGTTTCTGATGTTTGGGCATTAAGAGTGGGAGATCTCTTTAACCCCTTAGTGACCGCGGTTAATAGAGCCGCAGCAAGGGAAACCCGAGATGACGCAGCATTTGCGTCCAAGGTCGGGAACCACTTGTTTCCATGACGCATATGCTGCGTCACGGGTCGGGAAAGGGTTAAAGGAGTTGCCCAATTCTCTCAATCTGGAACACACTGTCCTCTGTCTCCTCCTATCCCTTGGATGATTGACTATTCTGACCCATTACCCCAAACTGTGCGCTCTCCAGTCTGCAAGAGGAGGCAACTGTCCCTCTTCAGCATTGAGGGCTGAAGACTGCTGGATTCAACAATCCACCCAACTTTGGAGCAGCGCTTACAAGTTCTATTGGAAGCTGCTTGTAAACGCTTTGCTCCTTGCCCAGGAGACCGGTCACCACTGACAGGCTGCAGAAAAATAGGTGGCCATTACCTCTCTGCAAAATGTTCTATATATATGATCCATTTTTTGGTTTGACAATCCTTTCTACTACAAGTAGAGAAAAGGGGGAGGCTTCTGCTGCAGCCAGTTGTTTTACAGCCAGCAAGGAGAAAGGGGAACTTGGACATGGCTGAGCTCTTGAGACAGACAAAGATTTATATATAATATATTTTAGTTTACTTGCATTATTAGCTTATTTTTAGTTTTCTCTTTGGGTCCTCAAATGTTACATGTTGCACCCCAGGGCTCCGGCCTTTTTTATACTTGATTTTAGCCTGGGGTGTATTATGGCCGGTCCTTGTTGGTGTCCTATCACCACCATGAAATAATTGTGTCTAATAAAAATTATTCTGGACGTCTAAATCCATCTGGATCAAGTGTCTCCTTATAGGACAAGTTATTCCTGCTCCGCTCCTTCCTCCGCCGTTGCTTCCGTCTGTCTCGTCAGCGCTCTGCTACGTGGTGATAAATGCTCTGCAGCGACGAAACTGCGGCAGCCGCATTAATTAACTGATCAGGGATCAGCAATGATGGAGACCAGGTGTGGGCAGAATTGGCAGCTTTACCTGGTTTCTCCGCTATAGGTCCCAGGTGGTGAGGATTCCTCCAAATTCATCGCTATTCTTGGAATGTCCAGCATTATCAGTGCAGAAACTGCAGACTTTAGGAATCAAACTTCTGTTAGGAGGCATGTATAGAAAGATTAAAGGGATGTATTAGCAATAGGTATATTGATGACCTTTCTTTTAGCAATAGGATAGACCTTTCTAATATGGATGACCCATTTGTAAGCAGATCGATACCTTAGTCCTGGACAACCCCTTTAAAATAAGTGCCCACCTCCAACAGAGCATTCTGGTTATAACGAGTTATCGCCCATTCATTGGTAACTACTACACACTTGGGGGGCCGACCACACACATTGTCTATGGGACTAATGGCGAGAACTGTGCTGTTTTTCGCTCTCTCCATCACTCCCATAAAAATTAACTGGCAGCCATCGCTCCACTCTCTGCTCATAGACTGATATGAAATCCCTCTAAACAGAAATAATCCATTTTTGTGTTCATTCATCTCTTAAATGGCTGAGCTTTTCGGATGCAGAGCTTCAAATTCCCTGTGTAGACTATATAATACATGATAAAACTGCTGGCAGTCACCACTAGTGGGAGCTCAGTGTATACAGAGATACATGATGTATGAGATCTGTTTCTGTAGCCACCACTAGGGGAGCTCCCTTGTATACAGAGATAGGATAAGATCTGTCTGCACCACCACTAGGGGAGCTCCCTGTATACAGAGATACAAAGATTCTCTGCATCCACCACTAGGGGGAGCTCCTGTATACAGATATACGATAAATTCTGATCTGCAGTCACCATTAGGGAGCTCCCTGTAACAGAGATACAGGATAACATCCTGCCTGCAGTCACCACTAGGTGGAGCTCCCTGTATACAGAGATACATGGTAAGATTCTGTCTGCAGTCACCACTAGAGAGAACTCCCTGTATACAGAATAAAATAAGATCCTTCCTGCAGTCACCACTAGGGGGAGCTCCCTGTATACTGAGATACATGTAAGATCTGTGTGCAGTCCACCACTAGGGGAGCTCCCTGTATACAAGATACATAAGATCCTTCTGCAGTCACCACTAGGGGAGCTCCCTGTTACAAAAGATACATGATAAGATCCTGTGTTGCAGTCACCACTAGGGGGAGCTCCCTGTGTATAGATCTGGGTAATGACTGATAAGATACCTGTGTGCAGCCACCACTAGGGGGAGCTCCCTGTATACAGTTTATAAAAGTACAAACCAGATACTATCTGTATTATGAACTATTGCAATTATTATTTTTATTCATTTTTTTGGTATATAGTTGCCGCCATTGGATAAGAGTGGCATTGAAAAAAAAAAAAAAAAAGTCCAGATCCTTTTGATTAATATTAATCTCTAACCTGATGTTACAAGGAACGCGAGTTGCATATATTCCTTGTGTCCGGTCCAGATCAACGACCTTTCCTTGACCTGCAGCCTCTATTATAAAGTCCTATTTGACCTCCCTCAATAACATCACCGAAATAGCCCAGCATACGGGCGAGCAGATCACTTAATACCTGAGCGAGCGAGCGGCAGCCTCCGGGACGCTGTGCTTTAATCTCTCCATCCACACTGCGCTCATTTTAATTTGCAAAATTGAACCCAGGTTGAGTGCAGTAAAGCCTGGCTTGAGTAAATATTCATGCACCACTGATCTAACATGTCTCCATTTCATTTCTGCGATTGCAAGAATTACCTTCCCGGGCCGGCGCTGACTCTCCGGCTGATTCCCATTTGAGATAGGTAGGGGCTCGCACTCCTTCCCGTGGCACTGGGCAAACAAAGAATATATTTTTAGAAACTCTGTGCCGAACCCAAGAGGGGAAGATCCACCGATCCGCACTCATACCCCGCGGGCAGAGACGTCACCGCCGGCGG
Source organism: Allobates femoralis (assembly GCA_033576535.1). Lineage (NCBI taxonomy): Eukaryota > Metazoa > Chordata > Amphibia > Anura > Aromobatidae > Allobates > Allobates femoralis. The sequence continues at coordinate 87,633,074 of JARQOC010000007.1, forward strand.
CGGCACTCCTCTACCGGCACGTTACTAAGTATCAAACAATCGTAGAGCTTTCAGATCACAATTAGAATGTTGTTGATCCAATGTAGCGAATCGGAGACATTGATCTGGGGGTCGGGGGATAAAGGTGAGCTCCTATGGGTGCCTTGTTATTAAGTACCCCAGATTTGGGTTGCTGGGGGTACCGGCACATAAGAGGGCGCGGCGGCATGCCGGAGGCTGCCGGAGGCTTTATATTAAACCTGTCACACAGGACTTCTTACTCATTGAAATGATCCCGCTATCAGCGAGCGCCATCAGCTCCATTTGCAGAGGATATTGAATTGTATCCATTACCTTTCCAGCCATTTTTTTTTGTCCCCGACGCTGGACCATTATTCATGAGGAGGCATCACACTAATAGATAGGACTGGGAGATGTCACCGGCTGCAAGAAAGTTGACAGTGCGGGGTTTGCTGAAGAGCGAACCCAGTGTATATATATATAATATAATAATAAATAATAATAAAAATATAAATATTTAATAATATTTTTATTATTATGCACATAATAAATATTTACTTATATTTTTATTATTATGTGCATAATAATACAATAATTATTAGATATTTATCGCGTGCAGAATAATTATCTATAATTTATTATTCCTAAATTATGTTTGAATATTATAAATATATCAATAATTAATTAATTATTGTATTGTTTGTTTGAATAGTAACCTCTGAATTGTGAAGCGCTGTGGAATATGTTGGAGCTATATAAATGAAGATTATTATTATTAGTCTGCACATTCTAAATAAACTAATGATTAGTTATTTTGCACATTCTAAATATATTATGTGCATAATGACATATTTGTAATATGCAGAATAATTATTAGGAAATATAAATCTATATAATGTGCATAATAGTAATTCTATTTATGATGTGAATAAAGTTTGTGCGCAACTTATCAATTGACCCAGAGCTGCATTCTCATTCTGCTGATTGTCATTAGAAATGCTTCTAAGAGCTTTACTGAACCCTATATACTACAAAAAGTTGTTCATTTTCTTTTATGTGATGATTATATCGAACATGGTGTAAGTAAAAAAACTTTGCAGAAGGCAAATCTCCAGAGAACAAATGAGCAAGCTGGGAGTTATGAGTGCAGCCCTGAGGTATAATGAAAGCAATAACGTAATGTATATACACAGTGACTGCTCCAGAATAGTGAGTGCAGCTCTGGAGTATAATACAGGAGGTAACTCAGGATCAGTAATGTAATTATAATAAATAATAATATAATATAGTTATTCATTTATATAGCAGATTAATTCATAGCACTTACATACATCGTAATGTGTCTCTTGGAGCTCACAATCTAAATCTATCAGTATGCTTCATGGAGATAATCCACAAGGAGAATAACAGTTTAGATGTCCTTATGGAATTGAACCAGTGACTAGGCACCCAGATGCTGAGGTACAGTGCTACCTGGACACTCACGGGTAACTCAGGATCAGTAATATAATGTATGTACACAGTGACTGCACCAGCAGAATAGTGAGTGCAGCTCTGGGTATAATACAGGAGGTAACTCAGGATCAGTAATGTAATGTATGTACACAGTGACTGCACCAGCAGAATAGTGAGTGCAGCTCTGGAGTATAATACAGGAGGTAACTCAGGATCAGTAATGTAATGTATGTACACAGTGACTGCACCAGCAGAATAGTGAGTGCAGCTCTGGAGTATAATACAGGAGGTAACTCAGGATCAGTAATGTAATGTATGTACACAGTACTGCACCAGCAGAATAGTGAGTGCAGCTCTGGAGTTATAATACAGGAGGTAACTCAGGATCAGTAATGTAATGTATGTACACAGTGACTGCACCAGCAGAATAGTGAGTGCAGCTCTGGAGTATAATACAGGAGGTAACTCAGGATCAGTAATGTAATGTATGTACACAGTGACTGCACCAGCAGAATAGTGAGTGCAGCTCTGGGTATAATACAGGAGGTAACTCAGGATCAGTCAGTAATGTATGTACACAGTGACTGCACCAGCAGAATAGTGAGTGCAGCTCTGGTGTATAATACAGGAGGTAACTCAGGATCAGTAATGTAATGTATGTACACAGTGACTGCACCAGCAGAATAGTGAGGCAGCTCTGGGGTATAATACAGGAGGTAACTCAGGATCAGTAATGTAATGTATGTACACAGTGACTGCACCAGCAGAATAGTGAGTGCAGCTCTGGAGTATAATACAGGAGGTAACTCAGGATCAGTAATGTGATGTATGTACACAGTGACTGCACCAGCAGAATAGTGAGTGCAGCTCTGGGTATAATACAGGAGGTAACTCAGGATCAGTAATTTAATGTATGTACACAGTGACTGCACCACAAATAGTGAGTACAGCTTGGATATAATACAGAGGTAACTCAGATCAGTAATGTGATGTTGTACACAGTGACTGCACCAGCAAATAGTGAGTACAAGGCTTGGAGTATAATACAGGAGTAATCAGGATCATTATGAATGTATGTACACAGTGACTGCACCAGCAGAATAGTGAGTGCAGCTCTGGAGTATATACAGGAGGTAATCAGGATCAGTAATGTATGTATGTACACATGACTGCACCACAGAATATGTGAGTGCAGCTCGGAGTATATACCAGGGTAATCAGGATAGTAATGTCATGTATGTACACAGTGACTGCTCCAGCAGAATAGTGAGTGCAGCTCTGGGGTATAATACAGGAGGTAACTCAGGATCAGTAATGTAATGTATGTACACAGTGACCACCAGCAGAATAGTGAGTGCAGCTCTGGAGGATAATACAGGAGGTAACTCAGGATCAGCAATGTAATGTATGTACACAGTGACTGCACCAGCAGAATAGTGAGTGCAGCTCTGGGTATAATACAGGAGGTAACTCAGGATCAGTAATGTAATGTATGTACACAGTGACTGCACCAGCAGAATAGTGAGTGCAGCTCTGGAGTATAATACAGGAGGTAACTCAGGATCAGTAATGTAATGTATGTACACAGTGACTGCACCAGCAGAATAGTGAGTGCAGCTCTGGAGTATAATACAGGATATAACTCAGGATTAGTAATGTAATGTATGTACACAGTGACTGCACCAGCAGAATAGTGAGTGCAGCTCTGGGGTATAATACAGGAGGTAACTCAGGATCAGCAGGGACATTTATTCTTTATTCTTCATCATCACAAATAAGGATGTAACTATGAAAACTGCAGGATTCCAGCACTTCATTCATTCCAAAACAAAGCGTGTTAAAGGCTATGGAGAAGTAAAAGTGATTTTGGAGGCCTGTGGCATATGAGGGGGTGACTGCAGCCTCAGATGAGAGGTGTGTATCCGGGTAATATTGCGTCCCTCTTTTTTCTGTCCCACTATTCTGCATTTGTGGAATTTCCTCAGGAATGCCCCCGCTTGTATTTGTGCTTCCTTTCTTTCTTTTCGCTGACTCTTTAATTTTTCCGCGACCTTGAAAGGTGATCCGCTGAATTAATGTTGTTTCCCCCCTTGTCAAATAATTCCAGAGAATAAGATATTCAGTTGCGGGCGGGCGGCCGTCCTATTAGTGTGCTACATTAACGCCGAAGAGGCTTTCAGGCATTTTGCAATTAACATTATTAATTGTGGTTTGGATGGAGAAGCGGCGGCGATCCGTCACACAATCCGGCCTAATAAATGGCAGCTCGACGCGGAGCGGAGGGAAGGAAGTCCGAGCGTTTATTTGTGTTTTAAACTTCAATTCATGGAAAGAATTCTGAAATGCCAAATCTGCTTAAGCCGAATGTAATATAACAGCCTAAAGCGACCTCCGCTGCTCCGCCGCCGCCTCCCAGCACGCCTGGAAATAGCGCTGCGCCTGCTAGATTGCAAGCTCCGCGGCCGAAACATTGACTGCAAAGGATCCGGTTATGACTTCATGGTCCTGACATCTTTGCAATATACACTGCTTTGTGCACTGTTGTGTGTTTTCTATATTGTACTAGCTGTAGGGCCCAGCATTGCCCAGGCGTAATGCTCCCTATATGGTAATATACGTGTGTATGTATCATAGCTCTGCCCCTTCATAGCTCCGCCCTTATACTTAGCCATGGCCATTCCATAGCCCGCCCACTCCATATAGCTCTGCCCCTGCGCATGGTCCCACCCCTTCATAGCTCCACCCTTACACACAGTCCTGGGGCAGGGCTATATGGAGTGGGCGGGGCTATGATACGCACATACACCTTTATATATTGGATTTAGCACCTTTCAATGAGGGTGATATGAGCTCATCTCACCATATGTGATTGGCTACTTTGTAATATTACTTTTCGGGCACTGTATGGCAGTGTTAATAGTAATACTATATGGCAGTATTATACAATCATTTATACGGCACGGCTGATGCATGGTTTTATGGCAGTTCTGATTCCTGTTTTTGCCTCCTCTCAAAATAAAAAAAAAGACGAAAATGGGCAATGATCAAATTATTCATCATTTCATCATCAATCAATAATAATAATAAAAAAATACTAATTAATAAAATAAGTATCAGGCCACATCAGTAGCGTTAGATTTTTTTTTTTATCATTTCTTCAATAATAATAATAATAATAATAATAATACTGATTATTAAAATAAAAAAAAGCAATAGACCATATTGGTTGTTAGAATTTGTATTAATTTATCATTTCTATTATAATATAATAATAATAAATAAAATAAAAAGCATCAGACCACATTAGATTTTTCACATTAGATTTTTTAATAATAATAATAATACTAATAAAATAAGCATCAGACCACATCTGTTGTTAGATTTTTTTATTCATTCATCATTTCTTTAATAATGATAATAATAATAATAAAATAAAAAGCATCAGACCATATCAGTTGTTAGATTTTTTTTTATTCATTTATATAATAATAATTATTAAAATAAAAAGCATCATACCACATCGGTTTTGTTAAATTAATAAAAAATCATATCATTTTTATAATTAATAAAATAATTATAATTTATTATTATTATTATTATTATTATTAAATAAATGATAAATAAATAAAAAGGCAATTTTGTCCATTTGTATTATGTCTGAGTAAAGACACCTGTCCGAAATGCGTAAGTTGTAGGTATTGTATGCTAGGAAAGTACCGTAATTATTAGAAATCCATTAAAAATGATAAAAAGATTACATTCCTGGCATGTAGTGCCTCCAATCTACGCGTTTTAGACAGGTGACCTTCGTGATAGACACAATACAAATGGACACCTACCTGAAACGCGTAAGGCAGAGGCATTATATGGCCGGAATGTAATAATTTTAATCACTTCTTAGTGGATTTCTAATAATTACATTCTTGGCATAAAATTCCTCCAATTTACGCATTTCAGGCAGGTGTCCTTACTGATAGACCTAATACAAATGGACATCAGTCCGAAACACTCAACGCGGAGGCATTCTATGCCAGGAATGTAATCGTATTTTATCATTTTTGATGGATTTATAATAATTACATTTCTGGCATAATACTTCTGTCTCACACATTTTGGACAGGTGTCCATTTTTATTATGCCTATTAGAAAGGACACCTGTCCGAAACACGTAAAGTGGAAGCATTACATGCCAAGAATGTAATTATTAGAAATCCATTAAAAAGTGGACAAATTATTACACTCTTGGCAGATAATCCCTTCTCCTTACGCGTTTCGACACAGGTGTCTTTACTTGTAGACATACAAATGGACTCGTGTAGGGTAGAAGCATTATATGACAGGAATGTAAGTATTAAAAATTTCTTAAAAAGTGGAAAAACTATTAGTCTTGGTATGTAATGCCTCCACCTAACGCGTTTCGGGCAGGTAACCTTATCATAGGTATAATACAAATGGTCGCTTGTCCGAAACACGTAAGACTGAGTCGTTATATGCCAGGAATGTAACTATTAGAAATCCATGAAAAAGTGGAAAAATTATTGCATTCCTGGCATATAATAAATCCACCTTACGCGTTTCGGACTGAGGTCCATTTGTATTATGTCTGAGTAAGAACACCTGTCCGAAACGCGTAAGGCGGAGGCATTATATGCCATTTTCCACTTTTTATTGAATTTCTAATGAAGTTTTTGGGGTTTTATTCGGTGCTGGATCCATTCCCCCCCCAACCCCCATCTTGGATATAAATGTGTAGCTTTCTTTGTTCCATCTCATACATCCGTGACGCGCATGCGCTGTTGAGACCAAACACAATGTAAATTGGTACAGACGCATAAATTTTAAAAAAAAGTTGTCACAAATGTGTGAAAACAATAGATGGTGTAAATTGTGTCACAAAAAGGTAAGTAGAATAATAGCTGTTCCCAATTCTGTCCTGCGGTCCCGGCACGCGCCCCTACATGCACCACAGGGATGTTTCGGCTATTGGATATGGATCATTTCTGTAATGTCTAAGTCGAGAGCGGCTCCTGCGGAGGAGAACACTTTACACAGTCTGGCATCGATTGTGGCTTCTGCTCCCCCCGGGACGGTCGTCTTATATTTTACCAACCACAAATTGATGCTTCTCAGCGGATCTTGGTTCCGTCTCGATGGTCGGAGCTCTTGACAGGCCTTCCTTGATTTTTACAGACTTTCCAACCTTTTGGTCCTGGTCCCTCCCAAGGTTTATCTCCTTCTCCATGTCAGATGGATGAGGGATCTCCTGTAATTATAACCTCACCCCGGACAGGCAGCCGAGCCTTCTCTGTATGTGATACACCCCCAGCAGCTGATAAATGGCTTACTAAATCATTCATAGCGTCTTCATAGGGACAGGAGGCTCCAGACACAATGGCTGCTACATTTCATAGTAAGATGACATTGCCAAGTCATTCTACTTGTGCTCCGCCTGTATATTGTCACTATACTGGGGGTTTTGAGGCCAGTTTTCTTACAGACCAACTTTCAAAAGTTGGGTTATGTCATACTATTTCTCTATTTCGAGCTCCAAATACTCTACTTCCCTTCACCCAGCCATAAAGCTGCATTGCTTACATTTTGGCTCACCATTAGAGGGAGCCGTGTGAGAAGTCCAATGGACAAGGTCAGTGGGCTCCCACTAGTGGTGTCTGCCAACAACTAGATGTTTACAATTTGCTTTTGTGAAGGGAGGCAGGAGCACACCTCCCCAATGACTGAAGCCAGGTATGTGTGTGCAGTCACCTCCCCAATGACTGAAGCCAGGTATGTGTGTGCAGTCACCTCCCCAATGACTGAAGCCATGTATGTGTGTGTGCAGTCCCCCTCCCCTATGACTGAAGCCAGGTGTGTGTGCAGTCCCCCTCCCCTATGACTGAAGCCAGGCATGTGTGTGCAGTCACCTCCCCAATGACTGAAGCCAGGTATGTGTGTGCAGTCACCTCCCCTTTGACTGAAGCCAGGTATGTGTGTGCAGTCACCTCCCCTATGACTGAAGCCGGGTATGTGTGTGCAGTCCCTCCCCTATGCCTGAAGCAAGGTATGTGTGTGCAGTCACCTCCCCTATGACTGAAGCCAGGTATGTGAGTGCAGTCACCTCCCCTATGACTGAAGCCAGGTATGTGTGTGCAGTCACCTCCCCCATGACTGAAGCCAGGTATGTGTGTGCAGTCACCTCCCCCATGACTGAAGCCAGGTATGTGTGTGCAGTCACCTCCCCCATGACTGAAGCCATGTATGTGTGTGCAGTCACCTCCCCTATGACTGAAGCCATGTATGTGTGTGCAGTCACCTCCCCTATGACTGAACCCAGGTATGTGTGTGCAGTCACCTCCCCAATGACTGAAGCCAGGCATGTGTGTGCAGTCACCTCCCCAATGACTGAAGCCAGGTATGTGTGTGCAGTCACCTCCCCAATGACTGAAGCCAGGTATGTGTGTGCAGTCACCTCCCCAATGACTGAAGCCAGGTATGTGTGTGCAGTCACCTCCCCAATGACTGAAGCCAGGTATGTGTGTGCAGTCACCTCCCCTATGACTGAAGCCAGGTATGTGTGTGCAGTCACCTCCCCTATGACTGAAGCCAGGTATGTGTGTGCAGTCACCTCCCCTATGACTGAAGCCAGGTATGTGTGTGCAGTCACCTCCCCTATGACTGAAGCCAGGTATGTGTGTGCAGTCACCTCCCTATGACTGAAGCCAGGTATGTGTGTGCAGTCACCTCCCCTATGACTGAAGCCAGGTATGTGTGTGCAGTCACCTCCCCTATGACTGAAGCCAGGTATGTGTGTGCAGTCACCTTCCCTATGACTGAAGCCAGGTATGTGTGTGCAGTGTCCTCCCCTATGACTGAAGCCAGGTATGTGTGTGCAGTCACATCTGCCTAGAAAGGCTTTTTTAAGATAAATATGTGGATTTTTGTTTTTTGAAAGCCATGTTAGTGAAGCACATTGCGACATTTAAAACATATTAGGGCGGTTTAATATTACAAAACCACATGACCGTTTCCCTTGAAGGGTATTCATTTTTGCTACTGCCTATTGGAATGAACTTTGTGACCAGTTTTCTAAAAGTTTACCAGAAGTTTTGTAACTTTAGGTCAGCACAGGATGATTGGTTTTGACTCTTTTTCTCTTCTGTCTTTTAGGTGACCAAGAAGGTGAAGAGTATGCAGATGTTTCACCAGCCCGTCCCCACCGCCATGCAGGGCGATCGGCTGGGAATCTGTGTTACTCAGTTTGACCCAAAGCTCTTGGAGCGAGGACTGGTCTGCACCCCGGACTCGCTGCAGACAATCCATGCCGCCATAATATCCGTCAAGAAGATTCCCTACTTTAAAGGTTCACTTCACACCAAAGCCAAGTTCCACATAACGCTGGGCCATGAAACCGTCATGGGGAAGGTCATGTTCTTCAGCGTTCCTCCACCTCACCTCGACCAAGAAGACCCGAAGACCATTTTGATTTCGGTAAGGAGTATGTGTATCAGGACGGCTATGTCACAAAGGACTCGGAGGTGGACAAAACAGTTGGTTCTCCGGGCGACGGACTCCTACCCAAGCAGCAGTGGGCCTTGCTGGAGTTTGAGAAGCCGGTCACCTGCCCCAAGTTGTGCCTCGTCATTGGATCTAAGCTGGACACTGACATCCATTCCAACACCTGCAGACTAGCATTTCACGGAGTCTTGCTCCAAGGGGCGGAAGATAAGAACTACTCCGAGACTTTCCTTCCCAAACTGAAGGTCTTCAAGATGAAACACAAGGAAGGACAAGTGGAGAGGGTAAGATTATCTCAAAAAGCCTTAAACCGAATCAGTGAGAATGTTTTCTCCAATAAAACTACCTGTATGGCTGTACAGCTCATGGGACAACGATACAAACGATACCTGTCTTGTTGTAATCAGATGTACCATTGCTGAGAAATCAAGATTTAAAGCCTCCTATAAATAAGCCTGTGCAGTGGGGCGTGTCCTGTAGTCTCGGTGCACTGACACGCCCCCAGTGCACTTCCAGGATAATTTGTCTTTGGAGCTTGGTTTCTCAGTGCTGTTGTATCAGATTAGTATAAGGGAGGTCTTTTTTTCGTTTGACAACTAGATAAGCACACTTATGCTCTCGCTTTATCAAAATGTAGCATCCCTTTAAGTAGGTGCAGACGCCTGTGACATTTCTTTTTTATATTAGTACATTTGGACCAGTCTTACCTTTGTCCACAGAGTATTTTCTTTAGTGAAGCGTATTCTGTGCCAACAAAAACCAGGTTACCCCAGTGCCCGGGTGAAGGGTGATATTTGTTTGGCAGCTACCACAACAGCAAACCAGAGATGGAAGGATTTTACAAGCAGAGACTGGCAATGAGTCCCGATGGCGGGAGCAACGTTACTGAGTAGCGATATGATTATAGTTGCAGGACAGGACCTGTATATATCCAGGAGTGAAGACCAGGCATATGACCTGATGGGGGCACCACCTAGGCCACTGTGAATCTTAGGCCGGCTTCACACTGCGTGTGTGATCCGATCCGTAGCTGTCCGCTTGAGGCAGACAGCCGCGGACCGGATTCGCACACAGGACTAGGGGGCTATTATGCCCTCCGATCCTGTGTGCAGCGCACGCAGTTCCTGCTGCTGATAGGTGAGGACCGCGGGCGCCACGGTCCTGACCTGTCAGCGGCTGCAGCTGCGCGCGCTGCACACAGGATCGGAGGGCATAATAGCCCCCTAGTCCTGTGTGCTGATCCGGTCCGCGGCTGTCTGCCTCAAGCGGACAGGCACGGATCGGATCACACACGCAGTCTGAAGCCGGCCTTAGCCAGGAGGTTTGCAGGGTCGCGGACAAACGACAGAGTCACTAGTACAAAGTCTTACCAATCGTTTTGATTATCTCTACATAACGGAATTATTTAGACATTATAGAGCACCGGTTTTGGATTACAGCCCCCTTTCAAAAACAGCGCCACCTCTGCCTGAAGGTTGTGTGTATTATTACTTCTACACCAGTCACCTCAATGGGGCTGAGCTGCAGTACCACTCACTAACTGGAGACAGAGGTGGCGCTGTTTTTACAAGGTGGCAGCTATGGTTTATTTTCATGTACAGAGTTTGAGTCACTGTATATCAGTATGATGATTTGTGCACTATATGGCAACATTGTACAGCGTACGAGGAAGGTCCAACACCAAAAAGTCACATAAGTATGGAAATGGCAGGATCGGTGGATCGAATTGGCAAAGGTTGAAAAAATGGAGGCTAAATTTTCTAAACCTCTGAATTTATTCAATTTGGAGTATGAGGCAACTGTAACAATAGACTGACTGGCACACCTAGCAAATGTGAACAGGTGCTAGCAGAAAAAACACATGACTATACAACAAGATTCAGCCGCACACTAGAACACTAAGAATTAAATAAGAAAGCTATGGCCTTGCATTACTACAGTGGGAACATTAGAAAAAAGGGAAAATACACTTAGTTTGCTGCAAAATGGAGCAGAGAAAATATGACCTAGCATTACTGCTGTGTAGGTGTACTAGAATCAAAGGAGACGCTTAGCTAATATATTGGCCAATGCATATGAGCCCGATAACCGTGACAAGGTGCACCTCATGTATTGGGACCCCAACCTGAAATGCCTCTATGTGCAATTAAAAATGTGCTTGTATGGGCAGATAGGATCCCCATGGTTTTCGGGCTCATATGTATTGGCCAATACATTAGCTATGCATCTCCTTTGATGCAAATATACCTGCAGCAGTAATACTGTGTCATATTTTCTCTGTTCCATTTTGCAGTAAGGTAGGTGTATTTTTCCCTTTTTTGTTCCCACTGCAGTAATGCAAGGCCATAGATTTCTTACTTAATTCTTAGTGTTCTAGAGTGAAGCTGAATACGTATGAGTATGAACCGCACACAGAAATCATTTACAACCGCAGGTGCTATCACTGAGGATATTGACGTCTGAGGAAGGTTCTGCTGCAAACAGTGCACTTGGGCAAATCATCAAGATCCTCTGCTGGCAGCTCCTGTATAATCACTGACTAATGACGCTCCTGGTGTGCTCGATGGAGACAAGTCCTGGGACACTGCAGCCATAAGAGCACATATAGGCCACACAGACGGCTCATAGAAGTAGGGGAACGTGCAGCCTGTGGTTGCTGGGTTGAAACACTGTATGTATTTGTATATGTGTGAGTGTGTGTATGTGTGTGTATATGTATATATATAATAATCTATAGTGAGTGTGTGTGTGACTATGTATTTGTGTGTTTGTGTCAGTTTTTGTATGTATATGTGTATGTGGCCGTGTGTGTATGTACTGTATAGGTGTGACTATGTAGCTGTATATGTCTGTGTATGTACAGTATTTGTGTGTGTCAGTGTATATGTGTATGTAGTAAGTTTGTGTGCATACATTTGTGTGTGTATGGATTTATGTACGTGAGTGATAGGTATGTTTTTATGTATATATGTGTGTGTATGTATTTGTGTGTCTATTTGTCTCTGTGTGTATATGTGTGTGTATGACTATATGTATGTATTTGTGTATGTATTTGTGTACATGTCTGTTTCATTCTATATACAGTATTTGTGCATGTATATGTACTGTATGTGTGTATGTATGTACAGTGTTTACAGTATGTATGTATTTGTATGTGTGTGTAGTTGAGTGTGTGTATATATTTGTGTGTATATCTTCATGTATGTTTGACTTGGTATGTTATGTATACGTGTGTGACTATATGTAATTGTGTGTATGTATTTGTGTGTACATATCTGTGTATAGCATGTATGTATTTGTGTGTATGTATTCATGTGTACATGTCTGTGTATGTACAGTGTATGTTTGTGTGACTATATGTATTTGTGTGTATGTAGTTGAGTGTGTACATGTCTGTGTACAGTGTATATATTTGTGTGTTTGTGTATGTATTCATGTGTGCATGTCTGTACATTATGTATTTACTGTGTGTACAATATGTATGTGACTATATGTATTTGTGTGTACATGTGTCTATGTACTGTATGTACAGTATGTATTCATGTGTGTACATGTCTGTCTGTACAGTATGTATTTACCATGTGTCTGTACAGTATGTATTTACCATGTGTGTGTACAGTATGTATGTGACTATGTAAAACTATGAATTAACACATGTGGAATTATATACTTAACAAAAAAGTGTGAAACAACTGAAAATATGTCTTATATTCTAGGTTCTTCCTTTTGCTGTGATTACTGCTTTGCACACTCTTGGCATTCTCTTGATGAGCTTCAAGAGGTAGTCACCGGGATTGATCTTCACTTCACAGGTGTGCCCTGTCAGGGTTAATAAGTGGGATTTCTTGCCTTATAAATGGGGTTGGGACCATCAGTTGTGTTGTGCAGAAGTCTGGTGGATACACAGCTGATAGTCCTACTGAATTGACTTTTAGCTGCTTTTTTCTTGCCATAATACAAATTCTAAGTAAAGAAAAATGAGTGTCCATCATTACTTTAAGAAATGAAGGTCAGTCAGTCTGAAAAATTGGGAAAACTTTGAAAGTGTCCCCAAGTGCAGTTGCAAAAACCATCAAGCGCTACAAAGAAACTGGCTCACATGAGGACCACCCCAGGAAAGGAAGACCAAGAGTCACCTCTGCTGCGGAGGATAAGTTCACCCGAGTCACCAGCCTCAAAATCGCAGGTTAACAGCAGCTCAGATAAGAGACCAGGTCAATGCCACACAGAGTTCTAGCAGCAGACACATCTCTACAACTGTTAAGAGGAGACTTTGTGCAGCAGGCCTTCATGGTAAAATAGCTCCTAGGAAACCACTGCTAAGGACAGGCAACAAGCAGAAGAGACTTATTGAGCTAAAGAACACAAGGAATGGACATTAGACCAGTGGAAATCTGTGCTTTGGTCTGATGAGTTCCCAAATTTCAGATCTTTGTTTCCAACCTCCGTGTGACGCAGATTAGGTGAACGGATGGACTCTGCATGCCTGGTTCCCACCGTGAAGCATGGAGGAGGAGGTTGATGGGTGATGGGGTGCTGCACCAGATGACCTGGCCTCTACAGTCACCAGACCTGAACCCAATCGAGATGGTTTGGGGTGAGCTGGACCGCAGAGTGAAGGCAAAAGGGCAACAAGTGCTAAGCAATCTCTGGGAACTCCTTCAAGACTTGGAAGACCATTTCCGTGACTACCTCTTGAAGCTCATCAAGAGAATGCCAAGAGTGTGCAAAGCAGTAATCAAAGCAAAAGGTGGCTACTGTGAAGAACCTAGAATATAAGACATATTTTCAGTTGTTTCACACTTTTTTGTTAAGTAAATAATTCCACATGTGTTAATTCATAGCTTTGATGCCTTCAGTGTGAATCTACAATTTTCATAGTCATGAAAATAAAGAAAATCTTTGAGAAGTGTGTCCAAACATATTGTCTGTACTGTATGTGTATGTATGTGTGTACAGTATGTATGTGTACGGTATGTATGTGTGATGTGTTGTTGTAGTATGTGTGTGTATAGTATGTACGTATGTGTACAGTATGTACGTTATGTGTGTGTACAGTATGTGTGTACAGTATGTACGTATGTGTGTACAGTATTGTGACTGTGTACAGTGTGTGTACAGTATGTGTGTACTGTGTGTACTGTGGGTGTGTACAGTATGTATGTGTGTGTACAGTATGTGAGTGTGTACAGTGTGTGTACAGTGTGTGTGTGTGTACGGTATGTATGTGTCATGTACAGTATGTATGTGTACAGTGTGTGTGTACAGTATGTGTGTACAGTATGTACGTATGTGTGTGCAGTGTGGTGTGTGTACAGTGTGTGTTTACAGTATGTGTGTACGGTATGTGTGTGCATGTACAGTATATGTGTACAGTGTATGTGTGTGACAGTGTGTACTGTGTGTGTACAGTATGTATGTGTGTGTACAGTATGTATATGTGTGTGTGGTTTGGCGGTGGAGCGGATGTCTGACCCGTGCCCATTAGTGGTGTCGGCGGCTGGCAGACTGGTGAGGACACACAGAGGTTTACAAGCTTCTCCGCTCATAAAAAATGTCTTTCTCTTTCTGATGGAAAGATTTAATTTTTTTTTTATTTGTTTCTCGTTGTTTAGTTTATTTTGGCCGGAAAATAAGAAAATAATACAATCCCATAAATAATGAATAAATAGCTAAACCTAGGGAGGAAATATGTAATAAATGTATGTGCAGGGTGAGGGGTAAAGGGGGACTGTGAAAGTAAAATCATGAAGGGGCGGCCTGTACCCCGGCTCCAGACATGACGGAGGTGCCAGATCATCTATGGGTCAGGGGGGCTGATGAGGGCCTCAGGTGTGACCTTTTCCTGCGTAAAACACTGGAGGTCATAAGGGTCATACAAAAAAATCTGCCTTTACCTCATCAACCAGCGCCACCCCTGTCTACAGGTCATGTGCGGTATTGCAGCTCATCCTCAGTCTCTTCAGTTAAAGCTGTGCTGTAATGCCAGACACAACCTGTGATGATTCACAGTGATCCAGTTAGATCTGTTTTGTGCAGACTCCGCACTTATGTAAATCCTTTTCTGCCCACTTTCTCCACATTTCTGCTTTACATCATTAAAATATTTGCAGATTTGCAAATAATTTCACTTCCTGAGAACAAAAAAAGGAAAACCTTCTGTGTTCTGTGGCCCCCACTAGACCATGGTATGAGTCCGAGAGGGGGGAGGGGAGCGGATGGGGGGGTCAGTGTGTGGCACAGTGTGCACAGCTTGTGCCCCCGTAATTCAGTGACGGCTGGACCTCTGCATCGCACTTTGTATCATTTTGACAGCAAATATTCATTTAAAGTTTATACTTTTTTTTTTTTTTTTTTTTTTAAGAAAGGTTTTGACACTTTGTAGCAACAGTTTTCAGTGTTGCTTGGTGTGAGGCCCTGGTCCTGGGAGACCCCCCCCCCAATGTTGAGTGAGGGTCTCTGCACCCTGACACCCGCTGATCAGACCTTCCAGACAGTGACCACCACCTATCAGAGCTCAGTATGTGTATAGGAGGCCGCAGGACACGTTCACACGGTGCAGTCACAGGGTTCCGTTACTATGACGACACGCCGCTCACCTTCTATAATCACTCAGGACTTGTCCTGCTGGAGATGAACCGTGTACAGTCTTCTTCTGGCCCGTCTGTGTGCTGCCGACCAGTCCTTGATTGCACTTCTCCCATAGACCCACAGCTTATTAGGCGCTCTCCACCCCTGTGAGCTCAAACTACTAAGGGTGCCTTCACACTGCAGTGTGATCCGGTCCGGGCTGTCAGGGAGGACCCTGACAGCCAAGGACTGGATCAGCACACAGGACTGGAGGGCTAATATGCCCTCCTGTCCAGTGTGCAGCCGCACGCAGTTCCTGCTGCTAAGTCAGGACCGCGGCGCCGCGATCCTGACCTGTCAGCAGCTGCGTGTGGATCAGCCCCCTGGGTACAGCGGTGGTTGTGAATCAGCCCCCTGGGTGCAGCGGTGGTTGTGGATCAGCCCCCTGCTTGCAGCGGTGGTTGTGGATCAGCCCCCTGGGTGCAGCGGTGGTTGTGGATCAGCCCCCTGGGTGCAGCGGTGGTTGTGGATCAACCCCCTGGGTGCAGCGGTGGTTGTGGATCAGCCCCCTGGGTGCAGCGGTGGTTGTGGATCAGCCCCCTGGGTGCAGCGGTGGTTGTGGATCAGCCCCCTGGGTGCAGCGGTGGTTGTGGATCCGCCCCCTGGGTGCAGTGGTGGTTGTGGATCCGCCCCCTGGGTGCAGCGGTGGTTGTGGATCCGCCCCCTGGGTGCAGCGGTGGTTGTGGATCCGCCCCCTGGGTGCAGCGGTGGTTGTGGATCCGCCCCCTGGGTGCAGCGGTGGTTGTGGATCCGCCCCCTGGGTGCAGCGGTGGTTGTGGATCCGCCCCCTGGGTGCAGCGGTGGTTGTGGATCAGACCCCCTGGGTGCAGCGGTGGTTGTTGATCAGGCCCCCCGGGTGCAGTTCTGGTTACAGATCAGCCCTTTTGTGCAGTAGTTACAGATCAGCCTCCTGGGTGCAGTAATGGTTACAGATCACCTCCCTGGGTTCAGCGGCGGTTACAGATCAACCCTCTTGGGTGCAGCGGTGGTTGTGGATCTGCCCTCTTGGGTGCAGTGGTGGTTGTGGATCAGCCTCCTGGGTGCAGCGGTGGTTGTGGATCAGCCCTCCAGTGTGAAGCAGTGGTTGTGGATTGGCCCCCCCAGGTGCAGCAGTGTTTGTGGATCAGCCCTCCAGTGTGCAGCAGTGGTTATGGACTGGCTCCCGGGGGCAGCGGTGGTTGTGGATCAGCCCCCTGGGTGCAGCGGTGGTTGTGGATCAGCCCTCCAGTGTGCAGCAGTGGTTATGGACTGGCCCCCTGGGTGCAGTGGTGGTTGTGGATCAGCCCCCTGGGTGCAGTGGTGGTTGTGGATCAGCCCCCTGGGTGCAGTGGTGGTTGTGGATCAGCCCCCTGGGTGCAGTGGTGGTTGTGGATCAGCCCTCCAGTGTGCAGCAGTGGTTATAGACTGGCTCCCGGGTGCAGCGGTGGTTACGGATCGGCCCCCTGGGTGCAGTGGTGGTTGTGGATCAGCCCTCCAGTGTGCAGCAGTGGTTATGGACCGGCTCCCGGGTGCAGCGGTGGTTGTGGATCTGCCCTCTGGGTGCAGTGGTGGTTGTGGATCAGCCTCCTGGGTGCAGCGGTGGTTGTGGATCAGCGCTCCAGTGTGCAGCAGTGGTTATGGACTGGCTCCCGGGTGCAGCGGTGGTTGTGGATCAGTAGGAGTTGCCCCCTGTGTCCTTATCTGTAGCGGTGATTGACGCTCCTGACACTGTTTGAGCTGCGCAGTTATATTGGCCCAGAATTTGCCACAATTATCTTATTATTTGGGTTTTCCACCTTTGCAGCAGACACTTTCTACAAGAACAAACAGTAACTGATACCAGGAGACGCCGGGAGGCTGCAGACATTAAAAACAACAGAGCCGGGCCCCAGGGGGAAGGGGGTGCCAGCAGTCTGATAACGAGATGGCACAGCAATAAGTGGGGAGATGAGTGGCTACGATTGCCCCCTGTTCACACCTGTTGCACTGTTACTTTAAAGGGATTCTATAGATTGTCTATTATGGTTATTTTTGCTTTATGGGGTACAAACTCCATGGTAAAAGTCCCTGATTATTAACCTCTGCAGGCAGACGGCACTGGCTATCTGCACAGGGGCCTCCACCAGGGGGTTGTACAGGATGCCGAAATAAGATAGTGTGGACACAGCAGCCATGATCCCCAAGAGCAATGCTCAGAGACTAAGATTTAGAGAACGCTTCCTTTAATCACTTCCATTAAAGCTCATGGTAAATGTGTATGGGACCGAATTATCTGATGTTTTGCAGTAATGGAAGCCAGATTACAACTAGACGTGCCTGTACATAGCTCTCTGCCAAACCGATCGGTGGCTCTTCTAATAATGAATAAAGTTCCATGTGGTCTTACAAACAACTCTTATGGGATGAGGACCTAACCTCAAAATTAACCCACCAGCACAACAGAGAAAAAGGAGGCAACACATTTTTTTTTCTGCTTCAAACAAATATGAAATTTATTACAAGTGCAACCCACATAAGATAGGTGCAAAATGGTTGAAAGATACAGTGGATTCAATTAGCAATGCATAATATCACAGTGAGTAACGGTATATGTTGCACATATTCCCTGCAAGGAGGTATCCCCCATATGCAGCAGGATTAACATGTCAAATAAATTATATTGTCAACAGCATTAACAATCTGTGCACAGAAAGGATACAATTAAAGGAAGTGCATTACCAATTGGTCACTGCTTAGCTATTACCAGACCTGGGGGTAGGGGAACCCCTCCAGCAAAGACCCCTACGTACGTTTCGCTGAGCGTGTCTTTATGCTTTCTCAAGGGGATATGGGCATATCCCCTTGAGAAAGCATAAAGATACGTTTAGCGAAACGTACGTAGGGGTCTGGTAATAGCTAAGCAGTGACTAATTGTTCATGCACTTCCTTTGATTGTAACTTTAATTGTATCCTTCTGTGCACAATGATTGTTAATGCTGTTGACGATGTAATTTATCCGTTGTATCTTTCAGCCATTTTGCACCTATCTTATGTGGGTTGCACTTGTAATAAATTTTATATTTGTTCGTGAAGCAGAAAAAAACTCTGTGGCCTCCTTTTCTATATCGGCGGCTCTGCTCCATCGGCGGCTCTGCTCCATCGGCGGCTCTGCTCCATCAGCGACTGTTTTGCATCGGGGGCTCTGCTCCATCGGCGGCTCTGCTCCATCGGCGGCTCTGCTCCATCGGCGACTTTTGCATTGGCGGCTCTGCTCCATTGGCGGCTCTGATCCATCGGTGACTTTTGCATCGGCGGCTCTGCTCCATTGGTGGCTCTGCTCCATTGGTGGCTCTGCTCCATCGGCGGCTCTGCTCCATCGGTGACTTTTGCATCGGCGGCTCTGCTCCATTGGCGGCTCAGCTCCATTGGCGGCTCAGCTCCATTGGCGGCTCTGCTCCATTGGCGGCTCTGCTCCATTGGCGGCTCTGCTCCATTGGTGGCTCTGCTCCATTGGTGGCTCTGCTCCATCGGTGGCTCTGCTCCATTGGCGGCTCTGATCCATCGGTGACTTTGCTCCATAGGCGGCCGTTTTGCATCTGCGGCTCTGCTCCATCGGCAGCTGTTTTCCATCGGCGGCTCTGCTCCATCGGCGGCTCTGCTCCATTGGTGGCTCTGCTCCATCGGCGACTTTTGCATCGGCGGCTCTGCTCCATCGGCGACTTTTGCATCGGCGGCTCTGCTCCATCGGCGGCCCTTTTGCATCTGCGGCTCTGCTCCATCGGCAGCTGTTTTCCATCGGCGGCTCTGCTCCATCGGCGGCTCTGCTCCATTGGTGGCTCTGCTCCATCGGCGACTTTTGCATCGGCGGCTCTGCTCCATCGGCGACTTTTGCATCGGCGGCTCTGCTCCATCGGCGGCCCTTTTGCATCTGCGGCTCTGCTCTATCGGCAGCTGTTTTCCATCGGCGGCTCTGCTCCATCGGCGGCCGTTTTGCATATGCGGCTCTGCTCTATTGGCAGCTGTTTTCCATCGGCGGCTCTGCTCCATCGGCGGCTCTGCTCCATCGGCGGCCGATTTGCATCGGCGACTCTGCTCCATCGGCGGCTCTGCTCCATCGGCGGCTCTGCTCCATCGGCGGCCGTTTTGGATCTGCGGCTCTGCTCCATCGGCGGCTGTTTTGCATCGGCGGCTCTGCTCCATCGGCGGCTCTGCTCCATCGGCGGCCATTTTGCATTGGTGGCTCTGCTACTCTCTGTGTTTTTTTTTCTTTCATGCTGTATGTCTCTTCCCGTGTTCTACGTGTTGCTGGAAACAGCCATGTATGCCCTGCGCCGCCCCCTCAGACACCAGAATAGATAGTCCCTGTCTTTGATGTCTGCCAGCCTCTGTTTGTTCCTAGTTGAGCGGCGCAGGCACTAAGTGCTGTCCTGACTGCGCGAGTCGGGGAAGTCGCCGTGTTGTGATCATGCCATTAATAAAGGCTCACTGGCTGGGAATAAAAGCCACGTGATGTTGACCCGGCACATTTATGAGCTCTCAGTACATTCATGTGTACGTCGCTCTTTCTTTTTTCTTTCTGTTGCACAATCGCTTGTTAATATTGTTTAAACTTTCAACCTCTGTTTTGGCGGCGTGTGCGTCCGACCGGTCACAGCACCACGTCTATTAGATGTCGGCGGGAAGGATGGCGAGACTTAGAGACAGAACGCTCCATATAGAAGCTGGTAACCGCAGCAAGAGACGAGTGTCTTCATCTTGCAGGGAAAAGTGACCTGGGGAATATAATGGAGACTGATGCAAACTTTAGACGTGGATTGTAAAGGGCAAAAAAAGGTCTTGCACAGAGTATTTAAGGAGAGGAATAAGTTTGGCCTTTTATAGGGTTTTTCTAGTCTCTGCTTCCAATCATGTTTCACCATGGTGTCCTGTCTCTGTCAGTGATTGGCTGAGCAGCAAAGTGGTTGTACAAGATAAGAAAAGTGAGGCTGCCTTCTTATAAAATAGCGCCACCCCTGCCCACAGGTCATGTGTGGTATTACTGATCAGTGGGGGTTGAGCTCCAATCCTGCATATCTCCTTTAAATGATGCTGATTGGTACATGTAAAGGACAGCGCTGATGAATTAACCACATATACATAAGGGGGCGCTCCGGAGCAAGCACGCTTGGCCCCAATTCATGCACTTTGCATCCAGCACTGACCGCTGCTTCCTCTCTGCCCCCTGCAGGTCAATGATGACTACAGCGTGATCGGACGTTCCCTGTTTAAGAAGGAGACCAATATCCAGTTGTTCGTGGGACTGAAGGTGAAGCTGTCGACCGGGGAGGAAGGTGCCATTGAAGGGAGCTTCGGCCAAAGCGGCAAGTTCAAAGTCCGGATCCCAAGTGAGTCCATGTAATGAGCATATTAGATGATGACCCTGAACAATTGTGAAGCTCCCGGACATGCAAGAGCAGCATTAGTGCCGCGCAGTGGCGTAACTCGAAGCTCATGGGCCCTGATGCAGCAGCTCTAATGGGCACCATCAATTATTGCAAATCTTTAATAGCATTAGTCTCCCAAAGGCACATTTGGGGCCCCCTAGGCTCCAGAGCCCGGGTATGATTGCAGCCCCTCCACCTCTTGTAGTTACACCCCTGGTGCCACGCATAGTATTGGGGCAGCATTCCTCTTTAAGGCTATCAGCGATGTTCCAGAGATCCCGACAACGACCAGGATCTCTGGAACATTGCTGTGTGGTCGCTGGGGAGCTGTCAAACAGGCAGATCTCTTCAGGGACCAGGGAGCCTACCTCCATCGCTGGGTAAGCGGGAGAAGGCTGGTAACTAAGATACACATCTGGTAACTAAGCACAGCGCTGTCCTAATTACCCGCTGTGTACCTTGGTTACCAGCCTTCTCCCGCTTACAGGCTGGTAACCAGGATACACAGCTGGTAACTAGGACAGCGTTGTGCTTAGTTACTCGATGTGTACCCTCGTTACAAATCGGGCGCCTGTGAACCCGGCCGCGCACTGCACACTGGGACATGTAGTCTTATGACAACCTTTCTCAGCGTGCACTGTGCGGCCAGGTGCACGACACGTGTGCCTGCCTGCGCCGTCTCCCTGCATTCTCGGGACCAGCCTCGTTGGTCTCCTGCCGTCAAACATGCCAAAGCGTGCTGCACAGCGGGAGATCAACGAGCAAAAAATGGTCCTGATTGTTGTGTAACATCAGCGACCTCGCAGCAGGGGCCCCATCACTGCTGCTTTTCACACAGCGATGTCGCTGTGTGTGAACTACCCCTAAGAGGTATTCCCAACATATAATATATTAAATTAATATCTATTGGGTAGGGAATAGTTTTCCCCCAACACCAAATAGGCTTCAGCCATATGAAAAATATCCTTAAAAAAACAATAAATACATCAAGGTTAACACAAGGTGCCAAGTGTTGGAAGCCTTTTTATATGTACTATAGTGGTTACACATTTGCCTCATTGGTTCACCGCACTTGTGCATGGTGGCTCAGTGGTTAGCACTGTATATGGTGACTCAGTGGTTAGCACCGTACATTGGCTCAGTGGTTAGCACTGTCGGGCTCAGTGGTTAGCACTGATACGGTGGCTCAGTGGTTAGCACTGTACGGTGGCTCAGTGGTTAGCACTGTACGGTGGCTCAGTGTTAGCACTGTACGGTGGCTCAGTGGTTAGCACTGTACGGTGGCTCAGTGGTTAGCACTGTACGTGGCTCAGTGGTTAGCACTGTACGGTGGCTCAGTGGTTAGCACTGTACGTGGCTCAGTGGTTAGCACTGTACGTGGCTCAGTGGTTAGCACTGTACGTGGCTCAGTGGTTAGCACTGTACGTGGCTCAGTGGTTAGCACTGTATACGGTGGCTCAGTGGTTAGCACTGTATACGGTGGCTCAGTGGTTAGCACTGTATACGGTGGCTCAGTGGTTAGCCTGTATACGGTGGCTCAGTGGTTAGCACTGTATACAGTGGCTCAGTGGTTAGCACTGTATACAGTGGCTCAGTGGTTAGCACTGTATACAGTGGCTCAGTGGTTAGCACTGTGATACAGTGGCTCAGTGGTTAGCACTGTATACAGTGGCTCAGTGGTTAGCACTGTATCAGTGGCTCAGTGGTTAGCACTGTATACAGTGGCTCAGTGGTTAGCACTGTATACAGTGGCTCAGTGGTTAGCACTGTATACAGTGGCTCAGTGGTTAGCACTGTACGGTGGCTTAGTGGTTAGCACTGTTACGGTGGCTCAGTGGTTAGCACTGTATATGGTGGCTCAGTGGTTAGCACTGTAATGGTGGCTCAGTGGTTAGCACTGTATATGGTGGCTCAGTGGTTAGCACTGTATAGGTGGCTCAGTGGTTAGCACTGTATGGTGGCTCAGTGGTTAGCACTGTATATGGTGGCTCAGTGGTTAGCACTGTATGGTGGCTCAGTGGTTGGCACTGTATACAGTGGCTCAGTGGTTAGCACTGTATACAGTGGCTCAGTCGTTAGCACTCTACGGTGGCTCAGTGGTTAGCACTGTACGGGGCTCAGTGGTTAGCTATGCAGTCTTGTAGCTCTGGGTCCTGGTTTAAATCCCACAAACGACGACATCTGCAAGGATTTTGAATGTTCTCCCCGTGATCTTGTGGGTTTCCTCCGGTTTCCTCCCACACTACAAAGACATACTGATAGGGAATGTAGATTGTGAGCCCCAGTGGGGACAGCGATTATGATGTATGTGAAGCGCTGTGGAATTAATAGCGCTATATAAATGAATAAATATTATTATAAATATCTTTGACCTCTTCAAAAGGGGGTGTACAAACTGGACAATCCCTTTAAATCCGCATTGGTGCTTTATTCATAGAGGATAGGGTGTGGGGGTCTTTTTGGGGTCACTATTTGGAGTCTTGGTCACAGATTTTGCCTGGCTTTGCGGAGTATCCAGCAGTTAGCCTGGGTTCTGGGTGGGGCAGGAGGGGGATGATGCTGCAGTTCACATTCCTGCACAGGTCAGCACTGGGGATAATGGCTCTGCATCCTGTTTGTGGTTTTGTTTTTTTTTTCTATATTTCATTTGCGGCGATTGATCAGATTCCTCCTCCCTCCCGCGGTCTGTCCGGCCCCGCAGATTACTTCCATATCATTATTGTAGGAGCGTTCTCCTGACGCGGCCTTTGATGGCTCTGTATACCATAGAAGGCTTCATGTGGTCTTCCCCGAGCGTTAGGACATTTCCTCCTCGCTTCCTCTCTGCTCTGTGACCTTGTGAATGAGGATTGGAATACAGTGCAGCGTGGCCCCACTGCGCAGGGCTCGTTCTTGTTCCCGGGAGGGGGGATTGCACCTTCATTTTCCTGATTTCTTCAAATCTGTCTGCTAGCAATGATTATAGTCTGGGAGAAATCACGGAGAGCAAACCTCTGGAACCGAAGGAAAAATAAAGTGTGCAGTGATCCCCCTCCCCAGGTCCAGCACTGAGTCTCTGCCGCTGCTCTCAGTATCTGCAGTGATTCACATCAACAGCGCTGCAGCCAATCACTGAGCTCAGCCAACTGACAACACAAGCTGCTGACCTCAGTGATTGGCTGCAGCGCTGTTGATGTGAATCGCTGCAGATACTGAGAGCAGCAGCGGAGACAGTGCTGGCTCTGGGGATAGGGAGTAAGGCAGCCTCTCCCCCTCTCCTGAGGTCCAGCACCGAGTCTCTGCTACTGCTTCCATATCTGCAATGATTCACATCAACAGCTCTGCAGCCAATCACTGAGGTCAGCAGCTTGTGTTGTCAGTTGGCTGAGCTCAGTGATTGGCTGCAGCGCTGTTGATGTGAATCACTGCAGATACTGAGAGCAGCAGCGGAGACACAGTGATGGAGAAGGGAGTAAGGCAACCTCTCCCCAGGTCCAGCACCGAGTCTCTGCTACTGCTTCCATATCTGCAATGATTCACATCAACAGCACTGCAGCCAATCACTGAGGTCAGCAGCTTGTGTTGTCAGTTGGCTGAGCTCAGTGATTGGCTGCAGCGCTGTTGATGTGAATCGCTGCAGATACTGAGAGCAGCAGCGGAGACACAGTGATGGAGAAGGGAGTAAGGCAGCCTCTCCCCCTCTCCCCAGGTCCAGCACTGAGTCTCTGCTGCTGCTTCCATATCTGCACTGATTCACATCAACAGCGCTGCAGCCAATCACTGAGGTCAGCAGCTTGTGTTGTGAGTTGGATGAGCTCAGTGATTGGCTGTAGCGCTGTTGATGTGAATCACTGCAGATACTGAGAGCAGCAGTGGAGACTCAGTGCTGAACCTGGGGAGGGGGATAGGGCCCATCTTATCTCATCTTTTTTTTTTAATACGGTAAACTGCAGAAAGATTCTCTTCTAAACTTTCCAATATAAATTTTGCAATAAAGAGAATTATTAGTTTGTAAAGTGTTGATAACGCTATCGTATGGCACCAGATTATGGTCTGTGGGGGGTCTGATCTCATGGACCCTGAGACTGGAGAGGACACTGTGCTGATGTCATGCTCTCTGGAATACGGGCAGACGATGTCCATGCAAATCCAGGCAAAATACCATCAATATACATGATGGTAATACTCCTTTTACATTCCACAACAAACACAAAAGGTTGGGACTAGGGCTGAGCCAGGCAGTAAGATCATATATTGGCAAGTATCAATTGATTGGTATACTGCATATATTGTACGAATAGAGAAAATGTATTGCACAGTATAATATCTGTAATGAAGGTAAAGTGGAAATGAAGGAGGTCCAGGCACATTCCACACCCGACGCACGTTTCACACGTTTCAGAGCGAGTCTAGCTGCAAAACAGAAAAAAAATCTGCGATGGAAACTCCAAAGTGGACGTTATCAGGGGCTGCGGCTCAGCTCTTATTGAAGGAAATGGGTTGCAGATCCCCACTGTTCTCATATTGATGACGTATCCCTATCAGATTAGTGGGGGTCTGACACCAGGTGACCCCACTGTGCTGCAACAGAACATAGTGGATGTTCTCAGGGGCTATGGCTCAGCTTTTATTGAAGGAATGGGTTGTGGAGCCCCATCGTTCTGATGTTGATGACGTATCCCTATTAGATTAGTGGTGGTCCTACACCCGGTGACCCCACTGTGCAGCAACAGAACATAGTGGATGTTCTCCGGGGCTATGGCTCAGCTTTTAAGAATGATGAGCCCACATCGATTTATGATATCTATAGATTAGTGGGTCAACGTGACCCCATGTGCACAACAACATAGTGATTCAGGCATGTCTGTATTTAATGAATTGATTCTATCAGATTAGTGGGTTGACACGGACCCCACTGTCAGCAAAGAACATAGTGATGTTCCAGGGCTGGGTCTCAGCCTATGAAGGAATGGTTTGGGACCCTCCGTTCTGATATGATGACTTCCCTATTAGTATGGGTCCAACACCTGGTGACCCCACTTTGCAGCACCAGAGCCGCACATAGTGGATGTTCTCGGGCTGAGGCTCAGTTCTTATTGAAGTGAATGGGTTGCGGACCTCCATTATTCTCATATAGATGACTTATCCCTTTCAGATTAGTTGGGGTTCGACACTCATTGACACCACGATCAGCTCTGGAAGTTAATTGCAGCAAATAGTGGACGTTAGCAGGGGCTGTGGCTCAGCTCTTATTGAAGTGAATGGGTTGCCGGGCGTCTTAACCCCTCCGTTCTGATATTGATGACTTATCCTAAGGTAGTCCTAGACAATCCCTTTAACCCAATGTATGAACAAGACCTTCTAATTTGACTTGATGACCCCTGACATACCCCACATGGCTACAGCAGCAAAACGCACATGAAGAAATCTGGAATCTGCCTCCGTGTGATGGAGAAGACACATTGACTCTCAGGAGGTCTCCTCATCGCTCTATGAAGACGTGGAGGAAATACAATGTCCGGGGAGAAGGTGCGCCGCTCCGTAATGATGACAGCCGCTAATTCCGCCTTTCGAAATAATCAATTGGCGTCAAGTGACTTGATGAAATTACGGTGTCACAATGTCGGCCGCTCTTTTGTGCAGATCACATATTTTTCTTTATCTGAGAGCGTCTGATGCTCGTCAGACTAATCAGGCAATTCTCCGTACAATGGTCCTCGCCAGTGGACGGCTCTCATAATCCAGGTTTAAAAATAGTTTCTTCCTCCGGAGGAAAGAAGGAGCCGAAATGATTAAATTGCAAATGTGCATGGAATAAAATGATGTCGCCATAATACGCATTGTAGCAGAATGGTGGATTCCGGGTCCTCATTGTGGAGGGACGGATAAGTAAGATGGATACATTGTAGGAGAAGGATCAAACTCTTCTCGGGACCGGCCACTTGTACAAATTGTCTTTTCGGCAGAGTTAAGATAGTATGACATGGAAGGAGATAAGTTCATTAGAGTCTTGTTGAAGCCGCTCATGAACATCATCCTTCAGCGCACGAGAACCACTCTCTGCCGGCAGTCATTTAACCATATTGATTGCCCAACCGAACAGATATTCCCCGTGCACCCGCGGTAAAAGGGGAATTTCTGCAAAACTGTCAGCGGTCTCCTTGGCTATCAGCTTAATGCAGACACATTGTATTACCCAGATTGGATAACTGTTTGCATTAAGTACTAAACTCTGTAATCGACTCCCTCTGTCTCATCTGTGATCCCTCCCGCGACCTCATGCGAGCCGTCCGCCTTTGCTGCGCACACTGAGTGGGTCGTAGTGATTTTACATGTCAATATAGTTGTAAAATGTAAAGATATAAAGTGAAATCTTCTTATTTCTGAGGATGAAGTCAGAGCAATTCCTATCATTCACCATCCAATACTCCGGCACTAATTAATGGAGGACAGGACGCTGCCATAAGGCGAAGTTCATATGTCATAGATTGGCTTGCAGCAAGTCAAGAGAAACAACAAGGGCTGATCTGCATGAAGAAGAAAGGATTAACAGCAGAATTCATCCCACAGTCTGCGGCAATCGTGGTATTTCCATCTCATCCTGTGGTTGTGATGCAGGTACCCCTGCGGGGCCGACATTTGTCTCCACACTGAGACCCCTTCGGTGGAGGGAAGGCTGCACATGCACAAACCTCTCAACTCATTTGTATAATTTTGGAGTTTCTATATAAATGAATGGAGAGAATGGCTTTTGCGCAGCGTCCTCGTCATTCCTCGCAGTGTGTGATGGGGCACCATTGTTGAGACAGTTGTGCACCTCAACGTGGTTCCTGCATCTTCATTTATGGCATATCCTTTGCGTTGGAATACCCCTTTAACCATGAGGGTTGACCCAATACAACTTATCACCTATGGGCAGGATAAGGAATCATTGGAGGTCTGAGCCACCAATTCCCAAAAAACAGGTCAGTGGAGTTCAGCCTTCACTCAATAAAGGGGTTTTCCGGTTAATACAAGTTATCATGTGGGGAGGTGATTGGTTCCTGATTGCTCAGTCAGGTTGGCTTGACTTTGACTCCGTTCACTCCCTATGCTGGAAAAGTGAAGCACAACTCTCTGCATAGGGAGTAAACAGAGCGCAGTCAAGCATGTTCTCCACTGCCTATTGCCCAACAGTCAGACCTCCACCGATCAACAAGTGATCACCTGTCATGAGGATAGGTAATAATTTGTTTAACTGGACAATCACTTTAATTGTAGGATTTAATGAGATGGCTGATTGCTGAACCGCATTAATTCCATAGTCGATGGATAGGAGGATGGTGGGCGCGGAGGACCATGGTTCTAATCAAAGGGGACACTAAAACCTTGATCTTAGGATAAGTAAGGATCCGTCTATCACGTCCCAAACAGGTCAACTCTTAGAGTGTACCTGGGAACTACAGGCTGTGAGTCGGAGAGTCGAGTCTTGTCCATTGGGTCAAGTTGGATTCACAGAAATTTAAGGAGTTGGAGTCAGAGGTTTGGCTTACCGACTCCACAACACCGCGTTGAAGCTGTGGTAGGCCAAACCCTAGATGGACGTTTATGATGGTTGCCGGTGTCCCCAAACAACCAGTTGTGGAGCGGTTACATAACTTAGAACCTCCAGACTAAATGTTGTTAGGACATGTTGGGAATTGTAGTTTCCAACAGAGATGACAGTTTATAGTGAAGGGCTTTACAAATGGTCAAAGTTACTGGAAGTTGTGCACAAGTTTCCAATTAATCCTGTCGGAAGCCCCCTTTAATTAACTCTCAGAGATCGTCCCATACAATGTGTTCTCAGATCAGACAGGATAATTGTCCAAGCTTCTGAGCCGTCACATGAATTTTACGAAAACCCTTAATATCTCATCCGTCATTGTTGACAAATGGTTGTACTACCACATAAAGTGGGATAGAAGCTACAAAGGAGGGTGCCCCCCTGGGAATGGCCATGTGTGATGGTGGAGCGGCGGGGGTCAGGACCCGGCTCCGCAGCAGCTCAGGCCAGGTGTCCTCCCTCCTGCTCCTGCCACATTGGAGCATTTTAGTCTTCCTGCACCTGCGAGGTCCAGACTGCCGCCCCATCCCTCGCCCCGTCCTGCGCTCTCACCCTCATTTCCTGCTCCGCTTTGCTGCTGACTCCCCCGACAGTCATCTGAAAACATTGATTCTGGACTTTGTGTTAATGGCAGCAATTGAGATAATTTTAGGAAATGGCTCCTCTTGTCGGAGGATAAGACCCTAAATGTTTCCCAGCTCCCCCAGAGCAGACGGCAAGGTTTATAAAAGAAGAAAGAATGTTTTTCCACAATAGCACATGATCCCCTATACAATGTATGGGGGAAATTTCACTGATGCTGGGGGTCCGAGACCCATACCTTCTATAGTATCTGTATTGATGAGTTAACTGAGAGCCCATCAGTGAGCTGTTTCCAACTGTCAGTCAGGAGATTGTGACTCGGATGTTGTCCCAAAGGTCTCTCTTATTTTGGAGACTTGTGACAGCTTTGGGACCTCTGTCTCTTTTCTCTATGAGGCTTCATATGAAATGTGGTTTTCCTTTGGCAGTGTTGGAGTTAATGTCAGTTTCTGTTGCTAGCAAGCTCCCTGGTTCTCTTCCCAGGTGTGGCTACTTTGTGATCACTCCCATCTCCTTTGTATGGTCACATGTTCCAGCATTCCCTTGCTGGTGATTGAACATCATTCCTGGCCTGGCTACCTGAGGTGAAGGGGATATTGTGGAGAAGCTGACCATTGCTAAGTCATCTGCTGCCAAGGAGCGTGGTAGCAGTCGTGATGTTGTTTGTTGTTCCCTTCTCTGTCTTTCCTTCCTCTCTTGTTGATTTTAGTGCAGCATTTGGGACTAGTGCTCCTGTTGGCCATTTACCTATTGAGGGCTAGCAAGGGCCTAGGTATCCTGCTCGACGACAGGGTGAAAGAACCCATATAGGGACGGTAGGGAGATCAGGGAATAGCCACAGGTGAGTGCAGGAGGTCACCTCTCCCCCGTTCCCTGTTCGCAGTGCCCCTCCTCTGTATTTGTCCCCCCCCCGGTGTCACCCGGTCTGTTGTTTTGTGCAGTGCACGGGGCACCGTTGGCCCTGTTTTAGGATGCTTCCTGTGCCCTGCGTGACAGATGTGATCTATGGTCATAAATCAGTTGAGAAAATGGCAATACCTAAGTTGAATGTGCAGTAAAATAAAACCTATAAAAGCAAAATCTTTAACCCGTGCCTAATACGTATGCAATCTGCATTGGGTCATATTGACGCCATGGTACCAGACGAGGATTAAACAGTTGCAATAGTTGTGGTTTCCGGAGTGTGGCCGTCAATGTTCTATAAAGCCAGAAAATGGTGCAAATATTTTGATTTCAGTCCAAAATGTGGCAAATTTTGCAAATAAAAACGCCCCATTCAATACATTTTAATTTTTTTGTAGCCTCCCGGTAGACTCTTGTGACATTTTCTTTATACTTTCTCCTGGCTCTTTGGTTCGGCGGGCACAATGGCACCTCTGTGCGATATCCGGGGTGATGACGCCCCGCTGGCTTTCCGCATGGTCGTCCCATTGTATTTGGGTCGTATCAATGTGCGGGGCACAATCCGGGAGACACTACAGGTTAGAATAACTCCCGACACAGCCCCGATCTGATGGTGAGGAGCTCGGAGATAAGTGTCTCCTGCGGCAGCCGGGATAACATGACCTGTATATTGATACTTTAGTCTAGCGAGTCCCTCTAATTAAAGCTGTCTGAGTTTTCCCCCCCCCAATGCCGCAGTCACAGAGACTTTCTCCTCCAAGACGAGGCCCATCAGAACTTTCTCTGACCCCTGGCCGGTTGTAAATATGCAGAGGAGAGGTCTCAGTCAAAGCCGTCCCGGATAGCCGGGTCTTGCTTTAATAAGTGTGGGATTGATGTCTTTCACAGTTCAGGGGTTAGGTAAACACGGGGGCTTTGGTTCAAGGCTCTCCATGTTCAACTGTTTATTTATATGGATCTAAAAAGTTAGCAGAACCTTTCTGACATCTCTGGGGAGGCTCCTTGACCAGGCGGTAACCTTCCTCTCCTGTCCAGAAGACCAGGCATTTGGTGCCATACTCCCTTATTAAACCCGGGACACCCCCACCACCACCGCCATCATCAACCTCTCCTCCACCCCCCCCCCAAAAAAAAATCCTTCCTTCTGCTGGTGATCCAATATTATTCCAGCTGAGCCGGTCATTGTAAGCACAAGGCTTTATACGGCCCGGATCACAATCCATAAGACCAACAACAGGGTAGAGACGATGATCCGCAAATGACCAGAGTGTATTGCAATGTATGCCGCGTGCAGTGTTATCCACATAGCGGCACTATCCTGCATAGTGTGCGGCACTGATCATGGACGTACATGGGTTTCCAATGTGTGCCGCGTGCAGTGTCATCCACATAGCGGCACTATCCTGCATAGTGTGCGGCACTGATCATGGACGTACATGGGTTTCCAATATGTGCCGCGTGCAGTGTTATCCACATAGCGGCACTATCCTGCATAGTGTGCGGCACTGATCATGGACGTACATGGTTTCCAATGTGTGCCGCGTGCAGTGTCATCCACATAGCGGCACTATCCTGCATAGTGTGCGGCACTGATCATGGACGTACATGGGTTTCCAATGTTGCCGCGTGCAGTGTTCCACATAGCGCACTATTCTGCACGCCATGCGGGACTGATCATAGACTACATGGGTTTCCAATGTGTGCCATGCAATGTTATCCACATAGCGGCACTATCCTGCATAGTGTGCGGCACTGATCATGGACGTACATGGGTTTCCAATGTATGCCGCGTGCAGTGTCTCCACATAGCGGCACTATCCTGCATATGTGCGGCACTGATCATGGACGTACATGGTTTCCAATGTTGCCGCGTGCAGTGTCCTCCACATAGCGGCACTATCCTGCACGCCATGCGGCACTGATCATGGACGTACATGGGTTTCCAATGTATGCCGCGTGCAGTGTCCTCCACATAGCGGCACTATCCTGCACGCCATGCGGCACTGATCATGGACGTACATGGGTTTCCAATGTGTGCCACTGCAGTGTCCTCCACATAGCGGCACTATCCTGCACGCCATGCGGCACTGATCATGGACGTACATGGGTTTCCAATGTGTGCCGCATGCAGTGTCATCCACATAGCGGCACTATCCTGCACGCCATGCGGCACTGATCATGGACGTACATGGGTTTCCAATGTGTGCCGCGTGCAGTGTCCTCCACATAGCGGCACTATCCTGCACGCCATGCGGCACTGATCATGGACGTGCATGGGTTTCCAATGTGTGCATGCAGTGTTATCCACATAGCGGCACTATCCTGCGTAGTGTGCGGCACTGATCATGGACGTACATGGGTTTCCAATGTGTGCCGCGTGCAGTGTTATCCACATAGCGGCACTATCCTGCGTAGTGTGCGGCACTGATCATGGACGTACATGGGTTTCCAATGTATGCACGTGCAGTGTCATCCACATAGCGGCACTATCCTGCATAGTGTGCGGCACTGATCATGACGTACATGGGTTTCCAATGTGTGCCGCGTGCAGTGTTATCCACATAGCGGCACTATCCTGCACGCCATGCGGCACTGATCATAGACGTACATGGGTTTCCAATGTGTGCCATGCAATGTTATCCACATAGCGGCACTATCCTGCATAGTGTGCGGCACTGATCATGGACGTACATGGGTTTCCAATGTATGCCGTCGTGCAGTGTCCTCCACATAGCGGCACTATCCTGCACGCCATGCGGCACTGATCATGGACGTACATGGGTTTCCAATGTGTGCCGCGTGCAGTGTCCTCCACATAGCGGCACTATCCTGCACGCCATGCGGCACTGATCATGGACGTACATGGGTTTCCAATGTGTGCCGCGTGCAGTGTTATCCACATAGCGGCACTATCCTGCACGCCATGCGGCACTGATCATGGACGTACATGGGTTTCCAATGTGTGCCATGCAGTGTTATCCACATAGTGGCACTATCCTGCATAGTGTGTGGCACTGATCATGAGTTTGCAATGCACGCCACATGCAGTGTCATCCACATAGCAGCATTCGGCATGACCTGCAGCACTGATCATGGGTTTACAATGTGTGCCACATGCGAGGCCATCCACATAGCAGCACTATTCTGCATGGCATACGGCATTGATCATGGACGTACATGAGTTTACAATGTGTGCTGCGTGCAGTGTCATCCACATAGTTCCACTATTATGCATAGCGTGCCACACTGATCATGGGTCTACAATGCGTGCCATCCATATAGCAGCACTATTCTGCATGGCATATGCCACTGCTCATGGACGTACATGAGTTTCCAGTGTGTGCTGCGTGCGGTGTCATCCACATAGCGGCACTATCCTGCACGCCGTGCGGCACTGATCATGGACGACGTACATGAGTCTGCAATGTGTGCTGCGTGCGGTGTCATCCACATAGTTCCACTATTATGCATTGTGTGCCACGCTGATCATGAAGTACATGAGTTTACAATGTGATCAGCTGGATTTTCCTTTATTTTGCTGCTACAGTCAGATATTGCAGTAAAGCAGGATTGGGGCTCGAACATCTCAAGACCTTAAAGGGACGGTGATATCATCTTATAAAGGATATGCCATTGCTTTATGGTCAGTTGAGATCTGATTGATCTCTGAGACCCTTACCGATCCCAAAACTGAAAGGAAGGCAGAACTGTTTTCCTTCCTGATGCACCGTCACCCTCTATTCAGAGACGTAGCATGGTCCCATTTAAGACAGTAGGGCTGGCTGGAGATCACCATGCGGAAAAAGGTTAGGAGGCACCAATACTGCACCAATACTGCATCTGCTTAATTCTCAGGAACGGTGGGGGTGGTCTAGAAGTTGTACCCCTATACATAAACTAGCAATCTACTATCCTTTAACTGCTCACTTCAGGTCCCACAACTTTAATTATTACTGTGTACAGTGGCTATACACAGTCCTTAAAGGAAATGTCCATTTTTTTTTTTTTTTTTAAATGCTTTTATTCAAAGTTTTGTGTGGATGTTTTTTTGGACACAGAACTTCAATAACTGTTGTATGAATAGGCACAGGGGAAATTAAAATAAAAAAATTTAAAAATTGTGTCTCCCTGCAGCCACCACAAGGGGGCGCTCACTGCAGACACACTAATAATACAGGATGGAATAAGCCCCACCGCTCCCTCTGGTGGCGGCTGTAGAAAGACACAGATGTATCCTGTAATCGAAGAAATGGAGATGCAGTCGCTAGAAGAATATGTTCAGGGGTTTTTATAAGTATTTGAGATAAAACAACTTGTTGCCTCTGAATAAATCATAAGCGCATAGAATTACAGTACGGCCTAATAGACTCTGATGGGTTGCATATTACGGTTATATCTTAGTGCATTCGGCGTTATGTAATACGGCCTTATATATAAAGGTTTGATTGGTGCAGTTTCTTTACCTTGGTCAGTCGTACAGCAAATTGACTGGACTAATACTACTGTGTGTGAATGTGTCTTATAGGTTCACCATTGGACTATCTCTTTAATGGCACCGTTGCACAAGTTATGGGTACATGAGGACTGTACTGAAACAGTTAAGGCAGTGTCAGTATTGGATGACCCTGGGCATGTGCCTACAATGCCACTGGCGACATCCATTGGATGTATACATACAGTGAGATAGGGAGCTATCTCTGATCACAGTAGATTAACCCTGAAGATGCTGCTGGAAGTGGCAGCTAACAGGTGGGAAGAGAAGGAGAGAGGTGTCTCTCGATGCCCAAAGAAAAAAAATTATATATATTAAGATTTATATGTTTCATCCTTAAAATTTCGAAGAAGGCAGTCCATTACAACTGGTCAAGCAGCAGACACTAGAGACAACAAAGCTAGAGACCGGCAGAGGGCAAAAGGGACTCTCCACTGACTGGGATGATCGTCATCTTATTCGAATGTCACTCAGCAACCGCAGGATGACATCAAGTGACCTACAAAAGGAATGGCAAATGGCAGCTGGGGTGAAGTGCCAGCAAGAACAGTTCATAACAGGCTCCTAGAGGCAGGGCTCAAGTCATGAAAAGCTAGAAAAAAGTATTTTATCAATGAGAAGCAAAGGAGAGCCAGGCTGAAGATTGACAAACACCATAAGGATTGGACCATAGAGGACTGGAGTTAGGTAATCTTCTCTGATGAGTCTAATTTTCAGCTTTGCCCAACACCTGGTCGTCTAATGGTTAGATGGAGACCTGGAGAGGCGTACAAGCCACAGTGTCTTGCACCCACTGTGAAATTTGGTGGAGGATCGGTGATGATCTGGAGAGGCTTCAGCAAGGCTGGAATTGGGCGGGTTATATCTTTGCAAAGGATGTATGAATCAAGCCGCATACAAGGTTATCCTTGAAAAACACTTGCTTCCTTCTGCTCAGGCAATGTCCCAACTCTGAGGACTGGTTTCCAGCAGACAATGCCCCATGCCACACAGCGAGGTCAATCAATGTGAGGACGAAGAAGCACCACATCAAGACCCTGTCATGGCCAGCCCAATCTCCAGACCTGAACCCCATTGAAAACCTATGGAATGTAATCAAGAGGAAGAAGGATAGTCACAAGACATCAAACAAAGAAGAACTGCTTACATTTTTGTGCCAGGAGTGGCATAAGGTCACCCAGAACCAGTGTGAAAGACTGGTGGAAAGCGGCCAAGACGCATGAAAGCTGTGATTAAAAATCTGGTTATTCCACCAAATATTGATTTCTGAACTCTTCCTGAGTTAAAACCTGAGTATTGTTATTTCTAAATGAACATGAACTTGTTTTCTTTGCATTATTTGAGGTCTGATGTTTCTTTTTATTATTTTGACGATTTCTCATTTGCTGCAAATAAATACAAAATTTTTAGCTGAGCTTTGAATTTCGGAGACATGTTGTCAGTAGTTTATAGAATAAATGAACAATAACACAAAAACATTTTTTCCCGCTCATGGTTAGTGGTTGGGTGAAGCCATTTATTGTCACACTACTGTGTTTTCTCTGTTTAAATCATAATGACAGCCAAAAACATCCAAATGACGCTCATCCAAAGTTCACGTACCCCAGTTCTTAATACCGTGCATTGCCCCCTCTAACATCAATGACAGCTTGAAGTCTCTTGTGGTAGTTGTGGATGAGGCTCTTTATTCCTCAGATGGTAAAGCTGCCCATTCTTCTTGGCAGAAAGCCTCCAGTTCCTGTAAATTCCTGGGCTTTCTTGTATGATCTGTGCTTTGCTTGAGATCTCCCCAGAGCGGCTCAATGGTATTGAGGTCAGGAGACTGGGATGGCCACTCCAGAACCTTCACTTTGTTCTGTTGTAGCCAATGACAGGACGACTTGGCCTTGTGTTTTGGATCGTTGTCATGTTGGAATGTCCAAGTACGTCCAATGCGCAGCTTCTGGGCTGATTAATTCAAATTTGCCTCCAGTGTTTGCTGATAACGTGCTGCATTCATCTTTCCTTCATCAATGACTAAGTTTCCTGTGGCTTTGTAGCTCACACATCCCCACATCATCAGTGATCCTCCTCCATGCTTTACAGTAGGAATGGTGTTCCTTTCATCATAGGCCTTGTTGACACCACTCGAAATGTAACTTTTGTGGTTGTGCCAAAAAGTGTGATTTTCTGATCATCATAATGGGAGACCCAGACAATGGGGTTTAGGGCACTGCCCTCCGGAGGCCACACTAGGTACTACAAGAACTGTAGACACCGCCCCCTCCGCTTATAAACCCCTACCGCAGGGAACATCCTCAGTTTTAAACTTAGTGTGCTCGGAGGTACCACACGCTTTGCTTGCACTTCATTGCATTCTCACAGCTTACGTGATGGCGTATGAAGACAAGGTAAAGAAGGTCCCAGTCAGGGACCTCCGGCAGTCTCCCTGTTTACCTTCGGGGAACATGCAGGTCGAGGTACCGGAGGGCCTAGTGCCTGGGCACACTGTGTCTCCCGGTACGCTGCCGTGCTCCTTCCCATCCCTCCTGGGGGCTCTGAGAAGTGGGAGATAGGAGCCTTGCACAGCTCCGCTCCGTCCGAGGCCTCCCTAAATGGTGCTTACAGACCGGACTGGAGTCAGCTCTGTCCGAGGCCTCCCTAAATGGTGCTTACAGACCGGACTAGAGCCAGCCCAGTCCGAGGCCTCCCTAAATGGTGCTTACAGACCGGACTGGCGCTGAACCCCCGTCCGAGGCCTCCCATGATATGGTGCTTACAGACCGGACCGGCACTGAGATACTCCGGTGTCTCCGGTGTGCCTGGGGGTAGTGTCTGACACTGATGTGTTTATGACACTCAGACCGCGCGTTGCCTTAGGGTCCGCGGTTCTGGCGGTGTACCCTGTGCTGGGGTCACCCTGGCTGACCGCCCTGTGTGACACAGGGGCTGCGGCTGTGGGCTTCAGACTTTGTCTGTGAGCCCGGGTATTTATGTTTAATACCTCCCGCGCTGCGGGCTCCGGCGCTTACATTATTGTAATGGCGGCCGGGAGAGATGTGGAGCGGCCCATGTGACCTGGATGGGCGTGTGTGTGTGCTTCCCGCGTGTTTCGGCCCCGCCCTCTGCTTCTACAGCGGCGGCCATCTTTTCCCCTCACTTTCCTGCTGGGATCGTTGGAGACTGCTCTGCTGCACTCCAGGGGAGACCAGGTTTTCTTTCCTCGCGGAGGCCACACACACACCGCTCCCTTCACCACCGCTGTGCAGCGGTCGGTAAGCCACCGGTTTCCGGTGAAGTTTCTCCTGTGTTGATATTCCTCTACCGTGGGTATGTCCTCAGGGAAGAAAGGCGCTGCTAAGGCAGCCAGTACCACACCTGTCTGTGCTACATGCAACGGGACACTGGTGGAGGGGTCCTGCAATAATTGCGGACGCCCAGACGCCCGGACTGTCACTGCTGAGTCAGCAGCTCCGGTGCTTTACCCTGAGGTTCAAGTGATCCCAGGGCCATGGGAAAAACAAAGCGAGATTAATGCCTCTCTGTTGTCCCAATTGTCCTCCATGTCGCAATCCCTGGAGGCACTAACAAGGAGACTGGATGCTCCAGCTACTCCTTCAAGCTACCCCCGGGTGTCTCCATCTTCCACCGTGAGGCCCCTTAAGCGGGCTCGCCGTGATGATTCACCCGAGCTCCAGATCCTCTCTGAGGAGGAGCGTCACTCTGACGGTGACGAGGATGATGGGGGTTCAACTCTCGGGTCGGTGTCTGAACCAGCTGAAGGGGTGGAGGATCTGGTGTCTTCCATCAACGAGACTTTACGTCTCGGGTTACCCCCTCAGGAGACAGCCGTTCACCCGAAGGAGGTCTACCAGTGGTTACGACCTGAGGCTAGACCGTGTGGTTCCTTTTTGGACCACACTAATTTTGAAAGGGTGGTTAGAGCTCCCAGGGTACACCCTGGACGGCGTTATGTCCGCAAATCCAAGGACAACCGCTTTCCCTTTCCTCAGGAGGTGCTTCAGGAGTGGTCGCAGTCCCCGAAAGTGGACGCTTCCATGACCAGGATTGCTGCACGCTCCCTATTCTCTGCCTCTGATAGCTCCTCACTGAAGGATGCGACAGACAGACAGGTCGAACAACTCGCCAAGTCGTCTTATGAGGCTGTGGGGTCTTCATTTGCCCCGAGTTTTGCTGCGGTCTGGACTCTGCAGGCGATCACATCCTGTCTGGATGGGATTGCTGACCTGGCAGGTTTTAACTCTGAAGTCCTGGCACTTACAGAGAGGGCAAAGGCCTATGCAGATTATGCTAGGACGGCGTCCCTGGAGACTGCCACTCGCTCAGCTGTGGCTTCGGCCAATGCGATAGCGATCCGCAGATTGTTGTGGCTGCGTCTATGGGACTCAGATGCCACGTCAAAGAAGATTCTGCAGAATCTTCCTTTCTCTGGTGACAGGCTGTTTGGTGCCGAGCTGGACAAGTTGATCAAAGACTCTACGGAGTCCAAGATCCCACAGAACAGACCTAAGCCTAGGTATACTGTGAAAAGGAACCCTAAACAGTGGTCCTTTCGTACCAGCTCACAGCCGTCAGCGTCTTCCGCTCGTGCGGACCGTGGGGCCAAGCCCTCTCAGCAATGGCGCCCCAAGAGTCGCCAGAAGAAGTCGGCAGGTACAACAGCTGCCGCTCCCAAGCCCACCTCAGCATGACTCGCTCTCTCTTCCTGCCTCCCCACAGGTTGGAGGTCGCCTGTCTCAATTTCAAGACAAATGGCGACTCCACATCCAAGATCAGTGGGTTCGAGACGTAGTCTCCAGAGGATACAGGATAGAGCTGTCGTCACAACCCACACACCGATTCCATCGGTCTGTCCCATCTCCAGAAAAGGCTCAGGCTTTTTATCTGGTCTTGGAGGGACTCCGCAGAGACGGAGTGGTGGTCCCAGTGCCCACTGGGGAGAGGTTCAGGGGTTTCTACTCCAACCTCTTTATCGTCCCGAAGAAGGACGGCTCCTTCCGCCCGGTTCTGGACCTCAAGCTGTTCAACCGCCATGTGTTGGTTCGGAAGTTCCGCATGGAATCCCTGCGCTCCGTGATCGCGGCTGTGTCGCAGGGCGACTTCCTAGCGTCCATAGACATTCGCGACGCTTACCTTCACATACCCATTGCACCGTCTCATCAACGATGGTTGAGGTTCGCGGTGGGGGAGGAGCACTTCCAATTCGTGGCGCTGCCCTTCGGGTTGGCCTCGGCTCCCCGGGTGTTCACGAAAGTGATGGCATCAATGATGGCCTTACTGCATGCGCAGGGACACGCCGTCATTCCTTATTTGGACGACCTACTGGTCAGAGCGCCATCGGAACACCTGTGTCAGCGAAGCCTGCAGGCGACCATGCAGTCTCTGGAGCAGTTCGGGTGGCTTCTCAACATCCAGAAGTCCACCCTGGTTCCAACCCAGTCACTGACGTACCTGGGCATGGAATTCCACACGGACTCTGCTCTAGTGTCCCTACCACGAGCCAAACAACTGGCCATCCAGTCAGGAGTACGCGATCTCCTCGAATCACCTCATTCATCCCTACGGGTATTGATGAAGATGGTGGGACGCATGGTGGCAGCAATAGAGGCGGTGCCCTTCGCACAGTTTCGCCTCCGTCCTCTGCAACTGGAAATCCTCCAGAGGTGGGACAAGAGGACGTCCTCTCTGAATCAGCTGGTGGTCCTCTCCCAGCCGACCAGGGATGCTCTGCAGTGGTGGCTTCAGCCGAGTCACTTATCAAAGGGACGATCCTTCCTGAAGCCATCGTGGTTAGTGGTGACCACCGACGCCAGCCTGAAGGGCTGGGGCGCGGTGTTCTTACACCACAGAGCTCAAGGTCTCTGGACACGTGCAGAGACGACGTTGCAGATCAACGTGCTGGAGCTCAGGGCGGTCTATCTGGCACTCCTGGCCTTTCGGGTGTTCCTATCCGGACAACCAATTCGGGTTCAGTCCGACAATGCGACGACTGTCGCCTATATAAATCACCAAGGAGGAACCAGGAGTGCACAGGCTCTAGCGGAAGTCCACCGCATTCTATCATGGGTGGAAGTCAACAACTGCTTGATTTCCGCAGTCTACATCCCAGGTGTCGAGAATTGGGAGGCAGATTACCTGAGCCGACAGGGGATGGACGCCGGAGAATGGTCTCTCCATCCGGACGTCTTCCGGGACATCTGCATCAGATGGGGGACCCCGGATGTGGATCTGATGGCCTCCCGGCTGAATCATCAGGTGCCACAATACATGGCGAGATCGTGGGACCCTCAGTCTCTGGGGGCAGATGCTCTAGTCCTGAGTTGGTCAGATTTTCGCCTGCCATATGTTTTCCCGCCCCTGGCGCTGATGCCCAAGGTCCTGTGGAAAATCAAGACGGAATGTCACACAGCCATTCTAGTGGCTCCGGATTGGCCGAGGAGGTCCTGGTATCCGGATCTGTGGCAACTGTCCGGCGGACACCGGTGGGCTCTTCCAGACCGCGCAGATCTTCTCGCGCAGGGCCCCTTCTTCCGCCCCAATTCCAGGGCCCTCAGATTGACTGCATGGCTCTTGAGGCCTGGCTCTTAACATCCAGGGGTTTTCTCCTGCGGTTGTTTCCACCATGAACAGAGCTAGACGGCCCACGTCACGGAAGATTTACCACAGAACGTGGAAAGTCTTTTTCGCCTGGTGCTCCTCTGGGGGACATGTACCTTGGCCCTTGTCGATCCCGACCCTATTGGCATTTTTGCAGTCAGGTTTGGAGTTGGGCCTTTCCCTCAGTTCTCTGAAGGGTCAGGTATCAGCGCTGTCTGTATTGTTCGACAGGCGCTTGGCGCTCCTCCCAAAGGTTCGTCAATTTCTCCAAGGGGTGTCTCGAGTGGTTCCGCCGTATAGGCGGCCTCTGGACCCTTGGGATCTCAACATGGTCTTGGCGGCTTTGCAGAAACCACCTTTTGAGCCATTGAGAGAAGTCTCTCTTTCTTACTTGTCACAGAAAGTGGCTTTTCTGGTGGCTATTACGTCCCTGAGACGGGTCTCTGAACTGGCGGCACTATCGTGCAAGTCACCCTTTCTGGTGGTTCACCAAGACAAAGTGGTGTTACGCCCGCGGGCGGAATTCCTGCCAAAAGTGGTTTCCACTTTTCATTTGAACCAGGAGATTGTGCTCCCATCATTTTGTCCCGCTCCTGTTCATCAGATTGAACGCGACCTCCATACTCTGGACCTCGTACGGGCTGTACGCATTTATGTGTCCAGAACTGCCTCCTTCCGGAGTTCGGACTCCTTGTTCGTACTTACGGCAGGTCGCTGTAAGGGGTCAGCGGCGTCAAAATCTACCTTGGCCAGATGGATCAAGGCACCCATTCAAGAGGCTTACCGGTCTTCTGGTTTGCCTCTCCCGGTAGGCTTGAAGGCACACTCGACAAGAGCTGTCGGTGCCTCCTGGGCCTTGCGACATCGCGCCTCTGCTCTGCAGGTGTGTCAGGCGGCCACTTGGTCTAGCCTGCACACCTTCTCTAAGCATTATATGGTGCATGCCCATGCCTCTGCGGATGCAAGTTTGGGCAGGCGGGTCCTCCAGGCGGCGGTTGCCCACCTTTGACGGGACCGCGTATGCAAACGTCTTTTGAGGAACTTTTTCCCGCCCTGGGGTATTGCTTTAGGACATCCCCATTGTCTGGGTCTCCCATTATGATGATCAGAAAAAAGAGAATTTTGTTTACGTACCGTAAATTCTTTTTTCTTGAATCATCAATGGGAGACCCAGCACCCACCCAGTGTTCCGTTGTATGTTACGGTTGATCTGTCCCCTGTTGGGGCAGTTTATCCGGGTTGTTGACCCGTCTGTTCACGGTGTCTTCCCGAGGTTTCGGGTGTGGTTTTCTGTTGTCTCCTCGCAGCTTATGGACCAAACTGAGGATGTTCCCTGCGGTAGGGGTTTATAAGCGGAGGGGGCGGTGTCTACAGTTCTTGTAGTACCTAGTGTGGCCTCCGGAGGGCAGTGCCCTAAACCCCATTGTCTGGGTCTCCCATTGATGATTCAAGAAAAAAGAATTTACGGTACATAAACAAAATTCTCTTTTTTGGTTTCATCCCTCCAAATTCCCTTGTTCCAGAAGTTTGGAGGCTTGTCTCTGTGGTGTTTGGTGTATTGTAGGTGAGATACTTTGTGGCATTTGTGCAGTAATGGCTTTCTTCTGGTGACTCGACCATGCCGCCCATTTTTCTTCAGGTGACTCCTTATTGTGCATCTTGAAACAGGCACACCGCTAGTTTTCAGTGAGTCCTGTATTTCAGCTGATGTTATTTGTGGGTTTTTTTTTGTATCCCGAACAATCTTCCTGGCAGTTGTGGCTGACATTTTTGTTGGTCTTTCTGATTGTGGTTTGGTTTTTACAGAGTCCCTGATTTTCCACTTGTTAATCACAGTTTGAACACTGCTGACTGGCATTATCAATTCCTTGGATATCTTTTTCTATCCCTTTCCTAATTTACACAGTTCAACTGTCTTTTCCCATAGATCCTTTGACAATTCTTTGCTTTCCCCTTGACTCACAATCCAGAAACATCAGTGGCTGCATGAAAGATGCAAGAGTCTGTCTGGATCCCAGAAAGTCACTCAGCTTTCATGATAAACATCTGTAGGACAAAGTACCTTGTGGTCCGAGCTGCTGTGATCATATGATAGAAAAACCAGATACAGCGGTATGTCTGGGTATAGTGGTAGCTGTTTATTTTCCGACGTGTTTCAGAGTCGTATCCCGAACTCCGTAGAACAACTTCTACGGACCCGTAGAAGCAGTTTTTTTCGAAACGGCGTCGTCGTCCGCCCTCCGTGGTCACCTCCCTGCACCCTGCCATGAATCCGTAAACATACTGGATTAAAGAGACCACTGCTGCACAATACTGGTGAGTGCTGGCTCTTTCTTTATATATTTATTACAACCCCAGTTACAGCCTCCTATATCGTGGATCCTGCTCCGAGACCGCAGACTCCACCTGATGAAGACATTCATTGGCGAAACGCGTTGTGGGATGTAAGGAGCAAATAAAGGTTTGTTCACCATAATCCTAATCTATCTCAATTTTTGCCCCAACTGCCTCAGCGCTCCTAACCACACCGCCACGACTTGTTTTCCTCTTCCCAAAAAAGAACAAGTGGAATGCTAACAATATCAGAATGGATCACTGTTTTTTTTTTTTTTTTTTGGTCGCATCTCCTCCTCTCCTCTAAAAGTAAAAAAAAAAGAATGAATTAAAATGAGATCATAAAGTTGTACAAAGTCCCCAAAGTAATGGTAACAAAAACGACATCTCTTAACGCAATAAATACAGACTTCCTATACAACTGCATGGACCAAAGATGGAAAAGAAAAAGTTATTGCTCTTTAGAACGATCCACTGATTCTGATCGGTTACTGTAACAGATCTACGTCTCCTATATACTTGTGTGTATATTTAATCTTCGTACGTTCGTCCAAAGTGTTTAATGGAGAAACATCCGACGGAAATAAAAGAAGTAAAAGTGAAAGATAAAATATAAAAATGACTAAAAAAAAGTTCCCCCCCTCCGACCTTTCAAAGCCGCTTTGCACTTAATAGAAACTTATATTTGTAAGCTAATGCAATCACTTACCCGTAAAGATAACGCTGCCTATTCCCTTCTCTCCCCTTGTTCCCACTATCGCGCGAATGCTGATAAAACGAAAACAAAAGGCGCAG
This sequence comes from Allobates femoralis, assembly GCA_033576535.1. Classification (NCBI taxonomy): domain Eukaryota; kingdom Metazoa; phylum Chordata; class Amphibia; order Anura; family Aromobatidae; genus Allobates; species Allobates femoralis. The sequence goes on from JARQOC010000007.1 coordinate 87,677,319, forward strand.
GTTGTTCTCAGTAGAGCGAACATATTATATTTCCTAAATATTTCCTATCTTGAAGTGGGGGGGGAGAGGTTTTCTCGAGGTGTTTGCGGTTTCCTATGAATGCGGTATCTGAGCGTATCATCTCGTGAAACAAAACGGAATATTAAACCGCACTTCTGAAAGGAGCAGCGGAAAAAAAAGATGGGAGAAAACCAAGTTCTCGGGGTAATTGCTGATAGCAATAAAGTTTTGCTTTTCTTTTGTGCCGGTTTTGTATTTATTCATCTATAAAGTGGCTGAAAAGTTGTTTTTTTTTTGTTTTTTTTCTTAAATAAATTAAAATAATTTTACTTATAGAAACTTTTTATTTTATTATGAAGCGAAGAAAAATAAAGAGAAATATATCATTTTGGTAGCGGGAGAGTAAAAAGAATTAAGCGGAGAATCCAATCCCAGACAATGTAGAGTTCTCACTTCAAGGCGTTCTTCGAGATTAATTATTGTCTAATGAGAAGTTCTGCCACGTTCTCATGTACTCTGTTTATGTATCCTGCGCCATTTTCAAGATCCCTGCTTATTGTAATTAGTGACTTGGTTGCCCGCATCCAGAGGCTGACCTCACTTCTCACATGGCAGGGTTTGTTACAGTTAGGGTCCAGTCACACTTGGCGACTTCCAGCGATGCCGACAACGACCTGGTAAGGATCGCTGGAGCGTCGCTATGTGGTCGCTGGTGAGATGTCAAACAGTCAGATCTACTCAACGATGCGGCGACCCCGTATAACGACCTCGGCGGTCGTTGGGACCTTGTCACACAGCAGCTAGTCTGACGACTCAGACCTACGTGGATGAGTTCTGAGTCACCAACGAGGTCGTTGTTAAGGCATCAAACACACCGATGCATGCTGGCCAGCGGGAGCCCAAAATCAAAAAATGGTCCAGGCCATTCCGACACGATCGGCGATCTCACAGCGAGGGGCCCGGTCACTGCTGCATGTCAAACCTAGCGAGATTGCTAGCGACGTCGCTGTTGCGTCACAAAACCTGTGACGAAACAGCGATCTCACTAGCAATCTCGCTAGGTGTGACGAGGCTTTACATCCAGTCTTAAAATCCTCGGGAGCTATCAGCTGTGGCATTGATTATATCTCACATGTGAACTCCTTCGGCACATGCTCAGGAAGATTATCGTGTGTGTGTGTGTACTGCTTGTAGCCATTTTGGAGGCCACAAGAGTGATTGGGCTGTTAGACGTTGCCAAAAGTGGTCACTCCTTGGGCTTAGTATGGATCACCAAATCAAAAGATTGGCCTTGGTATGGATCGTCAAACCCAAAGAGTGGGCCCTCCTTTGGGTTTAGTATGGATTACCAATCCCAAGAGTGAGCCCTCCATTGGGCTTAGTATGGATTACCAAACCCAAAGAGTGGGTGCTCCATTGTTCTTAGTATTGTTCTTAGTATTGAAAGTCAAACCCAAAGAGTGGGCTCTCCATTGTGCTTAGTATGAAGTCCAAACCCAAAGAGTGGAACCCTCAATTGGGTTGTAATATAGATCACCAAACACAAAGAGTGGGACCTCCATTGGTCTTGATATGGATCTCCAAACCTAAAGAATGGGCCCTCCATGGGGCTTAGAATGGATCGCCAAGCCCAAAGGAGTGATCACCCTTTGGCTTAGTATGGATTGCCAACCAAAGAGTGAGCCCTCCATTGGGTTTAGTATGGATTGCCAAACCCAAAGAGTGGGCGCTCCATTGTTCTTAGTATTAAAAGCCAAACCCAAAGAGTTGACCCTCAATTGGGTTTAATATAGATCACCAAACCCAAAGAGTAGGACCTCAATTAAGCTTAGTATGGATCACTAAACCCAAAGAGTGTGCCTTGCAATAACAAATATTCATTGGCATGTCAAAAGCACCATCCTCCATTGGCCGGTATAGATGGGTCCTAACAAGTGAGTACTCCATTGTATATCGGCAGCCAGTGCAGAGCCCTTTTTTGAATTTCACACCGTTATTTGTTTTTTTTTACTTTACAGGAAAAACAGAGCAGCCTGACCCTTTCTCTACAATGGGCCAATAAAAACCAAATGTATGTTATTTTTTAAGAAGAATCAAACTTTTTTTTTAATTTTATTTTTTTAAAACTCTGCAAATTTTCAGTTCGAAATCCTGCGCACATCACCTCCGCACAGGCGGTCTCCTGGAGCTGGTCATCTCCATATTCTGGGCCTACCCTAATACTTTGGCAATGTACTCAGGTGAAGCCAATACTGCCAACGAAGGAGGCTGGGGGCAGAGCCATCTAAATTGACTATTTAAGAGAGGGTAGAGCTCCACCTAGGGAGCACCGAACGTCTAGCTTGCACTTTGAAACTATTTATTGAAATATATTAAATGGATTCCCATGTTAGTTGCATACATGGCCTTAAATATTAAGGCGGTAACTGGGTGTGCTGAATCCTGGAATCCCAAAATCAGATAAAATGTTTGCGGTATCCAGAAATGCAAGTGTTTTATTTCCCTATAGCTCCCCCGCAGGAGAAATGAGGCATTACACCCTAACAAGAAAAGTGGGATGTAGAGTGCAACTGCTGGGTGGGCCAGAGGAGTATGTCATCGCAGACTCCGCTATCTAATAGACGGGGGACCCTCCTGTATGTGTTATATACCCCTATTCCTCTCCAGGGGGCTGATTCTGGCAGTTTCACCCTTCTTCTCTGTTGGACGTCTCAATAATGGACACTACAGTGTGTGTGGATGACGTCCTCCCCTCCGCCGCGCTCTGCTGACACTCTATATTGCCGCACTTTCTTCTCTTTGAAGAAAACTCCATGTAATATTCCTTCATAATGAAGGCGCGAGAATAAAACATGATTTACACGTTCCCTGCGGACTCTGCTATTCTTGGAGGTTTTTCTTGGAAGTAAAACTAAAATCCAGTTTTCAGATGATTTGTGAATCTCGCGCAGCCTCGATCCTGGTGGAACCGCTGCTTTATGTGACCTCCGACACAGACACAAGGGCAATGGAAGAGGCAAATGGCCCAGAGCTCAGAACCAGGATCCTGGACACATTACAGGAAAGTCCGAATAATAAAGATGTTTTCAGTTTGCAAAACAATTCTTTCATTTTAAGAAATTTGACCCTACGATCCGCATCTGATGACACTAAACCATTATTTACATAAATATAGAGTGTAACTCAGGATCAGCAATGTAATGTATGTACACAGTGACTGCACCATAGAATAGTGAGTGCAGCTCTGGAGTATAATACAGGAGGTAACTCAGGACCAGTAATGTAATGTATGTACACAGTGACTGCACCAGCAGAATAGTGAGTGTCCGCTCTGGAGGATAATACAGGAGGTAACTCAGGATCAGTAATGTAATGTATGTACACACTGACTGCACCAGCAGAATAGTGAGTGCAGCTCTGGAGTATAATACAGGAGGTAACTCAGGATCAGTAATGTAATGTATGTACACAGTGACTGCACCAGCAGAATAGTGAGTGCAGCTCTGGAGTGTAATACAGGAGGTAACTCAGGATCAGCAATGTAATGTGTACACAGTGACTGCACCAGCAGAATAGTGAGTGCAGCTCTGGAGTATAATACAGGAGGTAACTCAGGATCAGTAATGTAATGTATGTACACAGTGACTGCACCAGCAGAATAGTGAGTGCAGCTCTGGAGTATAATACAGGAGGTAACTCAGGATCAGTAATGTAATGTATGTACACAGTGACTGCACCAGCAGAATAGTGAGTGCAGCTCTGGAGTATAATACAGGAGGTAACTCAGGATCAGCAATGTAATGTATGTACACAGTGACTGCACCAGCAGAATAGTGAGTGTCGCTCTGGAGGATAATACAGGAGGTAAATCAGGATCAGTAATGTAATGTATGTACACACTGACTGCACCAGCAGAATAGTGAGTGCTGCTCTGGAGTATAATACAGGAGGTAACTCAGGATCAGTAATGTAATGTATGTACACAGTGACTGCACCAGCAGAATAGTGAGTGCAGCTCTGGAGTGTAATACAGGAGGTAACTCAGGATCAGCAATGTAATGTGTACACAGTGACTGCACCAGCAGAATAGTGAGTGCAGCTCTGGAGTATAATACAGGAGGTAACTCAGGATCAGTAATGTAATGTATGTACACAGTGACTGCACCAGCAGAATAGTGAGTGCAGCTCTGGAGTATAATACAGGAGGTAACTCAGGATCAGTAATGTAATGTATGTACACAGTGACTGCACCAGCAGAATAGTGAGTGCAGCTCTGGAGTATAATACAGGAGGTAACTCAGGATCAGCAATGTAATGTATGTACACAGTGACTGCACCAGCAGAATAGTGAGTGCAGCTCTGGAGGATAATACAGGAGGTAAATCAGGATCAGTAATTAATGTATGTACACAGTGACTGCACCAGCAGAATAGTGAGTGCTGCTCTGGAGTATAATACAGGAGGTAACTCAGGACCAGTAATGTAATGTATGTACACAGTGACTGCACCAGCAGAATAGTGAGTGCAGCTCTGGAGTGTAATACAGGAGGTAACTCAGGATCAGCAATGTAATGTATGTACACAGTGACTGCACCAGCAGAATAGTGAGTGCAGCTCTGGAGTATAATACAGGAGGTAACTCAGGATCTGTAATGTAATGTATGTACACAGTGACTACACCAGCAGAATAGTGAGTGCAGCTCTGGAGTGTAATACAGGAGGTAACTCAGGATCAGTAATGTAATGTATGTACACAGTGACTGCACCAGCAGAATAGTGAGTGCAGCTCTGGAGTATAATACAGGAGGTAACTCAGGATCTGTAATGTAATGTATGTACACAGTGACTACACCAGCAGAATAGTGAGTGCAGCTCTGGAGTATAATACAGGAGGTAACTCAGGATCTGTAATGTAATGTATGTACACAGTGAAGTGTCACCAAGCAGAATAGTGAGTGCAGCCTGAGTATAATACAAAAGTAACTCAGGATCAGTAATGTAATGTATATACACAGTGCCTGCACCAGCAGAATAGTGAGTGCAGCTCTGGAGTATAATACAGGAGGTAACTCAGGATCCATACACGATCAGTAATGTAATGTACTGTATGTACACAGTAATTGTTTTTTTTTTGTCATTTTAAAAGGACAAAGATGTATGCAAAGTTACATTTTTCACACTAGATTGATATTCCTCACAACGGATGATTTTTCTTTCTGTTTATAGGTCAGGTGATAACTTCTCTTATTACTACCATGTCGCCCTCTGATCAGATCTGCATCTTTTTTTCTTTTTTTTTTTCTTTCTTTCTTTCTCACACTCTGTGTCTCTCTCTGTCTTTCGCTCTCTTTGCTTTTATCACTCATTATTTTTCAATCAAATTATTTGGTTCAGATTATCTTCCATTTCTTGCAGACCGCTCATTCATTCTCTGTCTCTGCCGTGCATAAAACCTTCCTGTCCAGAGGCGTCCAGGAGTTTATTTTTCTTTTGTTCCATAAACTAACTCTTCTTCCTGTTACTAAATATTTAATTCATAATATCAGCTACTTCCTAAAGTCAACCAGATCTATCTCCCACCCATCCATCCCACCCATCCATCCCACCCATCCATCCCACCCATCCATCCCACCCATCCATCCCACCCATCCATCCACCCATCCATCCCATCCATCCCACCCATCCATCCCACCCATCCATCCCCACCCATCCATCCACTCATCCATCCATCCCACCCATCCTTCCATCCTCCCACCCATCCTTTCCATCCTCCACCCCATCCTCCCCCCATCCTTCCGCCCATCCTCCCGCCCATCCTTCCATCCTCCCGCCCATCCTTCCATCCTCCCGCCCATCCTTCCATCCTCCCGCCCATCCTTCCATCCTCCCGCCCATCCTTACATCCTCCCGCCCATCCTTACATCCTCCCGCCCATCCTTCCATCCTCCCGCCCATCCTTCCATCCTCCCGCCCATCCTTCCATCTCCCCGCCATCCTTACATCCTCCGCCCATCCTTACATCCTCCCCCCATCCTTACATCCTCCCGCCCATCCTTACATCCTCCCCCCATCCTTCCATCCTCCCGCCCATCCTTACATCCTCCCGCCCATGCTTCCATCCTCCCGCCCATGCTTCCATCCTCACCCATGCTTCCATCCTCCCGCCCATGCTTCCGCCCATCCTTCCGCCCATCCCCATCCTTCCGCCATCCGCCATCCTTCCACCCATCCTTCCACCCATCCTTCCACCATCATCCTTCCACCCATCCGTCCATCCTTCCACCATCCTCCATCCTTCCACCCATCCGTCCATCCACCCATCCATCCATCATAACATTTTTTGCTGTATCTTTCATTCTCCTGTTTTTACCTCTATTTTTTTTTCCCCTCCCGTAGCCTCGTGACCGCACTAATATTAGGAGGCTCTGATTTTCGGCAGACCTGCATGTTTACTTTTGCAGGGGCAGCTAAAGGACAATCCCGACTGTTATGGTTTGCTGAGAACAAACAAGCAGATCTCTAACTTCCACGTTTCCATCCGTTTTACAGTGCTTTTTGTTTGCACATATTTGCTTTTTCTGGACCCCATAATAATCAGTAGGACGCGGTGTGGGAACGTCACTCCTAATATCGTAGGTAGTGGGAAAAAGCGTGAAGTCCCAGACATTAATTATCAAGCATTTGACCTGTGACCTCCCTTTATCCTGAGTCGCTCTTAAGTGACAGCTCGTCTTGAGTGTCAGGCCCACGTCTCTCTGGTTGAACTGGTCACTGGTACTTTTTTTTTTTGCTGGGAATGAAGACTTTGCAGCCAGGTTCACGCCCTAGACATTGAGACGGAAGTGGCTGGAGGCAAGAGAACGGACTTCTTCATAGACAGATGGGGTCTGTAGAGTGGAACAGGAGGTCCTCAACGTCCAACCATCACCTCCATCACTACAAGTGCTTGATGTGCACTAGATGGCGAGATAATGATGAATGTCATAGCTATGAGTCTGTGGGATGTGATGGAGACACTGGACGTTCTGTATGCTGCACACAAGGATTGTGTGACCTCACACTCCGGTTATTTCTGCGCTGGAGCCTATAGTGCACATTTCGACAAAAATTAGTGGATTATAATTACATCCGCTACAATGCTGTACTCCATTATCACCAGTGGGATCCATGGGAGTCCGCTGTGGATCTAATACTTTCCATATGTTCATACGGTGGAAAATAACCAATGCAGCCGTGAAGAAGTTTGCATTTGGTTATAGTTTCCATTTTCTGCCATTGCAGCGCGTCGGCGGAGGACCGCCGTGTGGGTTGGGTCATTGGTGACGAGAGAGCACACCATGCGGGCATACTCCTGTATTCATAACCCAGCGGTGTAACTAGGTTTCATGGCGCCCGGGGCAAAGATCTATTTTGGCGCCCCCCCCAGATTAGGTGAGGTGTGGGGGGGAGGTGCTGTCACTTTCAAACCCCGCCGCCCCTGCACCATAGGGGGTGCTGTCAGCTTTCAGCCCTGCCACCCCTGCACCTTGGTTGAGGGGGGATACCGCCGGCACCCCCCCCTTTGAGTTGCGCCTGGGGCAAAGGATCCGGCTGCACCCCCCTAGATACGCCCTGCATAACCAGAAGTTGGACTCTCCTCAATTACCGAGTATAATGGAAGCCAATGGGGAACTTGAAAAGTATAGCTTGATGCACAAGACACCATAAAAGAATAAAACATGGATAGACTCCGCTCGAATGGTTGTGTAAGACACAACTACTAATGGCATAAACCGGCTGCTGCAGACCCACGTATGAGCGCGTTATCAGGGTGGAAGGAAAAGGGGTGGAATGATCCAAAATCGTAGAAGAATTGTTAGTCAACGCCTTTCAACTGCTTCTCCAGGACAAATCATGTTCTGATTTGTCCTGAGGATGAAGCCGATTGCTTCAAAACGCGTTGACTAATGAATTCCCTATCTTAGATTTTGGATCACACTCATCTTTTGGCAGTGCAATGTGGACCTTTTTCCCTTCCACCCGGATACTAATGGGGAAATTGAGCTTTCTTCCCAAAGAGTTCCTAATTGACTTCTATTATACACGGTACTTGAGTTGCACTCATCCATGCATCCAACTGCTCATTTCGAGTGCCGAGCACCCGCCATGGTAGTGCTCAGTTATAACTAGTCATTGGTTGATCCATCAAAATTTGGTTAAAGGTATATATTTTAAACAAATTAACAAACTTTTGTGCTCAGCAGTTTTGGGGAATTTCATAGAGGTGAGTAAAGAAAGCGTCCACCTCTTCATTCCCGATAGGCCCAGATATCAGGATAGGCGTGGGTTCTACCTCTTACAAGTCAGTTAGGACTGCCCCTTTAAATTAGATTTGTAGAGTCTGAGTCGGATTCAGGGAAATTGAGATGTTGGATGTTTGGCTTACCAACTTCCACAGCAATGGTCGTGTCCATATTGGGGGGAGTTGGAGTCGGATTCATAGTCAGATGTTTGGCTTACTGACTTCACAGTCCTGGTTGTGTAGTTGGATTCAGGGAAGTTTGAGGTAGTCATAGTCTGATGATTATGGCTTACTGACTTCCCAGATCCTGGTCATGTAGTTTGGAATTTCATGGGATATTGAGGAGTCGTAGTCAGATGTTTGGTCTTACTGACTTCACAGTCCTGGGTTGTGGAATTCATGGAAATTGAGGAGTCGTAGTCAGATGTTTGGCTTACCACTCCACAACCCTGCTTTCAAATCTAAGGTGCCATTTATTCTGACTTGTCGGATCCAGAGATCTCTGAACGTTCTGGTTCTACATGCGACATCTCTTCGTTTCGCGCTCTTTCTGCATTTCTTTATATTCTCCCCATCCATGAAGCGCGGTCCCCTGACCGGCGGTATTTGCATTTCTCGCTGGACGTCACGCTTCCACCATGAGAGTAGGACGAGTTCCTGTAATGTGCCAGCTCGACATCTTGTTCCCACAAGATTTCATGCAGCCTATGTGGGTGCAAAATATGTTCTTTGTGATCAATAAGCCGGGCTTTTCATCCGCACAGAAGCTGTATTTCACCCCGGCCAAGTCATCTGTCAGTAGACGGACGTTCTGTGCTCCCTTTGTAGTCGTCTGTCCCCCGGGGCACAAGGATCTCTCCACATTTACAATTGCAAATGTATAAGCTCCCTGTTAAGTAATATTTCCCTTTTCTACCGCATTGTGTCTGACTTTCTCCACTCCATGATATTTTTAGTTGCAGACATTGGGTCCTTGAGTTGTCCATTGCGTTTCGAGGCATAGTTGGGCTCTTATAGAGGTTGGTTTTTTTTTTTCAATAGTGCAAGTGAATTTAAGAAACTTTGAAATATCTTTCACCAAATAGATTATTAATTTTCTCCACTTAAGAGCCAATTCTCCCCCTACCATCTGCCTGTTGACCCCATCATTTACTTAAAAAGGGAGATGAGGCTGATTGAGTGAGGCAGAGTTCTGGATTTACAGCCGCACTGCTCAGTAATGCTGTGTCATGTTCTCCTTCAGCTTTCTAGTAGGTGTTTAATTCCATAGATGGATTCACAGCTACTCTGATCTGTACTGCTGCATACGTCCTCTTGCTGCAGCTTTCTATACCAGTGCATCTCACTGAATTAGAATATCATCAAAAAGTTAATTTATTTCACAAATTTAATACAAAAAGTGAAATACCTACATAGTCCATTACACATGAGTGATCTATTTCAAGTGTTTATTTATGTTAATGTTGATGATTATGGTTACAGCAAATGAAAACCTAAAGGTGGTTATCTCAGAAAATTAAAGTAGGGAAGGATGAAAGGTTGAAAACTGCGCTGCTGTATTCCACGAGACATCAAAGGGTGAATATAATATTGATTTATTACTCAATAAATGCCCTGAAACATTGCAATATGACATTGGTTTTTGATGATATTCTAATTTATTGAGATGCACTAGTAGGTGTTTAATTCCAGAGCTGTATTCACAGCTGCTTTGCTCATACTGTTTCTGCATACTGCATAATATCCTCCTTGCTGAAGCTTTTAATAGCTGTTTGTCATGCCATATCTGTGTTCACAGCTACACTGCTCAGTAATCCTATAGAATGTCCTCCTTAGTATGGCTTTCTTGTAGATGTTTTCCTTTCTAGATGGAGTTACAGTCAACTGCTCAGTAATGCTATAGTGTCCTCCTTGCGGTGGTTCATCCATGTTTCATCTCCTAGCAGGATTTACAGCCACGCTGCTCATTAATTCTATAGAATGTCCTCCTTGATGTGACTGTCTACGTAGTAGATCTGGCTTTCATTTACATTGTGTTTATTGGGTTGGACCCTATCTGAACTCTTTATCTTCTTCAGTGCTGTATTACCTCTGTACTTTGGCTTTCTAGTAGATGTTAAATCACCTAGCTGGATTTAGAGCTGCACTGCTCAGTATTGTTGCATAATTTACTTCGTACTCCAGCTTTCTAGTAGGTGTTTAATTTCATAGCTGTATTCACCGCTATGCTGCTCAGTATTGCTGTATAATGTACTCCTTGGTCAACTTTCTAGTAGGTGTTTATTTCATTCCATAGCTGGATTCAAAGTTAAACTGCTCAGCTTTGCAATTAAAATACTCCTTAATGCTTCTTTCTTGTAAGTGCTTATTCTCATCCCATAGCCGGAGTCACAGCTACACTGGCCTGTACTGTTGTATAATATATTTTTGCAGTCCCTCTTGCCACCCATTTTCCCACCTCTTTATCTTACTTATGTGAAAGGAACTCCTAAATGTGGTTAGTGCTGCTGCTCTCTACTAAAGACTCTTCCTATCTCTAGTGCAGGATTCACAGCTACACAGCTCAGTACTGCTGTATATTGTCCTCAATGCTGCTGCTGTTTCTGAGCATGTGCTACATAGAGTTAAGAGAGCAGGAATCCCTCAGCTGTGTGCGTGCTGTGAAGAATTCATAAGTGTGTCTATCCACTAGCTCAGAGACAACTGAACATTAGAGAGAGTCTCCAGACGGAAAAACTGGTAAAAATTCTGAAATCTTATAATGGCTAGAAATACTTACGCCTTGTAGACACACAACAACTTATTCCAAAAACGACAGGTGCACGTTAACAATGCAATGTTGAGATTGGAGTGTCTGTCACCGGTAGACCGTCAATCAGGAGATCTGAGCCGTGACGTTGGCGCCAGTTGTTTATCACAATAAATGATTGTTCTTTGTGGATCTTTTCGATCTGTCCATAGCTTTACATTTTACGATATCAAAGTTGGGGTACCTCCATTGACCTCGTAGCATCGGCTTCTTACCAAGAGGCCAAAACCTATTGTATAGCCACAACATTTTGGAGTTAACTCGTCCCTGCTGACATCCACAACCGGTGGCATCTCCTTTTCGGATTGCTAATAAATGCCATCTTCCCCTCTCTCCATATAAGCCCAGGATCCTTTCGGCGCTGCAGGTCAGTAAGCGCTGCTAAACTTTTGAACCCGACCTCGTCCCAAATTAAGCCCATGTGTACGGACCACCGTCGCTCCGCGCCCGATCCTGTAGTTCGGTAAACTCACAAGTGTTGGAATTTGTAATCAAGGGACAAGGTTTTGTTTTTTTGAAGGCAAATGTTCTTGTTCCGTGATAATATATTCCATATGATGGATGTTTAAATTCCATGTATACGCAGGGTCCCGGACTCCTTAGTGGGGGCTGCTATCTGGAACATTGGGGAGGGGCTGGGAAAGCTGTAAGATGAGGCTAAAAGCTCCGGAAGATATAGATATAAAGGGCACGACGGCTTGTATTCTAAAAGTCTGTCTTTCTAGAAAAAAATGACTTCCAGTCCACATTAGATCTACCCATTGAGTATTATTATGGTCACTTATAGTCCATACTAAATTACAGTACAGACCAAAAGTTTGGACACACCTTCTCATGTCAAGATTGTCTTTACTTTCATGAATAGATTCACACTGAAGGCATCAAAGCTATGAATTAACACATGTGGAATTATATACTTAACAAAAAAGTGTGGAAACAACTGAAAATATGTCTTATATTCTAGGTTCTTCCTTTTGCTATGATTACTGCTTTGCACACTCTTGCCATTCTCTTGATGAGCTTCAAGAGGTAGTCACCGGAAATGGTCTTCCCTTCACAGGTGTGCCCTGTCAGGTTTAATAAGGGGATTTCTTGGCCAATTTGGTGCAAAAAATACCATAAAAAGTGACTTAAAAAAGATACCAATTAATTTCTTTTCACAGTTAGCCTAATATTCGTTGTCTATATGGTATTTTTTATTCCCATGTTACTACTCTGCCATATATTTTATTGTAGCGGCTAAAATCTACAAAAACAAATGCAGCTTTAATCAATTTCCTTTGTTGATGTTTTCATTATTCTTCTGCAGCAAGTGGAATGATCTTGGGAAGATGTTATTAGTTTTCACTGTTGCAAGATATGTTGTGGATTTTTTTTCCTTTGCCGAATTATACAGGGAAAATCTGCATTGCATCTGCCTGGTGTGAACACTCCCTTATAGGGTTATTATAGGGTTATTTAGGTTGTGGGTAGGAGATGGTGGCTAAATGTGAGGGGGTCAGACCACTGGGACCCCAACTGATTGCCAGAATGGGGTGATGGTTGAACAGATGCGCTGCATCCTTATTCAGTCTATGGGGCTAACAACGGTAGCACTGTGGGCTTTGAATGGAGAATGTGGGATGTGGACCCCCCACAATCTGGTGATCTATAGAAGTGTTGCATCCGGAATACCCCTTAAAGAGATTTTCCACTGCCAATGGACCCCCTAACACTTTCCTAATTTACTTCTGCTACCTACTCCGCCCTTGTAGGTTTATCTGTAAGTGGCTTGTAAATGCCTTTGCATGTTCTAGCTTTGATCCTTCCGACTGCAGACCAGATTCAGACCAGCTGAGCAGGGCACGTCACTGGTGGGGATTGAGAGGGAGTGATGTGTGATCTGGTCATTCGTACCCAGTTGCTGTCACTCACAGAGAGGCAGCCCTGCTCCCACAAGTGACATGCCCTGCTCGGTTGGTTCGATTCCGGTCTGCAGGATCAAAGCTAACAACAACAAAAAAAGGTATTTACAAGTATCAGAGAGATCAGCTTACAGGAACACAGGGTAGGTAGTAGACGTATATTAGGAAAGTATTAGCTAGGAATAGAGAGGACAAAAGAAAGGGGGCCTCATTAGTAGTGGAAAACCTCTTTAATGGGTATTCCAATGAAAGGTATTTACGAGCCTCAGAGAAATCAGCTTACAGCGGAAGTATATTGGGAAAGTGTTAGTTAGGAAATAAGAAAGGGGGTCTCATTAGCAGTGGAAAGCCTGGGCATGCGTACCCAGTCTGCATGTCTCTCACAGAGAGGCAGCCCTGTTCCCACCAGTGACATGCCCTGCTTGGTTGGTCCTATTCTGGTCTGCAGACTGGGAGGATCAAAGCTAACAACAGCAAAAACGGTATTTACAAGCCTCAGAGAGATCAGCTTACAGGAGCAGAGCAGGTAGCAGAAGTATATTGGGAAAATGTTAGTTAGGAATAGTTTGGACAAAGGAAAGGAGGTCATATCAGTAGCGGAAAACCCTTTATAACTGGGGCATTCCAATAAAAGGTATTTACGAGCCTCAGAGAGATCAGCTTACAGGAGCAGAGCAGGTAGCAGAAGTATATTGGGAAAATGTTAGTTAGGAATAGTTTGGACAAAGGAAAGGAGGTCGCATTAGTAGCGGAAAACCCTTTATAAGGGGTATCCAAATAAAAGGTATTTACGAGCCTCAGAGAGATCAGCTTACAGGAGCAGGGTGGGTAGCAGAAGTATATTGGGAAAGTGTCAGTTAGGACAAAGGAAAGGGAGACATATTAGTGTAAAACTTCTTTAAATCTCATGTTCTTGGGAAATGTTGGCTGAATAATTTCTCAGTGGTTCATACAGAGGATTCAACAGAGCAAACACATTCACAAAAGCAAAAAGAACTTAACACACACGCACTCTTTGGGGGATAGTTTGGACGGTCCGGTGGTGATCCGTCGTCTCCTCTTCTATATGTAAACTTCCATTTCTGTGCCATTTTGGCCATTCCGTTACGGACGGGGTCATTCATATTTTCTGAGCCGGCCGACTCCATAATCAGGATGCAGCCGGCACAGCAGAACGTTAAATTGCCGCCTCATATTCTTTTGTTCAACCTTCATTATTTCTCCAGATATATTTTTTTTTTCCTTTTGCGAGACATAAAGATGACATTTTTAATATGCAGAAATAAAATAGTAACAAGGAGAAGAATATTCTGGGTCAATAAGCTTTTTCTTGTAGTCACTTATCTGAGTTTTCTGCTCGGGGTATTTTAATTGAAGATTAAATACTGTTAAAGAGTTTGTACAAATTTAGGTGGTGTATATTTTATGTATTAAAATGGAAGTTAATAAAAGGGCCGGATTGGAGAAGTTGTACTTTAATTTTTTCCCTTTTGTTGGTATAACCAGGCATTTAACTAGAAGTAACCTCTTCATTAAGGCTCAGCGGACCTGGAATCTTCTGATGCGAGCTCTTATATTAATGAAGATTTCTGCAGACGGCATTATGTAAAATAAATGCTTTCTACAAGGCCGAGCTAAATTACACTCGCAGCTTCGCTCCTCATTTTCCAATTCTCCTATTAATTTAGCTCATTTTTTTCTTTTTTTTTTTTTTAACAAATATTGAGAAATTTATCATTGCTGCAAGGTTGTTCTGCATAACTGCTACTCAATCTTCAAGTAATAATATTTATTCCATTTATTGCTAGATGGATGGGTGCAATACAACTATAGGTTTCTCTATTAGGATTTTTTAACATATTTTTTTTTTAAATGTATCTACCCTAAATAAGAGCAAAACAAACCTAGCAATCTATTTTATTGTCTTTTTAATTTTGGAGTTAAATGCAAAGAAAAATAAATGTGTGTCTATACATTGATACAATTAATTTTTTTACATTTTTTATGTGCATTTATCGTACTATTATTTTATGTTTCCTAGTTGGCGTTCAACGTAAGGAATACTTACGGCATATGAATCTCCAAAGATGAACTGTAATAAAATTATTAAAAAATAATTAAAAAAAATATATATTTGTTTTTGTTAGGTCAACAGATATGTATATATAATTTTCTTTTTCTATGCATTAATTTTACCATTTTATGTTTTCATTATTGGAGTTAAAGGTAAAGTAATACTTATATGTCTCCAAAAATGAACAGTAATAAATACAACATAATAAAATCGCAACTTAAAAAAAAAAAAAAAAAAAGAATATATATATATATATATATATATTATATATATATATATATATATATATATATATATATATATATATACACAAATTTTATATATTATATATATATATATATATATATATATATATATATATATATATATATATATATAATGTGTATGTATATATATAATATACACGTGTGTGTGTACATATATAAATATATATAGGGTAGGCCATTTATATGGATACACCTAACTGAAATGGGAACGGTTGGTGATATCAACTTCCTGTTTGTGGCACATTAGTATATGGGAGGGGGAAAGGTTTGTGCCACAAACAGGAAGTTGATATCGCCAACCGCTCCCATTTCAGTTAGGTGTATCCATATAAATGGCCCACCCTATGTATATTTATATGAGTGTGTGTGTGTGTGTGTATATATAATATAATATATACACACGCATACACATACATACATATACAACTAGATGGTGGCCCAATTCTAACGCATCGGGTATTCTAGAATATATATGTAGTTCATTTATGAATATTTACAAGTAATGCAATGAATTCACAGGATTTTCCCCAATCAGCGACGCGACTTCATTAAAAATATCTGCATGTGTGACACCTCACCAGCGATCAGTAAGGTCAAACTCTAAGGGTGCCGTCACACCTGGGGAGTCACCGCCGATGTATTAGGTGACGTAGGGCCGTGGCCTATCGGCGCCGATATCGCCCCTGCGTCGCCTAATGTAAAGGCGCGATGTCGGCGCCTCTGAGTGGTCGCCTAGTTTCACATCAGTGATGTGAAACCAGGCGGCCGATCTGGGGCCGATGTGCACACATCGCCCCATGTAAACGGCTGCCGGCGAACTGACAGGCGATGGGAGCCATAGGCTCCATTGTACTGCATCGCCGCTGGATGTTTTGAGAGACCGGCACGGAGCTGGAGGTGTCGCCCCATGTAAATAGGGGACGGCGACGCTGACTGGGCGCCAAAAACGTGTGCGCTCCCGCCCGTCGCCGCTGACATCTCTGGTGCCGTCTGGTGCCATCAATCCTGAAAACCTGGACTGTGTGTGGCCCTCGAGGAAAAAAAGACCCCTGCTCTAGGTCGTTGGTCATTTTCCCCGTGAAGCACACCGATGCACACTGCCCAGTGGGGTCCCAACGATCAAAAAAATGATCCAGGCCATTCTGACAGGATCAGCAATCATCTCCCAGCCGCGTCGCCGTTGACCCCCGTGACTCACAGCGGGTGCCTGGTCACTGCTGCGTGTCACACTGAGCAAGATCGCTAGCGCCAGTCGGGGTACTTCTGCTGCAAGCAGCCGGGAGATAGAGTGAGTGTGTGTGTATATGTATATGTATACACATCTAGTATATATATACTAGAAAAAAACCTTGCAGCACTCAGCTACTACCATGATGTACATATGCTGACAAGCTTTATATATATGAGAAAAAATGTAAAAACTTACGTTTTTTTTCAAAACACTCAAAATTCTTATTTTTTTTTTTTAAATCTGAAGTTCTTAGTACACACATTGGCCAATGTCTGTTTGCTCATCGACTGCGACAAAGTGACTTCAGGTCCGATGAGTCCTAACGCTGACATCCCTGTCCTCCTTGTCCACCCCCCCCCCCCCCCACTACTAAGTGGGCAGACACCATCTAGACCCCAGATCACCTGCAGGCAATAAGGGTGCACATTGCAGTAATGGAGCCAGCCACTCCACACGATACAAAAGAGAAAAAAACTGCACAGCACTCACATACAATGTGAACTGGTGCCATATATAATGCGTAATATAAATTTTACGTCCTTATAATTTACTTTTTCTTTGCATTTATTTCACTATTTCAGGTCCCACTGTCTGAATTAAGTGTACCTGCTACATATATCTCCCAAAGAGATTTGTTTTGTATCTTTTTTGCATTTAATTCACTATTATTATGTTTCATTGTTGAAGTTAAATGAACAGTAATAAAGAAAATAACTATAGTAATAAAATAATAAAGATATATTTTATCAGTAGTTAATAGACTTAAAATAATGAAAAATAAAAATGCATTCTATAGGTGATAGAATAATACATAACATACATATACATGTGTGTGTGCGCATGTGTATAATATATATATATTTACACATATACATATAGTAAAAAAAAAAATAATATATGTTATATATATACTTGAAAGACCTACTGATGAGATGTTTAGATTGTGAGCCTCAATGGGCACAGTGTTGAAAGCGCTATGGAATAAATAGCAGTATATAGATGAATATATATTATTGAATAATTATCATTATTATGATTATATATATATATATATATATATATATATATAATGTGTGTGATTTTTTTTTTTCTTTAATAAAAATGGGTGTGGTGTATATTTTTATATCTAATACTTTTGTTAAATCTAAGCAGTATATATATAGGTATCTAAAAATAAATAAAATAATGTTATTAATAATAATAATAATAATATGATAAGTTTTACACACATGTATATATTACACTTAAATCCAGAAAATGTAATTTTTTCCTATAATATACAATGAGTAATGGCAGTAAAGTTACAGTCGACATATATATAATATTTTTTTTAATATTCACTATTTTAGTTTTGGGAGCAAGATGTAAAGAAAAAAAAATAAAACAAAAAAAAAATGTACCGTATATAAAAAATTTTTTCCAAACCTAATATATTTTAGTATTTATTTTATTTAATTTTTTTAATCATGGGGGATTTAGGGTGGGAATGTGACCTCTAGTTTTGTTTTAGGGGGTAAAAAAATGACAATTGCTTTCTTTCGTCTTCGTCCGTCCGTCCGTCCGCCTTGTGGTTTTGCTAAAGAGGCCAATTTATTTTTTAACTTGTTTATATGTTTTTTTGGCTGGTTACATTATACCGGCCTAATTTAATTTCCTGACTTCCTAAGAAGCTCGGCCCCCGTTCATCCACCCCGCTGCAGCTATATGGTTTATATTTTTCCACAAACAGGCCGAACCGATTATGTGCAACTCAATCACGCTCCGGCTCTGTAGGGGATTCATCAGATCTCATGGCGCGGGAACATCATACAATCCCATTATACTCAGGGAAAGCTGCAGCCTGCAAAATGCTTACCGGGTGTTGAGAGATATTGGTCAAGTGTGCACATGTATCACCAAGTTTTGTAATATCGCTTCTGTTTCTATCTGTATCTCTTAGATCCCGTGTGAACTACCGTATTTTAGCCTTTTTTTCCTTGTCCACTTTTGAGTTATTCTGCATTTGTAGATTACTGACTTTTTCCATTGATGTTGCCTTTTGTGGTGTGTTTCTCCATTTTTTTACCTATTTTGGGAGTGGGGGGGTTAAGCGGATTCCCAATTGACTATAAAATATAGTGCTCAGGCTGGTATATAGAATAATCATAGCTGCTGATTTACTGCAGCCCCCATCTACCATCTACCATCTACCATCTACCACATCCACCATCTACCCCATCCACCATCTACCCCATCCACCATCTACCCCATCCACCATCTACCCCATCCACCATCTAACCCCATCCACCATCTACCCCATCTACCACTCCATCCTACCACACCATCTACCCATCACCATCTACCCCATCCACCATCTACCACCCATCACCACTACACCATCTACCCCAACCATCTACCCCATCTACCATCTACCACCATCTACCATCTACTCATCTACCATCTACCCACATCTACCATCTACGCAGTCCCTGCTTGTCTTTGCTTGGTAATGGCAGGATTTCTTGCTCAGCCAATCGGTGGCAAGTGGATGTAGCTGAAGCAAGTGATTGGCTGAGTGGGCATTTCCTGCTACTTCCACTGTTTAGAAACCAGCAGAGACCAAGTAAACCTCAGGACATGAGCTACATTAGATCAGTGAGGATTTATAGCCATTCTCTTATGTTATGTCTGCCTCTATTTTTTTTACTTTTTTCTTGGGGAGGGGGGGAATAGGAGGGTTAAACAAGTGGCCCATCAGATATATAATATAGTGCTCAGACTAGTACAAGAAAGACAACAATCCATACTCCCCCCTTGACAATACGTTACGGTCCCCATTTAGACATTGTCTTTTCTTGTAAATGGCGGGATTTCTTGCTCGGCCAATCATTAGCAGAGGGTGGGTACAGTGGCATTCAGTGATTGGCTGAGTGGACATTTCCTTTCAACCACTGTGTAAATACCAGCAGGGACCGGGTTAACCTCAGGACATGAGCTGTGTTAGATCGGTGAGGATTTATATCCATTTTCTTATATTTGTTTGGGGGGAAGGGGGGGGTTAAACAGGTGGCCCATCAATATATAATATAGTGCTCAGACTAGTATAAGAAAGACAACAATCAATACTCCCCCTCGAAAATTCGCCACAGCCCTATTCATACATTAACCCAGTCCCTGCTTGTCTTTACTTGGTAATGACAGGATTTCTTGCTTAGCCAATCAGTGGCAGAGGCGGGTTGCAGCTGCAGCCAGTGATTGGCTGAGTAGGCGTTTCCTGCTAAATCAGCAGGGACAGGGTAGACCTCAGGATAAGAGCTGAGAGTTTATTTTCTTATTTTATACTTTTAATACAAAAGCGGAGTCTCCTTAAAAGAAATAAAGCATCCTGTTGGTAGAAAGTCATCACCATTAACTACTGCACTCATCGTAGTTATACCTCCTGGCATATCACATGACGGCTACAAGTCTTTTCCCTCGTTCTGGGCTTTGAGTAACCCGGAGTGAGTTTTCTGAGCTGACCATTAATCATCACCCCCTCTTCTACATATTTTCCAGCCATGTAAAATATTCAGAACTTCTTACCTTTCAAATGAGAAACACGCTGTGCCAAAATCTACAATGTTAACACCTTTTCTCCACTGTGATTTAGTTGACAGCACGGTGATGGAAATTGTTCCTATACATAACATTTCTACTTGTTGTGAACTTGCTGAAGCAGAGCTAAGCCCCATACTGAAATGCAGCATAAGGATTTTTATTTATACTTATTTTTTTTATTTCCGATCTTTGACCTTTGGAGATTGAATTAGTGGTATTTTGCTATGATACTGGGTGGAGAAGAAATGCTCTATGTCTCTATCTATTGCAAATGTTTGATAGACCACAAAAAAGAACATGGGCTGCTCTCATCCCTAAAACCGCATTATATACTATACATCTGGAATCTGCCAGCACTATAGATGCTGGAGCTTCCTTTTGCCAATCTCGCCGGTATGACTTGTCTAATAGTTTGTTTGCCCTGAACTGAAAGCACACCTCTCTGCTAAGCTGGTATGCATAGTGACAGATAGGAGAGCAGGAACACAGACACATTATCACCCCACACTTCCTGTAGAGGGACTTAGATCCACCCTTACGTCCTGTAGAGGGATATAAATCTGACCCACTTACTGTGGAGAGACATAGATCTGACACAATTCTTGTAGAGGGACTTAGATCCACCCTTATTTCCTTTAAAAGAACATGGATCCACCCTTATTTCCTATAGAGGGACATAGATCCATCATCATTTCTTATAGAGGGGCATAGATCCATTATCATTTCCTATAGTGGGTCATACATCCAACCTTATGTCCTATAGAGGGATATAGATCCACCATCATTTCCTATAGAGAGACCTAGATCCATCATATTTCCAATAGAAGGACATAGATCCACCATTATTTCCTATAAAGGGACATAGATCCACCATCATTTCCTATAGAGGGACATAGATCCACCATCATTTCCTATAGAGGGACATAGATCCACCATCATTTCCTATAGAGGGACATAGATCCACCATCATTTCCTATAGAGGGACATAGATCCACCATCATTTCCTATAGAGGGACATAGATCCACCATCATTTCCTATAGAGGGACATAGATCCACCTTCATTTCCTATAGAGGGACATGGATCCACCTTCATTTCTTGTAGAGGACATAGATCCACCATCATTTCCTATAGAGGGACATAGATCCACCATCATTTCCTATAGAGGGACATAGATCCACCATCATTTCCTATAGAGGGACATAGATCCACCATCATTTCCTATAGAGGGACATAGATCCACCATCATTTCCTATAGAGGGACATAGATCCACCATCATTTCCTATAGAGGGACATAGATCCACCATCATTTCCTATAGAGGGACATAGATCCACCATCATTTCCTATAGAGGGACATAGATCCACCATCATTTCCTATAGAGGGACATAGATCCACCATCATTTCCTGTAGAGGGACATAGATCCACCATCATTTCCTATAGAGGGACATAGATCCACCATCATTTCCTATAGAGGGACATAGATCCACCATCATTTCCTATAGAGGGACATAGATCCACCATCATTTCCTGTAGAGGGACATAGATCCACCGTCATTTCCTATAGAGGGACATAGATCCACCGTCATTTCCTGTAGAGGGACATAGATCCACCATCATTTCCTATAGAGGGACATAGATCCACCATCCTTTCCTATAGAGGGACATAGATCTGACACACATCCTTGTGGTAGGGACACAGATCCACCCTTACTTCCTGTAGAGAGACAGAGATCCACTTTTACTTCCTGTCCCCACTTCCTTTAGAGGACACGGATCTGCCCCCAATTCCAGTAGTAGAGCATGGGTCCCCCACCATTTCTTTTAGGGCATGCGTCCTCCCCCTCTTACTTTAGAAGGACGTGGATTCATCCTCTACTTCCTTTAGGAGCAGGGCTGTGAAATTGGTCAGCCAAACCACCAACTCCGATTCCTCAATTTCCCTGACTCCGACTCCCTCATACATGGCTTATGTTTAAGTGATTAAATTATTATTGTAGGGCAATGTAAACATCAGTCCTTTAATCATTATGATACAATAATCAGGATATTTAAATAGAACATAATAATTCATAATAATATTCTGCACCTTCTGCATTCAACTACTGTACCCAATTTATTGTAGAATTTGGAGTTGGTCTATTTTCTACCAACTCCACTCCACCAAAATGGGCTCCAACTTCACAACTCCGACTCCACCAAAATGGGCTCAACTTCACAACTCCGACTCCACCAAAATGGGCTCCAACTTCACATCTCCGACTCCACCAAAATGGGCTCCAACTTCACATCTCCGACTCCACCAAAATGGGCTCCAACTTCACAACTCTGACTCTGACTCCACAGCCCTGTTTAGGAGGATGTGGCTCCGCACCCACTTTTATCTTTGGTAACCAGGTCTGTGGAGTCAGAACCTTCTCTCCGGAGGGCGCGTCTATCCATTACAAGCCCCAACCAATATATTTTACTCTGCAATTTTTTTTATTTCCATGTACATCTATCATTTTTTGGCTCAAAGCTCTTATTTCTCCGAGACACAAGTAACATATTTTTTTCTGAATGTCCCCAAGCTGGGCCGAGAATGTGTCATGTTACCCTCTCTGCAAATTCACGCCGCAAGAGGACTCGATCCGGTATGTCTGCGGGGCTTCCGTTTAAGATTACAAAAATATTCAAGGAGGAAAGTAGCAGTTGCATAGCAAGGACCTCTGCGCTCCGTGGCGGTGTCCGGTGTCCTGTGATCATAAGCGGCCTCGAGAGGAGGCCATTCATTGCTTTACTTTAAGCCTCCATCGGAAGCCAAGCTTCCCCGAGATGCGGAATAAGAGGGGAAAGGCAGAGAGCCAACGGGCAAAATGAAAGCTGGGAAAACAGCATTTAACTACATGTCCTGCTTCCTCCGGCTGCCAACATTTCTAGAAACGGAGGGTATAAAAGATGCCTCGTCGCCCTCCCTCCTTTTTTCTTTGTGTTTTTGGATAGAAACTGGTAGTTTTTTTAGGCACTGCAGTGTAGGAAGTAACATGGAGCGTCGGGAGACAGAGAGGTCCATGGTTTGTGTTTACATTGATTTCCATGCACGGGGGGCTGCTCCGGGAACGAAAACATCAGACTGAGACTCTGGCTCCGCAGGCCGCCTGGATCCGAACCAGCGCTGGCTGCCGACCTCGTAGGTGTTAGCCCCGTGCAGCGTTTCCTCCAGCAGTAAGGGGTTAACGCCAGCTGGTCCGAGGCAAAGAAATGCTGACAAGTCAGCATTCAAAAGAAGAAATGGTCGTAGGATATAGGAGGTCATATGTCCGCTAGCGTTCCTACATGTACTCTCTATTTTTGATGACTTTAGTCTCTAGAAGGTCATATGTCCGCTAGCGTTCCTAGATGTACTCTCTATTTTGATGACTTTAGTCTCTAGAAGTCATATGTCGCTAGCGTTCCTGGATGTACTCTCTATTTTTGATGACTTTATCTCTAGAAGGTCATATGTCCGCTAGCGTTCCTACATGTACTCTCTATTTTTGATGACTTTAGTCTCTAGAAGGTCATATGTCCGCTAGCGTTCCTAATGTACTCTCTATTTTTGATGCCTTTAGTCTCTAGAAGGTCATATGTCCGCTAGCGTTCCTAGATGTACTCTCTATTTTTTGATGACTTTAGTCCTCTGCCCCTTGTATTATTTGGGTTGACTATAGATGGATCAACTGTCTTCTTCCTCGAGGAAGCAGGTACATTATATTTTTGGGCAGGAGGATATTTGGGATATTACCCTGGGCACAGTGGACATTGCATTCACAGAGTGGACTATAGAGGGCCAGGATTGTAGGATAAATCCATCTTGAATTATGTGTTATTTGAACTTCCTTGATTGATCTTTAAGAGGAGTATATTTATTTGTATACACGACCATTCAAAAGTTTGGGGTCAGTTAGAAATATCCTTATTTTTTAAAAGAAAAACACATTTGTTTTCAATGAACATTAAATGAATCAGAAATACTCTCTATACATTGTTAATGTGGTGAATGACTATTTTAGCTGCAAACGTCTGGGTTTTAATGCAATATCTACATAGGTGTATAGTGGCCCATTTGCAACAACCACCACTCCAGTGTTTTAATGGTACATTGTGTTTGCTAATTGTGTAAGAAGGCTAATGGATGTTTAGAAAACCCTTGTACAAGTATGTTAGCACAGCTGAAAACAGTTTGGCTGATTAGAGAAGCTATAAAATTGACCTTCCTTTGAGCTAGTTGAGAATTTGGAGCATTACATTTGTTTGTTTTATGAATCTCTCAAAATGGCCAGAAAAAGAGAACTTTCGTGTGAAACTCGACAGTCTATTCTTGCTCTTAGTAATAAAGGCTATTCCATGCGAGACATTGCCAAGAAACTGAAGATTTCCTACAACGGTGTGGACTACTCCCTTCAGAGAAGAGCACAAATAGGCTTTAACCAGAGTAGAAACAAAAGTGGGAGGCCCCGCTGCACAACTGAGCAACAATCCAAAAAGAAAGATGGCGGCACTCAGCATTCCAATGTTGCAGCTGTTTAATTTAAAGCAAAAATTACAGCAGCAGGTGCATGATACAGGGAGGGAGGTGCTAGGACCGACGGTGACCGCTTCGCGGGATGTCACCGGACCCTTGAAGCAGGACATCCCGCGAAGCGGTCACCGTCGGTCCTAGCACCTCCCTCCCTGTATCATGCACCTGCTCTTGTAAGTTTTGCTTTAAATTAAACAGCTGCAAAATTGGAATGCTGAGTGCCGCCATCTTTCTTTTTGGATTTAAAGTCTTGAACTCTGGCTGAGCAACAGGATATTCCACAGCACTCCACCGCTACAGGAGAATACAAGTAACGCTGTTAACAGGTCAGTGCCCGGCCTTCATTTCTATGCTTGACAACTGAGCAACAAAACGAGTACATTAGAGTCTCTGGTTTGAGAAATCGACTCCTCACAGCTCCTCATCTGGCAGCTTCATTACATAGTACCCACAAAACGCCAGTGTCAACGTCTACAGTGAAGAGGTGACTCCGGGATGCTGGACTTCCGGGCAGAGTGGCAAAGAATAAGCCGTATCTGAGACTGGCTAATAAAAGGAAAAGATTAATATGGGCAAAAGAACACAGACATTGGACAGAGGAAGATTGGAACAAAGTGTTATGGACAGAGGGATCAAAGTTTGAGAGTTTGGATCACACAGAAGAACATTTGTGAGATGCAGAACAACTGAAAAGATGCTGGAAGAGGCAGCACGCCATCTGTCAAGCATGGTGGAGGGAATGTGATGGTCTGGGGTTGCTTTGGTGCTGGTAAAGTGGGAGATTTGTACAAGGTAAAAGGGATTGTGAATAAAGAAGGCGATCACTCCATGCCATACCTTGTGGACAGCGCTTGATTGGAGCCAATTTCATCCTACAACAGGACAATGACCCAGAGCAAAGCAAAGCACACCTCCAATTATGCATGAACTATTTAGGGAAGAAGCAGCAGCTGGTATTCTATCTGTAATGGAGGGGCAATGCTGGAATTGCTACAAAGGAGCATTCTGTGACGAAACCAAAGTTTGAAGGAGAAAATGTATTATTTTGAATATAAATCATTATTTCTAACCTTGTCAATGTCTGGACAATATTTTCTATTCATTTTGCAACTCATTTGATAAATAAAAGTATGAGTTCTAATGGCAAACACATAATTGTCTGGGTGACCCCAAACTTTTGAATGGTAGTCGTAAGTATACGTCCTCAGAGTTCAGTAAAGAATAATCGGTTCTGCCAGCTCACTGAGGGATTAGGTTACAGCTGCAAGGTGAAGTCTGTAAAGAGGGAGGGAGGCAGATACTTGCTGCTTTCTAGTAAGCTTTCCTCAGAGCTGAATGCACCATCACACTGGTCAGTACTACTGTATAATGTAATCCATGCTGCTGTTTCCTATTAAGAGATCATTTCACAGTGCTGGAATCCCAGCTAGACCTCAGTACTGCTGTATAATGTCTTCCAAGCTGCTACTGCTTTCTTGTAAGTGATCATTTCACACATTGCTGGATTCACAGCTACTTTTCAATCCTGCTGTATAATGTCCTCCATGTTGCTGCTGCTTTTATGTAAATGATCATTTCACAGAGTGCTTGATTCCCAGCTACACTGCTCAGTACTGCTCTATAATGTTCTCCATGCTGCTGCTGCTTTCTAGTAAGTGATAATTACAGTGCTGGATTCACTGATACACTGCTTCGTGCTGCTGTACAATGTCCTCCATTCTGCTGCTTTCTAGTAAGTGATAATTTCACACAGTGCTGGATTCACTGCTACACTTCTTGGTACTGTTGTGCAATGTCCTCCATGTTGCTGCTTTCTAGTAAGTGATCATTTCACACACTGCTGGATTCCCAGTTACACTGCTCAGTTCTGCTGTATAGTGTCCTTTATGCTGCTACTTTTGAACATTAGCTAAATAGAGACAGAAGAGCAGGAATCCCTCATATCTGTGTGTCTTATATGCTATGTATAGGAAATATGACAGCAGCTAGTCTTCGTTCACTAACCCAGAGATACCCTAGAGAAGGAAAAATAGCCAGAAATTACATTATGTATACAAATGACTGCTGAAATGACAGGTCCAGGTTAAGTCGTTTGGGTTCTTAGGGACTATCCATGGTAGGAAGTTTGTGAATTATTGGGAAATTCCAGTGCAAACTAATAGATTGGAAACCCCCATAAATCTCCAATAATTCCAACGTGTGAGACCATGGGGGTCTGGTGTTCCCCATTTATGTTCCTTCTCTGTGACTGATGGAGATGGCAGAGCGCTGCACTCTGCTATCTTTATTTGTCCCATTGTCTTTGGGCGTGAGTGCAAGAGCCACTTAATTCAAGTAGGGGACACAACCCTCCATTTTAGATGCAAGGAGATCTAGAAGCAATAACTAGACGGGTCACAACTGATAGTGGGACCACCGGAATGGGGGTGTGCGGTTGCATACGGGTGCTGATGCTCTATTGAGACTCTATATAGGATTGCTAAAAGCTGTGCCGTGTACTGCGCATGCGCGACCACAACTCGGACACATTCTGAAGCTAAGACTCCCAACATTCCAGCTGTTATAACCTGATACTTATGTGTTATTATTGAAATAGCCCCTGTACACTCTTCCCTGTAGGTCCCAATTCATACCCGGGGGTGATCATAAACTCCATGCAGCAAATGTAACCACCGTCCCAATGTTTTACCCTTTGTTACCCAGGCCTTGGTTTTTGTGAAACGCGTTTTACGCCACTCGTAAACGATAACATCTTAGGTGATTAAATATTTCTCTTAAGTACGACATAAAGTTGAACGTGCGTATCTTTGCATTTTTCTTTTTGCGCAAATCCTTTCTCCTCTCGCAGCCCATTTGTTTTCCACCAATTCGTCTCCCACCGTTTAAGGAGCTTAGCGAAGGTTAAACAAGGTATTAAGCAACATTAAGACATCAGAACGTGCCGCGTTCTCCTCTCTTTGTGCCGCAGTAAAAGCGAGCATGTTGCATCAAAGGCAATCAAAGGCTCGTTTGAGAATATTAAGTATCTGTGCAGCTGTGCTGTGAAGAACCTGGGTCCTCGTAAGGAGATGCCTGTTTTTCTTCCTCCTAATTCGCTTTGTTGTGATGACAACGGAGAACAAACCTGATTTCGAGAAATGAAAAAATGTAATCTCCTTATCATTGCAAAGCAAGCCGCACATTTGTTTATGCACAATGCATGCCGCATAAAAGTTTCCATAAAGAAGCCTCTCCATTCTCCCCTGCACCGTCTTAGTAGCACTTGTCTTCCATTCTCTCTCGCCTCTCTTGTTGATTGGGATGCGCTTCCAGGCCAGCGTGACACAGGAGCCAACAATGCGGAAACGGGGGTCAGTCTCAAGTAGCAGATATCTGGGAGAAGTTTGGGAAATGAAGAGCCGCTGGCACCCTCCGAGCACCCACTCCAGACGGAGAGCGCTGTGCGGCGGATAACAGCTAGACGTTTCCCGGACTGTCCTGCCGCGCTCAACACCGGCACGTCACCAAGACGATGGCTGACTGCGCGTGTAATCTTAACCCTATGCACATCCCATTAATTAGAGCGTGCATCACTTGGGTCAGCCTCACCACCGATAATTGTAGGCTGCATATACCGGTGAGAGATGTTTGACTCTTAAAACTAACTGAAGCACGAAAAATAGGGTTTATCTATGATCACACTGGTGTAATGCACAAATGTAACGACGACTGCTGCAGCCACCAAGAGAAAGGTGAAAACGCTGCATGGTCGGGACGAAACCACCGCAAAAATGGCATTGAAGAAAGGGATTTTACTTTCAACGTGTTTCGGAGCATACTGGCTCCTCTTCAGGACAGATCACACATTAGTATGATTTTTCTAGAAGGAGCCAGTTGCCGCTCCAAAACCGTTGAGTATAATCACTTTCTTCAATCACATTTTTGTTATGGTTTCCTCCCGTCTGCAGCATTTTCACCTTTCTCCTGTTTATACGTTGATGTTACAGAAGGATGGGGTAACATTCATAGATGTTTTCTGTGACCCCCCCCCTCCTTTGCTGTTTCCTAATTAATGAGGCATTTCCATCCAGTGATAGGTATCGAAGGATCTGCCATCACTTATTGATTACTGGGGTGCAATCGTGGAATGAGGGGGAGCAGCGTCTCCTTCAGAGCGGCACAAGATACAGCCACATTCATGACCATAGGCGATTCCGTGGGCACAGGATCCCCCTGCAAGACCTTCACAGGCCCAATGGAACTTCAAACTCCGACTCCACACTCTGACTCCAAGTCAAAACTTACCAATTCCGACTCCAAGCCAAATAACTCGACTCCTCATATCCCTGAGTCCAACTCCAACTCAGACCCCACCAATGTATTATCCTACAATCCAGAACGTCCTGCAGCACGAGCCGCACCCAACTCCGGCACTGTCACCCTGCTGGTTGGGCAAGACGATGGCTGACTGCACCTGTAACGTGCCCTATGCACATCCCATTAAAAAGAGCGTGCATCGCTTGGGTCAGCCTCACCGTTGTTGGTTATAGGCTACATGACCAACGAGAGATGATGGAACGTCTGACTCTTAAAACAAACTGAAATGACAAGAAGTGCAAATTAGGGTCTTACTGATCACCGGGTGTAGATACACAACCACTATGCACGATTGTAACCACAACTGCTGCAGCCACCACAAGGAGATCACAGTATCAGCAGGAGAAAGGTGAAAACGCTGCGTGTTGGGACAAAATCACCGCAAAAATGGAATTGAAGAAATGATTGTGACGCGTTTGGAGCGATATTTGCTTCTTCTTTAGGAAAAATCACCTTCAAAAATCACACATTAGTGTTATTTTTCCTGAAGAAGGAGCCAGCAACGCTCCGAAGCGCATTCTCCAGATCCATTTTTGCAGTGGTTTCCTCCCGAACTAACGGAAGGGTGGGGTATCATTCATAGGCGTTTCTGTACCCCCTTCCTCCTTTGCTGCTTCCTACTTAATGGAGCATTTCCATCTCAGTTGATAGTGTATCGGTAGATCTGCCATCACTTATTGATTACTGGGGTCCAATCGCGGAATGAGGGGGCAGCAGCGTCTCCTTCAGAGCTGCGCTCTTGGCTGCACAGGATACTGCTGTATCTTCTAAATTGTATTATACTGACTTCTGCTTCATTTCTTCTTTCAATCGGTCACAGAATTCCAGAAAACAAATACAATTCTGTCTCCAAGATGGTGATGACCTCGGAGCCTCGTTACCCCGACCTTCGTTCTCTTCTGATTTGACTTTAGGTTATTGTTAAAAGCCAAAAAAAAGTAGAGAATCCTGGGAAATCGAGCAGAATCCTCCTTCTTCCCTGCTGTGTTTTTGTGTCCTCATTACTTGTATGTTCTGATGAGACATTAGTTCGAGCCATTTGTGCAGACAGCACTTTGTCTGAGGACTTAATGGCGCAGGTCACATTAAATGTTTTCCACCTGTTCACCGCCCCGTTCACATTGTCGGGGCTGCAGCTCGTTCTTGTAAGGAGCGGCCGCATTTCAGACAGGAAAAATACTTTGGTTAAAAAATGATGTGTCCTCGCCCTATTCCAGTTCTGATGACTCCGGGGGTCTCGTAGTCATATATAATATATAGAATACCAGGTTTAGCTGAAATTTCCGAGGTCTGTGCAGGACGATCTGTCTGCTTGGCCGCTGCGTTCAGTGGTGAACCTGTGTGTGAGGTGCAGAAAACAGTCATAAAGCTATGATTGGGCCAACTGGAGACAGTCAGCGAGCTCTGCATCACTACATCCAGGCCTGTCATGGATTCTAGAAGCCTCTGCAGTAACATTGTGTGAACTACTCATGTGCTACACATACTGTACTATCGGCTACATGTATTGCAATCTAGCTGCACTATGTGTACTGGACTGCTCTCTATATGTACTATATGTACTGTACTGCGCCCTACCTGTACTATGTGTACTGTACTGCCTCTACCTGTACTACATGTACTGTACTGCCCTCTACCTGCACTATATGTACTGTACTGCTCTCTACCTGTACTGCTACATGTACTGTACTTCCCTCTACCTGTACTCCTACATGTACTGTACTGCCCTCTACCTGTACTACCTGTACTGCTACATGTACTGTACTGCCCTCTACCTGTACTGCTACATGTACTGTACTTCCCTCTACCTGTACTTCTACATGTACTGTACTTCCCTCTACCTGTACTGCTACATGTACTGTACTGCCCTCTACCTGTACTGCTACATGTACTGTACTTCCCTCTACCTGTACTGCTACATGTACTGTACTGCCCTCTACCTGTACTACATGTACTGGACTGCCTCTACCTGCACTACATGTACTGTACTGCCCTCTACCTGTACAACATGTACTGGACTGCCTCTACCTGCACTACATGTACTGTACTGCCTCTACCTGCACTACATGTACTGTACTGCCCTCTACCTGCACTACATGTACTGTACTGCCTCTACCTGCACTACATGTACTGTACTGCACTACATGTACTGTACTGCCTCTATCTGCCCTACATGTACTGGACTGCCTCTACCTGCACTACATGTACTGGACTGCCTTTATCTGCACTACATGTACTGTACTGCCCTCTACCTGCACTACATGCATTGGTCTGCTCTTTACCTGCACTATATGTACTGAACTGCGCCCTACATGTACTACATTTACTGTACTGCGCCCTACCTGTACTACATGTACAGGACTGCTCTCTACCTGCACTATATGTACTGTAGGTCTATCTGAACTACATGTACTGGACAGCTCCCTACATGTACTAAATGTACTGTAGTGTCTACCTACACTATGTGTACTGGACTGCCCTCTACCTGCACTATGTGTACAATACTGCTCTCTACCTGCACTAGATGTACTGGACTGTGCTCTTCCTTAATTATATGTACTGGGCTGTGCTCTACCTGTACAATATATGCTGTAATGCTCTCTACTTGTACTATATGTACTGAACTGTTCTCTACCTGTACTATATGTACTGGATTGTTCTCTACCTGTACTATATGTGCTGGACTGCAAACTACCTGCACTATGTGTTCTGGTCTGTGCCCTACCTGCACTATATGTACTGGACTGCTTTCCACCTGCACTATGAGTGTTCTCTACCTGCACTATATGTATTGGACTATGCTCTACCAGTACTACATGTACTGTACTGCTCTCTACCTGTACTACATGTAGCATACTGCTCTCTACCTGCAGTATATGTACTGTACTGCTCTCTGCCTGCACTATATGTATTGTACTGCTCTCTACCTGCACTATATGTACTGTACTGCTCTCTGCCTGCACTATATGTATTGTACTGCTCTCTACCTGTACTATATGTATTGTACTGCTCTCTACCTGTACTACATGTACTGTACTGCTCTCTACCTGCAGTATATGTACTGTACTGCTCTCTGCCTGCACTATATGTATTGTACTGCTCTCTACCTGCACTATATGTACTGTACTGCTCTCTGCCTGCAGTATATGTACTGTACTGCTCTCTACCTGTACTACTATACTGTGCTGCACACTACATGTACTGTATTGCTCCCTACCTGTACCATATGTACTGTACTGCTCTCTACCTGCAGTATATGTACTGTACTGCTCTCTGCCTGCACTATATGTACTATACTGCTCTCTGCCTGCACTATATGTATTGTACTGCTCTCTACCTGCACTATATGTACTATACTGCTCTCTACCTGCAGTATGTGTACTGTACTGCTCTCTACCTGTACTACGTATACTGTGCTGCTCACTACATGTACTGTATTGCTCCCTACCTGTACCATATGTACTGTAGCACTCTCTACATCTCATAGATGCATTAAATCGCTATCTGTCAATATTATCTTCTGGTGCATGTTCTGATCAGGATCCTGCCTGTAATATATTGAGTAATTCACCTGTTTCCAGCGTTCTGCTCTTTAGGTTTTATGTGTGTTAGTTATGTTTTCCTATTTTGCATCTTCTGACGACGGTTCGATTATACAGTTTACTTGGCCTTTTGGTCGGGAGAGAAAACTATGGGAACACAGGAAAGAGAAGTCTAATGCATTATATTATGATCTTCTCACTACTAAATATGTCCTGAAACAAGGAAAAACAACATGACTTTAAATGGTGTGTAATGTATACCCAGCGGGACCCCATTACTCTGCAAATTATCCGAAGCCCCTTTAGAAAGCGCCGGGTTCCCAGTGTAGGACAGAGGTTAGCCCAGCGCTAGTGAACGAGCCGGTGTTTTCTAGTCTGGCATCTGACATGAAAGTGACGCCGGCAATTGGAAGCAATTTGCAGAACCGTTTGATGATTCTATTAATTATGGCACCAACAAACAGCGCTTGGGAAACAGTTTTGTTTTCTCGCATTCTTCTGTGATTGCTAGCAGCGAGAGCCAAATCTGAAGACTCGTCTCTCCGGGACGCTCAGCAAAGACCATTGTGTTGTGTGTGAATAGCCCTCATCCTTCTTCAGCTTCAGCCAAGAGAATAGACGACCTCTCCACTCCCCGCGACCACATCCACCTGCCTGCGCCGCGGCATCGTCCCCGCTGCATCCAGGAAAGGGTTAACTCAACTGCCCAACAAATGTCACTATAACACGTCCTCAGGTACCTCTGTATGTGACTTACCTTCTATGGGATTCTATAGATTATCAGATTTTTTGCACCTCCCCTGGTTATGAATTATATCTGTTATTAAAGCTCAGTCCCATTGAAGTGAATGGCCCTAGTGCTGTTGGTGAAAGAAAGCCGCTACGTTTTACTGATCGTGGTCAAACCCCTTTTGTATTCCATATAAAAAATCGGCCAAATTTCATCCAAAAAAAGTTAATTTTTTTCTCTCGTCAGCCATATCGCGTACATTATTATACATCAGCAATTATTGAAAAATATACAAGACTAAGGACAGTTTTCAATAACATTGTAACCATAAGAATAGATTACTACACGGTGGGGCCGTATAAAGTAATTACATTTTTTTTCTTTTTTGCACACTTAAAAACTTGGATCAGTTTTGGAATAAATCAAGCCAGACATATCACTCACCAAGCTACAACTTGTCTACACATCATACGAAGAGAGAAATCACTGGAGAAGGACAGAAGAATAGAAGAAACAAGGTGAAGAGGAAGACCAGCAACCCGATGGCTTGAAACAATCAAGATAATGGAGGGGAAGAACCTTGTAGAGATATCTAGACTTGAAGAAGACCCTGTTGGATCCATCTA
Source organism: Allobates femoralis (assembly GCA_033576535.1). Lineage (NCBI taxonomy): Eukaryota > Metazoa > Chordata > Amphibia > Anura > Aromobatidae > Allobates > Allobates femoralis. Next base: position 87,711,254 of record JARQOC010000007.1, read on the forward strand.
GGCTTGGATAAGACCCTGGTGGACCTATCTAGACTAGTAGAAGCCCCTGGTGGACCCATCTAGACTTGTAGAAGACCCTGGTGGGTTTATCTAGGCTTGGAGAAGACCCTGGTAGGTTTATCTAGGCTTGGAGACGACCCTGGTGGATTTATCTAGACTAGTAGAAGCCCCTGGTGGACCCATCTAGACTTGTAGAAGACCCTGGTGGGTTTATCTAGGCTTGGAGAAGACCCTGGTGGGTTTATCTAGGCTTGGAGAAGACCCAGGTGGATCTATCTAGCCTTGGAGAAGACCCTGGTGGATCTATCTAGCCTTGGAGAAGACCCTGGTGGATCTATCTAGCCTTGGAGAAGACCCTGGTGGATCTATCTAGCCTTGGAGAAGACCCTGGTGGATCTATCTAGCCTTGGAGAAGACCCTGGTGGATCTATCTAGGCTTGGAGAAGACCCAGATGGGTTTATCTAGGCTTGGAGAAGACCCTGCTGGATCTATCTAGGCTTGGAGAAGACCCTGGTAGATCTATCTAGGCTTGGAGAAGACCCTGGTAGATCTATCTAGGCTTGGAGAAGACCCTGGTGGATCTATCTAGGCTTGGAGAAGACCCTGGTGGATCTATCTAGCCTTGGAGAAGACCCTGGTGGATCTATCTAGGCATGGATTAGACCCTGATGGATTTATCTAGGCTTGGAGAAGACCCAGATGGGTTTATCTAGGCTTGGAGAAGACCCTGGTGGATCTATCTAGGCTTGGAGAAGACCCTGGTGGATCTATCTAGGCTTGGAGAAGACCCTGGTGGATCTATCTAGGCTTGGAGAAGACCCTGGTGGATCTATCTAGGCTTGGAGAAGACCCTGGTGGACCTATCTAGGCTTGTGCAAGATTGATTTTCCTACTGAAAGTTCACCTATCAAGTCGCCATGGCTCGAGATCAAGTTGAAGGCCGAAAAATAATAATTGAGTTGGGTCATCCAACACGGAAGAAACTAGTGCACGCAGGGATTTTTTTTTTTTCATGCGTAGATATGGTCCATGAAGAAATGCGCTCATCCGCACTGTCTCGTTGGATAACATTGGTCTGATTGCTGTCATTAATTTTTTCACATAAAGCACTCCAAGTGAAAATAAGCTTGACCTTAAAGGGAATCTGTCAGCAGGTTTTTCCTACCTCATCTGACAGCAAAATAATGTAGGCAAAGAAACCCTGAATCCAACGATATATCAGATGCATTACTTGCTGTGTCAATCACAGCAGGAGGCGTGTCGGACTGCCCTGCACGGGACAATGTAGTCCAGTAATGGTAATCACCGGGTGATAAATCCTTTAGTTTAAGTAAAGAATAGCAAATCTAGGGGCATTATCTATATCCATCAAATCCTGGATGATTTCTCCATGAAGTCCTTTGCTGAGTTGACAGATAGATACTCCATCCCTAAATCCACATTTTACCAGTACTTACAAGTAAGCCATTTTGTTAATTCAGTATCATGGGTCCCGCTAGATTTGTCCAAGGTTGATGGTTTAACACAGAGATTTTTTAGATCATCCCCTCCAGGCCTAAGAGGGGTTTCCATCATGTATGGGGCCCTCTCCCGACTGCAATCGCTAGAGAAACTGCCCTACATGACTAATTGGGAAATAGCCTTACAAGAGGAATTCACACTAGATCAATGGCAGGATGCATCAGGAATAAACACGAAATTCACAAGCTGTGTTAACCACCATGAACAGATCAAAAAAGTACACTTTGAGTGGTATGTTACCCCAAAATCCATAGCAAGGTATAAGAGAGACAATCCGAGGCCATCCCTGCATTGCTGGAGGGGTTGTGTTCAAACAGGGTCCTCCCTCCACATGTGGTGGGACTGCAGCTCCTTACAGGGGTTCTGGCAAGAGGTGTCCGCACTTCTAACTTCCTTAACAGGTGTCTCTTTTCAACTACGACCTTCATTGGCGATCCTGGGGCTGGGATTGGAAGACTGGCCGTCGCCACTACGACCTACTGTAGCAAATGTTTTGTTAGCAGCTAGATTGTGTGTTGCTAGATACTGGAAATCCAAGTCATTACCATCCATACAAGAACTACATACGGCCCTTAACCTACATCTCCAACATGAGATTATGCTGGCGCATGATGCTCATCAACGAAACAAAGTTCTCGCTTGGTGGGACCTATGGATATCGTCACTCCATAATACTGTTCTGATTCCTTCTTAACTATATGTCTCTTTGAAACAGAGGTTTAACTCCATTACCTACCCATGGACTAACTATAGAGAAAATGTCTTTGTATGAATAATGATTCCCCCTCCCTCACCCCCTCTACCCTCCTCTTTTTCCCCTTTCTCTTATATCCTTGTTAGGTCTTTCCCCATTGTTATTTGTTAACTATGATTTTATGTAAAAAATTTTTTTTTGGTAACTTTGATACCAGATATCCGAATATCTTAATTCTTATGCAGATTTTATTATCTTGAAGATTATATACCTTATATTCTTGAAATTAGTTATGAACAGTATTAATCTTATGCTGCTTGCTTTGTAAGATGTTTGTCATTGGACTTTGATTAAATCTTCAATAAAAACCTATTGTTATAAAGTAAAGAATAGCGCACAGCCTGATGAGAGAGACATAGATGATTTTTGTTTTTGAAGCCTTACAGCATGTTGTCCTCAGATTACATAGCAAACCTGCTGATAGGGTGGAGGCAGGGTGAACCCTTGTTCTGCTGTTCTTGTTACTGTTAATCACCATGTCTTGATGGTATTCTAATAAGGACATGTTTCGGGGGTAGTGGACTGGCAATTGCCCCTGGCAGTGACCACCTCCTACTGTAGCCACCAACTTACCCCTGGGGTTCGGTTGACCCGTTGAGATCGTTGCGACTCTTCCTCGTCCAGTCCATTAGGAGTAAAGTACAGTCATAATCTAACATTGATTTCATGGAGATTTTCTGCGTTTTTCATGCGTCCCGATGATCATGTAAGTGATTTGTGCGGCGCGGTGTGTTTGTACACATGGAGTTGGGGGGGATATTACATTTCTTTCTTTGGGACACAAACCTCCTCTCTGCATTTAATCCGCTAACAAAATAAAGTAATTGTTCATCGGAAACAAAAAAAAAGAAAAATCTCTTAATGTTTTTTGTGACTGCGGCACAGCCAGGACTTAATTAACGGCAGAGATTTTTCGCTGTGTATTCAGAGCCCGCCGCATTCATTGTTCAGCTGAGATTAAACCGTAATGTAAGTTAAACAAGACTTCCATCTAAAAATACCCGTCAGCTCCAGCTATTAAGTAGCCGATGTCGTCTTCAGTGACAGATCTATTTCCCTTCATTTCCTTGCTCTCAAGGAACGTCAGGCGCGTATCGTGTAACGCAAGAATTCCACGGAGAGAGATGGAAGTCAGATTGGGGAGTGTCTGGCTCTTGGGCACTGGCTTTTAGGAGCCCACAGACCTTCTGGCACCACGGAGAACAGTCGGCATTCAGGGCCGCGTTGTCAGGCTGCGATGCCATTCACCGGGTGAAGAGCCGGAGCTGTGGGACCGGCGTCATGTGCATTGATTGAACGGACCACTCTGGAAACAACATGAGGAACTTTGTATCACTCTGTACACAAATAGAATCTCTCCGCGTTCCGTGCTCTATATAATTAGTGATAATAAAATAACTCATTGATTGCAGCTCTGCTCCAACGTGTCGGGTCATTACAGCAACGAGCAGGATATCACATGTATGAAACGGCAATACATCAGGGAGCGGCACTGTTCACATGGACATTGTCGCAGTCAGGTTTCCATTGCCTCTGCTGGGCAGAATACTTAGCATTATTATGACTCACACTAGAAGGGATCCTGATTCTATCACATCAGGCAATGCTCGAACGTGTGTGATTATATATTAGTCCAACTACTCCCACTACTAATTGCAGCGCCTCCGAGGACGGCAGGGAGAGACGCTTCTGCATGCAGTGGCCATGGCTTGGCAGGTGCTGCTGCTGCTCGCCATCCCCTGTGAGCTCTCTTCCCTTGTACTGTCTCTCCCCTCTGTGCGCGCTCTCTCCCCTTGCGCTCTCTCTTTTCACCCTGTGCACTCTCTCCCCCGGTGTGTGCTCTCTCCCCCGGTGCATGCTCTTCCCCCCCCGGCACGCTCTCTACCCCCACCCCCCTCAGAGCGCGCACTCTCTCACCCGAGCGCTCTCCCTCCCCCCTGAGCGCTCTCCCTCCCCCCTGAGCGCTCCTCCTCTCCCCCCGAGCGCTCTCTCTCCCCCCCGAGCGCTCTCCCCCCCGAGCGCTCTCTCTCCCCCCGAGCGCTCTCTCTCCCCCCGAGCGCTCTCTCTCCCCCCGAGCGCTCTCTCTCTCCCCCGAGCGCTCTCTCTCCCCCGAGCGCTCTCTCTCCCCCGAGCGCTCTCTCTCTCCCCGAGCGCTCTCTCTCTCCCCCGAGCGCTCTCTCTCTCCCCCGAGCGCTCTCTCTCTCCCCCGAGCGCTCTCTCTCTCCCCCGAGCGCTCTCTCTCTCCCCCGAGCGCTCTCTCTCTCCCCCGAGCGCTCTCTCTCTCCCCCGAGCGCTCTCTCTTCCCCCGAGCGCTCTCTCTGTCCCCCGAGCGCTCTCTCTCGTCCCCCGAGCGCTCTCTCTTCCCCCGAGCGCTCTCTCTGTCCCCCGAGCGCTCTCTCTGTCCCCCGAGCGCTCTCTCTGTCCCCCGAGCGCTCTCTCTCCGAGTCTCTCTCCCCGAGCGCTCCTCTCTCCCCCGAGCGCTCTCTCTCTCCCCCGAGCGCTCTCTCTCTCTCCCCGAGCGCTCTCTCTCTCCCCCCCGAGCGCTCTCTCTCTCCCCCCGAGCGCTCTCTCTCTCCCCCGAGCGCTCTCTCTCTCCCCCCGAGCGCTCTCTCTCCCACCGAGCGCTCTCTCTCTCCCCACCGAGCGCTCTCTCTCCCACCGAGCGCTCTCTCTCCCCCGAGCGCTCTCTCTCCCACGAGCGTCTCTCTCTCCCCCCGAGCGCTCTCTCTCACCTCTCTCCCCCCGAGCGCTCTCTCTCCCCCCGAGCGCTCTCTCTCCTCCCCCGAGCGCTCTCTCTCCCCCCGAGCGCTCTCTCCCCCCCGAGCGCGTTCTCTCTCCCCCTGAACGCGCTCTCTCTCCCCCCGAGCGCGCTCTCCCCCCGAGCGCTCTCCCCCTGAGCGCGCTCTCTCCCCTCTGTGCACGCTCTCTCTCCGTGCACCTCCCCCCTGTATGCACTCTCCCCCTGTGTGCTCTCTCTTCCCCCCTGTGCGTACTCTATCACCACCCCCCCATGCGCTGCCTCTCCGTCCCCCATGCACTCTCTATCCCACCGTGGTGCGCTGTGTCACTCAACCCTATGCGCCAGCAGGATGGGTCCACCCCAAGGGTATGATGGAGAGGACACAGGCGATAATGCCTGCGCTGCGGCCAATGTCCTGGATGGCGTGTTCCCTCCATCACAGATGTCCTATAGGTGGTTTTCTTTGACTGTTCAACCAAACTTATGGGCTTCTTGCCATTATACTGATCAGTGTTTTATCAGTTCTTGGTGTCGTTTTCCTTTTTCTTCCACGTTTCCCTTTTCGTTTTGGAGAAAACGATCCAGTTTCATTGTGTGCGAATTATTCTTGAAACGGTAGATTTTCCAATACCGACGGTGGAAGCGATTTCTCTTACAGTCAGACTTGTATGTTCATTAAAGTGATCCTAAACCCAGAAACTGACCCCCCCTTATCTTCAGACCTGTCCCTGCACCCCCTCTTATCATTTCTAGCCATCCCTTTTGCAGAAAAAAATCGCTTTTGTAAAGTAAGAGAAAAGGTTATAATACTTTGTCCTGTGTGAGTTCTCTCTTTCATGGAAGCCGCAAATGCCCCGCCTGTCTGCTGCTGCCTGGTAAATATGCACGCCCCTCTCTGCTTCTAAGAGCCTGGCCGCGTCATGAAAGGGGCGGGGCTAAATCGCATCATGCCGGAGCCCCGCCCCCTTTCATGACGCGGCCAGGCTCTTAGAAGCAGAGAGGGGCGTGCATAATTACCAGGCAGCAGCAGACAGGCGGGGCATTTGCGGCTTCCACAGAAAGAGAGAACTCACACAGGACAAAGTATTATAACCTTTTCTCTTACTTCACAAAAGCGATTTTTTTCTGCAAAAGCGATGGCTAGAAATGATAAGAGGGGGTGCAGGGACAGGTCTGAAGATAAGGGGGGGTCAGTTTCTGGGTTTAGGATCACTTTAAGAGTAATAATTCCAGATCTCTTCCGTGGAGTAACATTCATTGTTACAGGCACGAATTACACTGAGAGAAAAAGTAACTAAACCACTCCTCACAGAAACAAGCTCTCACCTGAAGCTGAGGGGGCAGATAGCTGGTATTTTCTAACTAAAACCAGTCAAACCACATTTTGTTACTCAAGGTTGTACACTCACACCTGTTCAAAGCAGTTAACACTGGTTTGAATCACTGAATGGTAACCCCAACTTACCATTTTACTTGCAAAAAAACTTTGTCCAAATTAATTTGCACAGCACTGTATGTATATATATATATGTGTACATATACATTATTATTTTTTCTTCTTTGGACCTTGGGTTGAGGGACTTGCACTGGTCAGTGTGCTGTCTGTCTACCATCTGTCCAGCATTCGGACAGGACACAGATGTACCATCCGCTCGGCTGAACGAGCCCTTAGGCAGAGACGACTAATGCAACAGACCATTATAAGCTGATAGGATCTAGATCTACAAAGCAGATCCTTCCTGGATACTGTAAATACTGATCCCATTACTCTTTATTCTTCCGGTGAATTTTCGGGCGACTATAATCTTACCGTGTCCATGCAGATATCGGAGAAACCCTCCCAGCCCTGTTGTGTATGGGCACACTCGGTTGAAGTGAGCGTGCATGTGTACAATGGAAGGAGGGGGGGATCCCAAAAATCTAATGTCGGTGGGTGTCTGTCTGAGGTGTATGCCCAGCTTCAGGCGTTTTTTCTGATATCTCATGCACACACACCGGCTTTTTTTCCTGGCTGAAATGACAAACAACTTTGTTTTTGCTGCATTTTGTAAAGAAGCAGAAGGTGAATTCTTTCAGCGTTTCATGCTGCTTTTTTCACCATTGAAAGCAGTGAAGAGTGAATCATGCACGGCTGCATTTTTCAGGTTTTTTTGCAACAGAAACGCAGCAAAAAAATGCAGCTTTTGTTTACTGACAAGAGATCTGACTTTGCTGCATGTACAAATACAGCAAAAACGCCCTGTGTGAACGTGGCCTTAGTGATGTGAGCAATTGTATGATCATGGGTTCTGCACTCGTGTATTATAAGGACAGTAAGGCATGTTGGCTACAAAATGAAAACGTGTAACCAGTCTATGTTCATGTGCTGGATTGGAGATCACAGTAAGGCCCCCTCCACACCGCATTGTTGGGGATCCGTGGCTGTCAGTTTTAAAACTGTCACAAGTCTGTTTTGGCCTCCCGTGTATCTCTAGGGGCACGGATTGTGTACTTCTTGTCAGGGGTCTGTTTGTGCCCGCTTTTTCCAGTCCCCTGGATCGGAGAATACTCTGATTTTGAGCTGCTTTCAAAAAAGTGGACACAAATGGCCAGAAATGGATCCGACACTGCCCACATCAAATAACATGAGGGGAGAGGTCTAAGGAGACAGATCCATGAAAAAAATGGATCCGCTACACTGATCTGTTTTGCTGTGTTGAGAATGCTCATAAGCAAGCCCTATGTCTGGTGTCAATCTCTTTCACGCTCTCTCTCTCTTTCGTTCTCTCTCTCTTGCTCTCTTTCTTTATCCCATTCTCTCTCGCTCTCTTTTTTTTCACTTTCTTTTTCTTTCTCTCTCTCTCTTCTCTCCCTTTCCTTTCTCTTTCTTTCTCTCTCTTTCTTTCTCTCTCCCACTCTTTTTCTTTCTCTCTCTCTTTCTCTCTCTCTATCTTACTCTCTCTCTCTATCTTACTCTCTTTCTCTGTCTTTCTCTCTTCTCTCTTTCTCTCTCTCTTTCAATCTATATCATTCAATCTATCTTTCTCACTCTCTCTTTCTCTCACTCTTTCACTCTCTCTTTCTCTCACTCTTTCTCTCACTCTCTCTTTCTCTCACCTCTTTCTCTCACTCTCTCTTTCTTTCTTTCTCTCTCACTCTCTCTCTACTTTCCCTCTCTCTTTCTTTCTTTCTCTCACTCTCTCTTTCTTTCTCTCACTCTCTTTCTTTCTCTCACTCTCTCTTTCTTTCTTTCTTTCTCTCACTCTTTCTTTCTTTCTTTCTCTCTCACTCTTTCACTCTTTCTTCTTCTCTCACTCTCTCTTTCGCTCTCTTTCTTTCTTTCTTTCTCTCACTCTCTCTTTCTTTCTCTCACTCTCTTTCACTCTTTCTTTCTCTCACTCTTTCTTTCTCTCACTCTTTCTTTCTTTCTTTCTTTCTTTCTTTCTCTCACTCTCTCTTTCTTTCTCTCACTCTCTCTTTCTTTCTTTCTCTCACTCTTTCTTTCTTTCTCTCACTCTTTCTTTCTTTCTCTCACTCTCTTTCACTTTCTTTCTTTCTCTCACTCTCTCTTTCTTTCTCTCACTCTCTCTTTCACTCTTTCTTTCTCTCACTCTCTCTTTCTTTCTCTCACTCTTTCTTTCTTTCTTTCTCTCACATCTCTTTCTTTCTTTCACTCTCTTTCACTTTCTTTCTTTCTCTCACTCTCTCTTTCTTTCTCTCACTCTCTCTTTCACTCTTTCTTTCTCTCACTCTCTCTTTCACTCTCTTTCTTTCTCTCACTCTCTCTTTCACTTTCTTTCTCTCACTCTCTCTCACTCTCTTTCTTTCTCTCACTCTCTCTTTCACTCTCTCTTTCTTTCTTTCTCTCACTCTCTCTTTCACTCTCTCTTTCTTTCTTTCTTTCTTTCACTCTCTCTTTCTTTCTTTCACTCTCTCTTTCTTTCTTTCTTTCTTTCTTTCTTTCTCTCCAAAATTATTTGCAAATGTACTCCCCCGATCTCTGGTAACTGACGTATCTGTGAAAAACAAGCATACGTAGCATCCGTTTGCAGAGATCCGTGACTGTCCGTATGGTCCTTCAAATTAAATGATCCTCTCGGACAGGGAAAAAATGTGTTGTGAAAGGCGCCTAAGCACCAGCATGCAAACAAAATATACTTTGGAAAAATACATGAATACAACAATTCAGACGTTTAAAAATGGAATCCGAATCCTGGAGCTTTGGTCCTTGTTTAGGCAGCGTGTGATAAATAGAGGAGATGGAGGAGCGGTTGGAGGTTATCGGCCCGGAGGATATTCTCTCCGCATACCTTGTGAAATCGAAGTCTTCAGTTTTATCTTTCGAAGCCATAACAACATCCTTTAAGAGTGAAATGGGACAGAGTGAAGGGTTAATTGTTGTTTGTTTCAGTGCACATCTGACAGTACCAGCAGGGGCAGAGGACGGGCGCTGCCCTCACCGGTCACCAATACCCCCCTCACGTTTCTGTAATTGAGCAAATCACCTGGGTTCGTAGACCTCCTGTCTCCAGCAAATCGTGAGCATCGGAATCTTTTGTCATGTTCTGGAATAGGAATGCCGATCAGGGTTTCAGTATGGGGGCAGCGCGGCTGATTAAGTGTATGAGATAAGGTTATGTGACACCGGAGGGTTTCAGCTGACTGCGGCACCGGCTACACTTCTTCTTGGGTTCTGTCGTCTTCTCCTATCGGAAAGAGAAGAGTTAGCGTCCAAGACGTCTTTTTTTTTTTGCTCCTTGACCCAACGGCCCTGCAATTCTAGACAGTTGCCGCGTCTTCTCATCTGTCTGTCGATAGCAAAACCGAGGGGCAAGAAAGTAGCAAAGAAGAAGTGAGATGAATGATATGATGGGGAATATGAGAACGCAGCACAATCAGCCAACCCCTTCTCTAAAGAAAATGACCGTTCTTTGTACCGAACGTCTCTCTTAATGCAAGTATCTAAAAGCATTGATAGATGGCGAGTTCAGTTTACTAAAAAGTGACGGCTTATACAGATTCATTGCTTAGGTTCTACATATTGTTTCTTCTATTATGCCACTAATATCAGCATGTTACCTTCAGAGCTGCGCTCACAATTCTGCAGGCATCAGTGCTGATTCTTGAGGCATCCTCTGCTTAGTTCATTTTAATTTGCTTTTTGAAGTGGCACGGTATAACCTAAAGGACTTGACACTTCTGCTCATTACCATTCATTCTTTTTTTTTCTTTACCTCCAGATGGTTTACAGCCAGAAACGAAGCAAGTTCTTGGAGGCACCTCAAAAAAGAAGAGCAAAGCAAGCAAAGGAGACGCAGCGCCGGCCAAGGAAGAAGAAAGTCGAGGAGACAGTCAACCTGTTCTTATTGTTTTGGCCTTTAAAAGATACGTCTTTGACCCGCAGAAGAAAATGATTCAGTCTTGATTCCTAGATCTGTTGAATTTAACAGTAATCACCCGAGCGCTGTACACGGACATCTTCCGGTTTTATTCTCTTTAATTCTTTTCCAAATGTGCATCAAAATTGTAAAATCCCTTTCGTTTTAAATTTATACGGCTAAATTTAGGCAAAGATTCTGCAGGAGAGAATAAAATCTGGTGCTCGACACGTTTGTAGCCCAGAGTTGGGATGGTTGTCGCACTTATTAGCTTTTCTGATCTTGGGATGTTACCGTTCACATTTGCACTCTTGTGCCGGTTGGTATAAGTTACCCGTTTATGTTTTAGGGTCACACATATAGGATGCGATCCATGGCGATCTGTCTGTCACATTTGATGTTAGGGGGGAGTTCCTCTTCTGGGATTGGGCGCTTCATTCGGCCCATCATCAGTCATGTGAATCCTCAGAATTCCGAATGCAATGTTCTATATGATTAGAAAAAAGTAACATTATAGAATAGGAAATTCATCAGTGACCCAACTGTCTATGCAGATTTACATAGTCAAAAGCAGAGTGTCCCTGCAAGCAAAAGAGTTTCCATAAAGGAATAGAGTCGTTTTTTTAAGGCTTTATTTAGATTCCCTGCCCAGTCTGTCCGCACCATTGAAAGGTTGTGCTGTGTGTTTAGCGTTAAACTGACCCAAAGGGCGGGAAACACCTGGACTAAGAGGGGTGACACATTGAGCGATCCAACTTAAAATAGCAAAATTTTTAGGTCTCTCTGTGATGACGGACACAAGCTCAAACTTCTATCTCAGACAGACTTGGCACAAGTCGCTCCATTTGGCAGAATCCTGAGTAACCCTGACACCCTTTAATCTTATATAGGGATCTGGATTTATAATAGGGTCCAGAAGATTGCTGCCTACAGATGGGCTGCCTTCCAGAGGAGCGAATCAGAGTCAGAATAGTCACCAAGCAGGGACAAAGCTGGCAGGTTAGGGAAAGGACAAAATCAGGATACGTTAGCGTAGTCAGGGAGTCGGGTCAAATATATAATTATTGTATGGTGGAGTTGGAAGGGACCTCCTGGGTCATCCGGTCCAGACCCCTTCTCAAAGCACAAGTCACTAAATCATCCCAGACAGATGTTGTCCAGCCTGTGTGTGAAGACTTCCATTGAAGGAGAACTCACCACTCTCGTGTGGGGCCCCCTGTTCCAATCAATGAACCGAGATGGCAGGAGAATCGTCCAAAAGCAGACATAGGTAAAACAGGAAAAAACACTCGAAGCAGGAGAGCAACAAGACCTAACCGGAAAGCACAAGCTATATCTAGCAGCTTCCAGCAGAAACATGGAGCTTAAAGAGGAACTGTCACCCCCTGCTGCATAGCAATCTAAATGCAGCACTGAATGCAGCATGTTTGCTTCATTCAGGGAAGGGATCCCCATGTGTCTGTTGCTGTGTACCCCGAGATATAGCCTTAGGAAAACTCACATGTTAAAAGTCAGGAAGGCATTCCCTGGTGCTGGAGTCAGCTCAATACACAGGGGCCATTCCCTCCCCCCACCGCGCTGTGTTGCTTCTGCTATGCTGGCTCTGCCCTCCTCTTTCTTTCACTCATCCTGCCGCACACAGCATGCAAATCATTTGTCCTGACGTCGGCTCCAGATTCCTGCCCTGCTGTCTGAACAAAGCATAAACAGCATAGCAGGAGCGGCACAGAGGGGGAGGGAATGGCCCTCGTGAATTGAGCTAACTCCAGCACCAGGGAATGCCCTTTTGACTTTTCTCAGTGAGTTTGCCTTAGGCTATATCTTGGGGTACACAGCACACAGACACATGGGGGACCCCTTTCCTGAATGAAGCAGAAATGCTGCATTCAGTGCTGCATTTAGATTGCTATGCAGCAGGGGGGGTGACTGGTCCTCTTTAGGGTGTGGTTCCTTCTAATAGGCTGAAGCTAGGTAGTTAATGACTTCAGCTGGACAGCAAACACACACACTGTCAGATTGTGAAGTACTGCAGGTCCCAGACATTCTAAACTTAGAGGGCGTTTTTATCAGTGACTGACAGCTATCCTTGTATAAGTGTGCATACAGAAACAGCTGTCACTGATAGGGACTGCCCTCTGGACCCATCAGTGACTGGCAGCTATCCTTGTATAAGTGTGCATACAGAAACAGCTGTCACTAACTGATAGGACCGCCCACTGGACCCAAAATGGCAGAAAGAGCAGGGGTTAAAATGATGAAAGGTTAGACTGAATCTTTTCTCCCAAAATTCTATATCGGTGTACTCCGTTCCCCCTGCTCTACAACATGGTGCCTGCAAATTGTACTGCATTTTTATGGTGACCGGTTCCCTTTAATTATAACCATTACCGCATCTTTGACACCTCTGTTTATTTGTGCTCACCCCTTCAGAGTATTAAGACTCTGTGAATAGTCCAGAATAAAGAAGGAAAGAGGGGGCACTCACCAAACTTTAAACGTGATCCTTTATTGAAGCTATAAAAAAACATCAAGCTCACCAGGGCCGAGCAGCAGATATCAAGGGGAGGATGCGGGGACGACGGCTGTTTCATACATCAGTGCTTTTCAACGGTCCAAGCTTTTTGTAACTTCAATAAAGGATCATGTTTAATGATCAGTGAGTGCCCCCGCTTTCCTTCTTTATGCTGGACTAAACAATAACTAAACTCATCCACAATCCTGCAGCGGTTTCGTTGCGTCCTCCTTCAATCCATCACTGCTGCTTGCATGTACGGTACACGAGTGTGAATAACGGATCCGATCTCATTGTTTCACCTGTATTAAAAAAGAAATCCTGGACAACCCCTTTAAAGAAAGGTTTTTATCATTTATTATTTTATACTTTGCCACAACCAAGCTGAAGCCATTTTAATCCTTAATGATTTTGAATGAAGCAGAAAACACGACATGATTATCACTTGTTGCCTTAATAAACTGATATTCCTTTATTTCACTTTTGGACTTATTTTTCAGCTCGGGAAATCTATCTTCTTGTATGTCTGTTTCCTTCTTAAAGAGGACCTGTCAAAACCATGTATGGTGATCTAATTGCAGCACTGAATGCAGCATGTCTGCTGCATTCAGGCAAGGGGTCCCCCATCCCTTGAGCCCCCTGTACCCCGAGATAATTGAGTTTGAAAACGTACATACTGGAGCCGGATAGGAGAGGTCTAGTGGCTGGAGCCACTTCCCTCACAGGGCAGTTTCACGCCCCCTGTATCTGTTATCGCCCGCCACCACCTCCCTCATGCCACTCATTCTCTCCCTCGCCTGCTTCATGCCACACAGGGAGAGATCGCTTGTTGCGGTGCTGGCCGCATTGCCCCGCCTCCTGTGGTGACGTCACCATTTATACCTGCCCTGCTCCATGGTTAACATGGAGCAGGGCGGGTATAAGCAGTGATGTCACCGCAGGAGGCGGGGCGGCCGGCCTACTGCCGTGACTACACCGCCTTTCCCTGTCCTGCTCCATGTTAACCACTTAGCAGGGTGGGTATAAGCGGTGACATCACCGCAGGAGGCGGGGCAATGCGGCCAGCACCGCAACAAGCGATCTCTCCCTGTGTGGCATGAAGCAGGCGAGGGAGAGAGAATGAGTGGCATGAGGGAGGTGGCGGCGGGCGGATAACAGATACAGGGGGCGTGAAACTGCCCTGTGAGGGAAGTGACTCCCGCCACTAGACCCCACCTATCCGGCTCCAGTATGTATGTTTTCAAACTCAATTATCTCGGGGTACAGGGGCCTGAAGGGATGGGGGAACCCTTACCTGAATGCAGCAGACATGCTGCAATTAGATCACCATGCCTGGCTGGTGACAGGTCCTCTTTAAGAGGATGAAGGTTTAGGAAGTTGGTTTATGGTACAAGCAGGGGCGTAACTACAACAGGTGCAGGGGTTGCAATCGCACCCGCGCCCTGGAGCCTAAGTGGCCCCAAAAGTCCCTTTGACCCATAGAAAAAGACTAATTCTATTAAAGATTTGAAATATGTACCAATGTTATCTACTTATGTTATAACACTTTATAAAATCTAATAAAGATATATTTAACAAAAAAAAAGATTTGCAATAATTGGGGGCCCTGTTGGAGCTTTCGCATCGGGGCCCACAAGCTTCAAGTTACGCTACTGAGTACAAGCAAAATGATTACAATTTTGGGACATGGGACATGCACCAACGTACAACCGACCTGTTGATTAATCCCCGTTCACCTCCTCTGTTTAGTTTTCTAACGAGCCTGTACTATTTGCATGTTGTTCTGATTTATTGTATCTGTTCTTCATATCGATGATGCAATATTCCAGTTATGTTTTCTGCTGGGTAACCTGATCCATAGAGGTCCTGTGGCGTTCAGCATTTTTATGTGGGGTCCTTTTGAAGCCTGAAAACATCTTTCCTAGAACCAAAAAACGTTAAGCTGTTAGGAATCCACCCGGTAGCGGAGGAGACAGCCTAAACAAGCGGGGTGACATCTTCATCCGTGTTACAAAACAAACACCTGCAGACTAAACACAAGACACATCGCAACACAAGGAGCTGTCTACCCTGCACGCGACCTCTTTGAAGAGCCTGCATGTGTTGTGCTGGGGTACGTGACATCTTGTTGCCCTCTGGAGTGATGATACCGGGGATCTGTTACTGTGTACAGCGATGTCGCCAGCCTCATCATGTTCCCAGTTGGAAAATGGGGTCGATTAGAGAGCGCGCCGTCTAACCAAAGTGTGAGCTCAGCTGCCGTAATAAATGGGCAACTTATTAAACACCTTGTTTGACCAAATTAATACATTTATATTCCATATGCAAATTGTCACTTCAGTGAGGAAGTAGATAAACTCTAATGCCACCTTCTAAATGTAGCAATCCTCAAAGTCATAATCGACTCTTTAACAAGCCTTTTGATAAGACTCAGGATTTGTGCCCCAAACTGCAGATGCTGCGTTTCGGGGTGTCTGCCCCTCATCAGTGCAGTGTGCAAACTTTTAACCTAATATTCTTTACCTAATATCACTATTTGTTTTTGTTTTTACATCTGTGCAGATTTGTGTATCACCCGTGGCACAGCTGGCAAAACTTGGGTCTAGTTTGATCCTGCAATCTCTATTAGGTCACATCATTTACCCCTCTTTAGCTCTCCTATGTATTTGGATCCCATAATACGCTACATTGAGATTTTAGCTCATCCCAGAAATGGTTAAACAACTACAATACTCAGTACTGCTGTATAATGTCCTCCATGCTGCTGCTTTCTTGTTTTCCCACCCTAAAGCTGATTTCACATCTACACTGTTCAGTACTGCTTTATAATGTCCTCTAGGTTTCTGGTTTCATGTGTTTTATCCCACCCCCAGAGATGATTTCATATCCACACTGCTCAGTATTGCTGTATAATGTCCTCCATGCTGCTGCTTTCTTAAGTTTTATTCCACCCCCAGAACTGGATTGACAGCTACACTGCTCAGTAGTGCTGTATATCATTTTCCATGCTCCTGCTTTCTTCTTTTGCTCAATATTGGGCAAAAAAACAGGGCACTCACCCATTACAGTGCTAGTAGTCTCTTTATACCTGGTTAAATGGTACAGGTGGCAGGGAGGGGGGCGGAAGACCGTGAACAACGGCCCATTTCGTCCTAATCAAGCACTTCAACTGGTCCTAACTGGTTAGGATCAGTTGAAGTGCTTAATCAGCACAAACGGGCTGTTGTCTGTTGTATTCCACCCCCTCTGCATGAAACAGGCCGTTGTCCGCTGTCCTCCACCCCCTCCCTGCCATCTGTACCATGTAACCAAGAATAAAGAGACTACTAACACCGTAATGGGTGAGCGCCCTGTTTTTTCTGCACAATATTGAATGTGACCTGTTGGTTTAAGTAAGCACACCCTAAAGTGCACTTGCATGTTGCCTAACTGAACGGCATCAAGAAACCAAAGTCTATAGTAGTGCTTGGTTCCTGCTTATTAGAGGCTTTCTTGTTTTGGTTTCCCACCCTAAAGCTGATTTCACATCTACACTGTTAAGTACTGCTATATAATGTCCTCTATGCTTGTGTTTTATCCCACCCACAGCTGATTTCACATCCACACTGCTCAGTATTGCTGTATAATGCCCTCCATGCTGCTGCTTTCTTAGATATTTATCCCACCCTAGAACTGGATTGACAGCTACACTGCTCAGTATTGCTGTATATCATCCTCCATGCTGCTGCTTTTTTGTTTGGGTTTCCCACCCTGGAGGTGATTTCACATCTACACTGTTCAGTACTGCTATATAATGTCCTTCATGCTGCTGCTTTAGTTTGTTTTATCCCACCCCAGAGCTGCTTTCACATCTGCATCACTCAGTATTGCTGCATAATATCTCCATGCTGCTGTTTTCTTGTGTTTTGTCCCACTTTCAGAGCTGGATTCACAGCTGCACTTCACAGTACTGGGTATAATGTCCTCAATGTTGCTGCTGCCTTCCAGTAAGTGATCATTTCACACAGTGCTGGATTCCCAGTTACATTGCTCAGTACTGCTGTATAATTTCCTCCATGCTGCTGCTTTTCAGTTAATAATAATAATAATAATTAATAATAATAATACATTCATATAGCGCCAACATATTCTACAGCACTTTACAATTGAGCGGGGGTCAATATACAGACCATAACAACAATACAGAATATTACATAGCTCACCAGTTACAGGAGGGGTGAGGGCACTGCTCAAAAACTTATATCTATAAGGACATAGGGGGACACAGTACCTAGGACGTGCTTGTAGGGTCTGGGTCATATACAAAAGAGACAGCGCTTCACCGGTCGGTACCTTTTCCAAACTGCCTTATTCCGTTTCCCAAAAATACAGTGCGACGTTCGATCACACAGATCTTTATCAAGTGTACAGCTCCCATGCAGAAAAAAAATCTTTTACAGTAAACCACCACCCCCCCTTCATTATGCACAATCAATGAAAAATACAATATATCAAATTAAAACCGTCCAGAAAGTTCAACCATCTTATATATATTAATGGGTCACTCATCGGAATGGATCAGCGCTCTAAATATGGTATAACATACTCGCAAGTCCAGGGATGTAAACAAATGCCGTCCTCCAATCAAAATAGAGCTTCCCTTGTTGTCATATGAGCCACTTCAAAATTATATAAGTAGGTAAAGATGGTACATACAAAAGAAAATATTACATGGTCGACACGACTCAGTCAACACGTTTCGACTGCATTAAGCAGTCTTACTCATGACTCTTGGAGTCATGAGTAAGACTGCTTAATGCAGTCGAAACGTGTTGACTGAGTTGTGTCGACCGCTGCATTTTTTCTTTTGTATGCACCATCATTATTGAAAAATAAAAATCCATTCTATTGCACTTAAAGAATCTGTACTATGGTCTCCAGAGATTTGTATAGGTGCTGTGATGCAGGTTGTCTTTAATTTGTGCACCATTTGGCAACATAACACAAGTCAATGGCTGAAGCAGCACAAGTGCAAGATCATCAGACTTTCTGGATTATCGGATGTTGGATTCAAGGGATAGGTTCCATAGGATTCACCTTTTGTCTTTCTTTTTATTCTTGACCCTGCATGCGGTTGGTCGGCCATAGGCGTCCTGAGGTGGGTATTGTCAGCCTTGCCACATGTCAGCACCTATTACATTTTCTTCCTGTTTTCTACAAGTTACACAAGAAAAATCTTGATCTGCTGAAAAAAATCCCGAAATCTCTTCAGCTGCAGCCGTTCCCGAGCGCTTTCCATGTCTATCTGTAAATGTTATTCGTAGCTGGTTCCTATTAAGCCCCTTGTATTTTATGTTTAGTTTTCTTTCAAACTTATTTTTGGACGGAGTTCCCTTACACACACACAAAAAAGATTGCATATTTGGACAAAGTTTGGAATCCGTACAATGAAACTTCACTTCCTCCCGACTGAAAATTGGTTAAAGGCTGTTTTACTATGTCTTGTAAAATGCGAACAGGTTAAAAAAGTTAAATCCGCTAAAGCCGTGGAGCAGCGCGCATGAGGCAGCGGGGTTAAGAGCGCCGTGCGTGCGCTGCATTGTCTGGGGTGAATTATCAGGAATAATACTCAAAGTATCACAGACACAAAAGAAACAGCACACCGAGCTGGAACGTACCGAGCTCCTCACCCGCTGCGACTTCACTTGTTCTTGCAGTGTAATGTTTGGGAAATGTTTGGCAATGTCAACTGATGGCGACATATCAACCAGTTGTCACCTCAATTTTTAGGCTCTGATATATATCACCACCCCAATTCCCAAAAATGTTGGGTCACTTGTAAAAATGTGAAGACAATAGGAATGCAATGATTTGGAAATCTCTTATTGCCATATTTTATCACAACGAACACATCAGAAGTTGGACAGTTGGACGTTGGAGATTTCTCCATTTCTTTAGGAAAAAATTAACTCATTTAGAAATTGATGGCAGCGACACATCTCCGCAGTAGTGACTGGGCCGTGCCCATCATTGCACATGGGTCGGGTCCACCTTTGTGCATGGGCCGTGTCCACCATTGTGCCTGGGTAGGGTCTATCATTGTGACTGAGCCCTCTCCACCATTGTGCTCGAGCCGTGTCTACCATTGTACCTGGGTGGGGTCCACTCTTGTTCCTGGGCTGTGTCCACCACTGCGCCCGGGTCGGGTCCACCATTGTGCCTGGGTAGGGCCCACCATTGTGACTGAGCCCTCTCCACCATTGTGCTCGAGCTGTGTCCACTATTGTGCCTGGGTAGGGTCCACTCTTGTTCCTGGGCCGTGTCCACCACTGCGCCCGGTCAGGTCCACCATTCTGACTGAGCCCTTTCCGCCATTGTGCTTGGGCCGTGTCCACCTTTGTGCCTGGGTAGGGCCCACCATTTGTGACTGAGCCCTCTCCACAATTGTGCTCCAGCCGTGTCCTCCATTGTGGTAGGGTCCACTCTTGTTCCTGGGCCATGTCCACCATTCTGACTAGGCCTCTCCACCATTGTGCTTGAGCTGTGTCCACTATTGTGCCTGGGTAGGGTCCACTCTTGTTCCTGGGCCGTGTCCACCACTGCGCCCGGTCAGGTCCACCATTCTGACTGAGCCCTCTCCACCATTGTGCTTGGGCCGTGTCCACCTTTGTGCCTGGGTAGGGCCCATCATTGTCACTGAGGCCTTTCCACCATTGTGCTCGGGCCATGTTCACCATTGTGTCTGGGTAGGGTCCACCATTTTGACTGAGCCCTCTCACCCATTTTAAGATTCCAATATGTATTACCACCACAATTCCCAAAAATGTTGGGTCACTTGTAAAATCAGGCCATTTCCACCACTGTGCCCTGTTGGGTCCACTATTGGTCCCAGGCTGTGTCCACCATTGTGACTGAGTGTTCTCCACCATTGCACTTGGATTGTGTCCACCATTGTGCTTGGGTTGTGTTCACCATTGCACTCTGGGCCGTGTCCACCATTGCACTCTGGGCCATGCCCACCAATGCACCTGGACCTTATCCACCATTGTAGAGACTTCCCATGTCTAACCACAGTTTTTAGATGTCCGGGAAATGAGGAGACAATTGCTGTAGTTTTGAGAGATGAGCATTGTCCCAATCTTGTCTCATGTTAGATTCTTGCTGCCCCTCAGTCTAGAATCTTGGCCATATTTTTCACTTTATCAAGCGTTGTTTTTTATTGCTGAATGGTCTGGATATTAAGTGGTTCATGAAACAAGGCCAAACCTTCTGATTTAGGCCATAGCGGCTGATCACCTGATTCCATTGATGTGTATGGGCGCCTCCCGAATGTCTCCCAACAGATGACGTCAGAAGGGTCGGGAGGTTGGATTTTGAGTGCCCACTATTTGTTTTGAGGGGAGATCAGACACTGCCTGAGGATTGTGGCTGAAAGTACGTGAACGCTTGTGTATGGTATGGTGGTGTCCGGAGAGACGGTTATTTGGCTACCAGTTATCTCGTGTGTATGGTCAGTGCCAGTCTGGTGCCTGGTTCACCAAACTACAATTTAGATGCCGCTTTATCCAACTGGAAAGTTCTAGCCATTTTAACTGACACAAGGGGGAAGTTCAACCTCTAAATTTGCATGCATCATATGCAGATTGTGTCGTACCTTGTGCTGCGAGTTCACAATGAATATTGCCATTTGCATTGTATAGGGTGACATTGTTTTTCTTGATAGTGATTAGAGTAGGTAAAAATTCATGGGAGGCCTGGAAGCATTTGTTAGTTTGGCATGATGATGAGTTGATGTCCTATATAATAATCATGTTGCTTGGTGGTGAGGATAGCCAAAGGGATTCCCCTACTATCATACACCTTAGATGCAGGAGCTACTGTCTATGGCATCTAAGAGGTCAAATGGTTGGGCCAGATTTGATTGCACAGGTACAGCCATTGTGCCGCACCATAACCATGATGTAAATGATGTGTCATATCGAGGCAATAATGAATCAGACTTCAGTAGAGCCCCCCACCCCGCATGGTTTTTGTTAGGTTGCCTGTATTTTATCTATTACAGGGGTTGTCTGACATTATGACATTGATGACCTATAGTTGGGATAGGTCATCAATATTGGATCAATATTGGGTCAATGGGGGGTGCTCACACTCAACACCACCCAATGATCCACTGTTTGCAGCTCCATACATTTGTAGCAAGCTTTGCTGGGAAATGCAGCTCGGACCTTATCAAATGAATTGTTTCATCTGCTGAATGAAGGCCCGGTGCCTGTAACTTGCAGGTTTTGGTAAGTAAAGATAACCATTAAGTAGAGACAGTCCGGTTGTGGTGGTAACTGATGGCCATGTGCAGCAGGCATCTACTTCTTACCAGTAAGGAAATTATTATTATTATAGCACCAATTATTCCATGGCAATTTACATCTGATAAGAGGTCTACATAATAACGAGCACAATAATCATGACAAATACAAGATAAAGACTGGTACAGGAGGAAATAGGACCCTGCCCACGAGGACTCAGTCTATAGGAGATGGGTGAGGATACAGTAGGTGAAGAGAGAGGACACTGAGGGCTCACAGTCTACAAGGGGTGGGTGAGGATACAGTAGGTGAGGAGAGAGGACCCTGCCCACAAGGGCTCACAGTCTAGAAGGGATGGGCGAGGATACAGTAGGTGAGGAGAGAGGACCCTGCCCACAAGGGCTCACAGTCTACAAGAGATGGGTGAGGAGAGAGGGTCCTGCCTGAGAGGGCTCACAGTCTACAAGGGATGGGTGAGGATACAGTGGGGGAGGAGAGAGGACCCTGTCCATGAGGGCTCACAGTCTACAAGGGATGGGTGAGGATACAGTAGGTGAGGAGAGAGGACACTACCCACGAGGGCTCACAGTCTACAAGGGATGGGTGAGGATACAGTGGGGGAGGAGAGAGAACCCTGCCCGCGAGGGCTCACAGTCTACAAGAGATGGGTGAGGATACAGTAGGTGAGGAGAGAGGACACTACCCACGAGGGCTCACAGTCTACAAGGGATGGGTGAGGATACAGCAGGGGAGGAGAGAGGACCCTGCCTGAGAGGGCTAACAGTCTACAAGGGATGGGTGAGGATACAGTAGATGAGGAGAGAGGACTCTGCCCGTGAGGGCTCACAGTCTACAAGGGATGGGTGAGGATACAGTAGGTGAGGAGAGAGGACCCTGCCCACGTGGGCTCACAGTCTACAAAGAATGGAGGAGGATACAGTAGAAGTGGGTAGAAGTGGTTGTGTGGCTTTTTGGTTGACTGAGACTCACTGTAGGCTGTAGGCTTTTTGGAAGAGGTGGGTCTACAGTTCTTTTTGAAGGTTTTGCGGCTGACGAGAGTCCAATGTGTTGGGGTAGAGAGTTCCAGTGTATGGGGGAAGCACGGGAGAAATCTTGTATGTGGTTGTGGGCAGAAGAAATAAGAGGGGAGTAGAGGAGATCTTGTGAGGATTAGAGGTTATGTGTAGGTAAGTACCGGGAGACCATGTCACAGAGGTATGGAGGAGACAGGTTGTGGATGGCTTTGTATGTCATGGTTAGGGTTTTGGGGTCTTTGGCCAATGAGAAGCCAGTGAAGGGATTGGCAGAAAGGTGAGGCCAGGGTATATGTGGATTAGTTGAGCAGTAGAATTTAGGATCTATGGTAGGGGTTCGAGAACTCAATTTGGTTACATGTTGCACAAATGTTGACATTTGCAATCACCCTCAATAAAAGTAGAAATGCTCCTATGGCTGTCTGCCCCTGCATGTAACATACGCAGTACCATACGCCCCTCTGCTGCACATTGCATTCAGTACTATTGATTATTTAGTACCACGTGTGAGTAACGACACAAATACTTGTAGGTTTCCTGCATCTAATGAACACAATGGAGAAATGACTTAACCCGTTGTGAAGGGAGACAGATGTTCTCTAATCCTTCTACACATTAACACAAGTGGATCATTTCCGAGGCAGTGAGAATTAGTTTAGCAGCCAAATTACGCTACATTTT
The DNA here is from genome assembly GCA_033576535.1 of Allobates femoralis. Taxonomy (NCBI): domain Eukaryota; kingdom Metazoa; phylum Chordata; class Amphibia; order Anura; family Aromobatidae; genus Allobates; species Allobates femoralis. The sequence goes on from JARQOC010000007.1 coordinate 87,734,139, forward strand.
CTGCAATTTTCTTCCTTAAATTGTTTAAGTACATTTCTGTGATTTTTTTTTATTTTTCCCCCCTGTCTGGATGAGGTCTGTTTCCTCCCAGTGCAGCCAGCGGTGAAGATGAAATATAACCGGAGTTTACATAATTGGTAACTAAATCCAGAAATGTGACGCCCCATAGTATTGGTGACACAGCGCCTCGTCCCGGGCCGCAGCTTTCCTGAACATCACACTTTATAATGGTTTTTCCATATGAAATACTGAAACGGGAACCGGCCGCGCAGGTGCAGGTATTCTAAACAATCCGCTCCATGTCGTTCCATGGAGGCCCGGTGTAATAGTGAGGGGAGGGAAGGGGCACGCAACGCCATGATTTCACTCCACGCTGCATTCATGCCCTGTCCTGACATGCAAGATGGAGAAACCATCAATTCCCCAATGTACAACATGGAGCCGACTGCGGAGGCATTCCTTCTACTCTTTGTCTCATTGCAATGTACAATCTAAATTTCCCATGGTGCATTCATGCTCTTAGATACAAAACTGATGGACTGGCTGGTATGGTTGTCACGCTGGGTATACTGACAGCTAGGGTGTGGTGCAACAACGGGGTTGACGATTGGGATGGAATGGAAGGAAGGCCCTGGCGATAGAGGAAGGGGAGATGGTTCAACTCCTGACAGTCCCTAACGTCCCTATATGGGTCCTTCCCTCATACTCTTAGATACAAAACTGATGGACTGGCTGGTATGGTTGTCACGCCGGGGTATACTGACTTCTAGGGTGTGGTGCAACAACAGGGTTGACGATTGGGATGGAATGGAAGGAAGGCCCTGGCGATAGAGGGAGGGGAGATGGTTCAACTCCTGACAGTCCCTAACGTCCCTATATGGGTCCTTCCCTCATACTCTTAGATACAAAACTGATGGACTGGCTGGTATGGTTGTCACGCCGGGGTATACTGACTGCTAGGGTGTGGTGCAACAACGGTGTTTACGATTGGGATGGAATGGAAGGAAGGCCCTGTCAATAGAGGGAGGGGAGATGGTTCAACTCCTGACAGTCCCTAACGTCCCAATATGGGTCCTTCCCTCACATCGCTGTCACATTCCTAGGCCCTCTCTCCCTTAACTAACCCTGGTTAGTTTGCTGGCTGGCAAGGATGCTAGCCTCACTTCTACAATAATACAACACAGGGTAAGGTACACAGAAGGAAAATGGACACAAAAGGATAGAACACCAAATTCCTCCAAAGGAGCATACCACCTGTTGCAATAGTCACCTCTCCAACTTCGGCCAGAGACAATAGTCAGCATAGAAATGCTTCTGTCACCGGCATCAGCTGAGCAGACGTGACTCTTTTTATAGAGAAGGGGAGTGGTCACAAAAAGGCTTCAACTGAACGTAAACAGCCAAGAACCTTGATCCACCAAAAGAAAACAAATATGTTTCAAACCTGTTGCATGTCTCCCAAGGATTGGAGACCCTTGTGACAATGGTCGGAACTGAAAGAAGTGCACGAAATGAGTGAGTACGTGCAGAAGGTGCAGCTCTGATGTACTGAACCCAAGACCTTATTTACACTTCAGTGGTTTTTAACATCTGGAAAATACTGAGGAATTGTCATCAAGGTGCTGGAATTTTTTTTTTTCTTCCGTTTTTGGCCTTTGTGTCAGTTTTTACCCAACGTGTGTCATATGCAAGAAAAAAAATGATCAAGGACACACAAGCTCCTTGCCATCAATGTGCTGCTTTTTCTCTTCACTTCAATGAGTGAGCTGGTTGATCGGCATTATGAGGCCAAAGTAGGACATGTCCATCCTTAAAAAATGAAAATCGGCTAAAACATGTCCTTGTGATCGGATAAGCATGGAAGTGTGAATGAGGCTGATCAGATCTCGTAAGATGGCGAGCCGCCCTACAATCAGCCTTGGTTGGCTGATTGTAGGGCGGCTCGCCATCTTACGAGATCTAATCAGTGTCGGTGGCTGGTGCCAGGTTGTGCCTCGAGGTACCAGATCCTGATGCGTCTTTCTTCCAATCTATGGTGGCTCCCAAGGTTTAAGACGGGCTGGCTGGCCCAGGGGGCCGGGGGGCATATGCTCCCCAGGCCAGTGGTCAAGCAGCGGTTTTGAGGCCACCTGGCCATCCGTTAGCTGGGAAGCCCATGGCTCATGGGCCACTGCTGGGTGCTTGCCTCCCAGGCCGAAATTTGCCAGCCAGCCCCTGGTTTAGGACCGCTAAACATGCTCAAAAGGGGTTAAACACATTGTCCGCCTTGGCCTATCAGTCTTGGGATCTGATGAGGAATTTTCAGCTGGATGAAGCAGAGATTTTTCTGCTCTGTGCTATGCCTCGCATCTCCCCACAACTGACCTCCTCCAACTCCTACTCTCGGTTTCTTTTAAAGATCCAGGATTTATAACCGCTGGCACGACTCTCCGCGCCATGTTTATAAGACTCTTTTTTTCTCTCTTACTTAGTCTCTTTAAAGACAGTATATTATTCTTGGCTTCTAATATTCTAGTCAAGCGTCCGTCCGTCCGGTGAGAAGACGATCTGGCAGCTGTGGCGGATTCTACCATGTGCCGTCATGATTTTATGATGCACGTTTTATTGTAGGCCTGTGCGTCTCATTTCTGTCTCTAGGATTCTCTCGGAATGTTGCGACTGTTGCCGATTCCGATTTGTTTCTCCCTTCGAAATGTGTTATTATCGATTAAGTGAATGGGGGAGATTCACTGCGCAAAATGTGTCAGATATCTAGGAAAAGAAAGCGAAGTAAAAGTAGAGCATGTTCACAATAAACACCAAAGTGAATGAAACAACAAAAAAAAAGTATGTGCATGTTATCACCAAATACCTGGCAATAAATAAATAAAAGCTAGTGCTGATAAAAACACAGGGTACTTGGTACATACCTTTTTTTACAAAAAAAAAACCCAAAAACCGTATTTAAGCCATCCCACCTCGTCATGGTAACCCACTTTGGGACAGTCCCTACACTAACCATATTACGACCTGCTACTTTGCCAACTGACCTCATAAGAAACTGGTTGCTGTGTGTGACCAGGTCCCAAAGATGGACTCGCAGAAATGGGATGCATTATAGGAGCTCTGCTAAATAAAGAGTGTGGCTCCCTCTAATTGTCAGATATAACAGAGTTATTATAATGCATCCCATTTCTGTGAGTCCACCTGTGGGACCTGGTCACACACAGCATCCTGCTTCTTATGAGGTCAGTTGGCACAGTAGCAGGTGGTAATATGGTTAGTGTAGGTACCGTCCAGAAGTGGGTGACCTTGACGAGGTGGGATGGCTTAAATACATTTTTTTGCAAAAAAAGGTATGTACCAAGTACCCTGTGTTTTTAACAGCACTAGTTTTTATTTATTGCAAGGTATTTGGTCATGCATATACTATTTTCAAGTTGTTTCTGTCAGTGGTGCAACTAGAGTTCAATGAGCCCCAGTGCAAAGTTTGGGCCTGGTTCCCCTGCACGCACGCACCTTGTCCAGATCTATGGGCCATTGTAGCGTTCTAAATCCTATAAAGACTTATGAATTGCCTCCACTCCGCCTATATTATGTATTACTGTCCCCGTCCTGGTATATATAGGCCAATCCTGGCATATATAGTCCGTATGGTGTCCATCATGCTATATATGGTGTTCATCCTGCTCCTCATTCTGGGATACATGGTCCACATCCTGGTATATATGTGTTCCCATTCTGTCCTCTGAGTTGACAGGTCCCCACTACAGGCAAATGACGACCTCGGTTGTTGCACCCCTGCCTACTATCATAATGATGGAAACCAACAGACCCTATCATAAGTCAATGGGATCCTCTGGAAGCCGTGATGGTAGTGTGAACGTGGCCTTACATGCTGTGCCAAATTCATTTTACAGTGGTCACCAGTTACATACATTTGCAAATTTTTGCATCATTTGTGCCACTTTATAGACTAATACAATTGAAATTACTGACAAATTCATCTGTTAACCTTTATATTGCAGTTTTACCTTTTATTATGCAATCACACAACTGTAGATTCTCTGATTTCAGAGAATCTGAACAATTATGCAAATGACCCTGATCAAATTCTGATTGGAGCATGACTGAGTGTCAGCTTAACATGATCCGATTCGGGAGAATTGTATCACGTGAAGGGAAGATGGAGAACACAATTTCTCCATCTTCTCCATTCTGCTGTCTGCGGAAATAGAACCGCACTTGGATGCCATCTGAGTGCAGTTCGATGATTGCAAAAGACTTGAATGCCATCCGATGGAGCTTGTGCAAATCCAATAAACATAGCATTCCTCCGAGTTATACGCTCATGTAAGTCCTTGGGAATATTTCTTCTTTCTTTGGCATAATTTTGTCCATGTGTATCTTTGGTGGCAATAAATCTGAAGACTGCAGGATGGTGAATGCTGCTCTACCCTGTGATGCCGGCTCTAATTTACTGGTACCGCTGCTCTTCTCAGGCACTGAGTGATGTGCACCACTGCCGCAATCACAGTCTATAGGATAGGCAAACACTACTTGGATATCACCGGCGGGTCCTTTCACAATGAGTAGAACAGTGGGATCTCCAGTGATCAGCAAGATAGTAGCTATTGAGTGTAAAGATGAAAACGTGGTGAGTTGGGTCATCCGTGCCCTTCGAGCATGTGGAATACAGGTATCTCTGCCCTGGCCTCCATAAGTAAGGAGAGGGCTCAGGTCTCTACATACATTCAATACCACCTGTGTTACATATCTTGAATCTGTTTCCAACTAGAGTGGCCGGAGCTGATTGCTGCTGTTAACCATTTAGCTGCTGCTGTCAATATCTAACATCAGTATTTACATGGAATGTTGATGGTGTACACACACCAGGTCTCATTGATACCCTTGTGGAGTGCTCATAGATAGGGTACTGATGGGTTACCTTGGCTATCATCTTAGTGGACTGTGATTTACACCATGCGCAAGCTATCAAATGATCGCAGGTAATTGCCAAACCCTCACACAGCTCAGGTCTCTCCACATACATTAGATGCCAGCTGTATTACATAGCTTGTATCTGCTTCCAATGGGAATGGCTGAAGCTGATTGCTGCTGTTAACCATTTAGATTCTGTTGTCAATAGCTGATATAGGTATTTACATGGAACAACGATAGTGTGCACACACCAGGTCCCCCATGGAGCGGTCATAGGGTACTGATGGGTTACCTTGGCTGTCATCTTAGTGGACTGTGATTTACACCATACACAAGCTATCAAATGATCACAAGTTATTACCAAACCCTCACACATTTCAGATCTCTCCACATACAGTAGATACTGGCTGTGTTACATAGCTTGCATCTGCTTCCAACAGAAAGTGGCTGGAGCTGATTGCTGCTGTTAACCATTTAGATTTTGCTGTCAATAGCTGATATAGGTTTTTACATGGAACGATGATAGTGTGCACACACCAGGTCCCCCATGCAGCGGTCATAGGGTACCGATGGGCTACCGTGGCTGTCATCTTATTGGACTGCTACTTACACCATACACAAGCCATCAAATGATCGCAGGTCATCGTCAAACCTTCACACAGCTCAGAGTCTCTCCATATACATTAGATGCCGGCTGTGTTACATAGCTTGTATCTGTCTCTAATGTGAGTGGCTGGAGCTGATTGCTGCTGTTAACCATTTAGATGCTGCAGTCAATAGCTGATATGGGTATTTACATGGAACGCTGATGGTGTGCCCACACCAGGTCACATCGGTCACCCATGGAGTGCTCATAGATGGGTTACCTTGGCTGTCATTTAGTGGACTGTTACTTATACCATACCCAAGCCATCAAATGATCGCAGGTCATCGTGAAACCTTCACACAGCTTGTATCTGTCTCTAATGTGAGTGGGCCATAGCTGATTGCTGCTGTTAACCATTTAGATGCTGCTGTCAATAGCTGATATGGGTATTTACATGGCAACGCTGATGGTGTGCCCACACCAGGTCACATCGGTCACCCGTGGAGTGCTCATAGATGGGTTACCTTGGCTGTGATTTAGTGGACTGTTACTTATACCATACCCAAGCCATCAAATGATCGCAGGTCATCGTCAAACCTTCACACAGCTTGTATCTGTCTCTAATGTGAGTGGGCGATAGCTGATTGCTGCTGTTAACCATTTAGATGCTGCTGTCAATAGCTGATATGGGTATTTACATGGCACGCTGATGGTGTGCCCACACCAGGTCACATCGACACCCGTGGAGTGCTCATAGATGGGTTACCTTGGCTGTCATTTAGTGGACTGTTACTTATACCATACCCAAGCCATCAAATGATCGCAGGTTGTCGCAAACCTCACACAGCTTGTATCTGTCTCTAATGTGAGTGGGCTATAGCTGATTGCTGCTGTTAACCATTTAGATGCTGCAGTCAATAGCTGATATGGGTATTTACATGGAACGCTGATGGTGTGCCCACACCAGGTCTCATCGGCCCCCCATTAGGGCTCATAGATGGGTTACCTTGGCTGTCATATAGTGGACTGTTACTTATACCATACCCAAGCCATGAAATGATTGCAGGTTGTCGCCAAACCCTCACACAGCTCCACCGATAAAGAAAAAAAACGTTACAGGAAAATAATTTTATTCAATACTTTAATAAAAAAAAGTAATAGCGCAGCTGTAAGGTGCAGCCTGGGTTTGACGATGTCTTATTCATGCAGACACATCTTAGAAATCTCCTTTCCGTATTTTGTGCCCAGTTAATAAGAGAAACCATCAACACTTCTATATTATTTTTCCAATGCCGGATTTAATCCCTGGGCCCTGCTGTCCCCTATGTGCAGGACACGCTCCCTCCAACTGCGACCGCTTCTAGTTTCCATGTAAAGCGGAAACCCCCGGTCCAACGTTCCTTTACCACCATCTAACTCCTGTGGCTGGCAGCGAGGGCTGTGATTGACAGCTCCCCTAGATTTCAGTTGCTAATGAAGCAGAAATAAGATAAGGCTTATCAGTAAATGTTCTCTGAGTGGAGACTTTGATGAGAACATGGTCTGGTGTTAATGTACTTTTCAGAGATAGCACAAAATATTATCAAGTATAGAAATGTTTGCAGCAAACTGGTTGTTAACTGGAAAGAAAAAAAAGCCCCAGCAGCATCGTGTGTGCGACTGGTACCGCGTCCTATGGAGAGGGGACGTTATCCGCGTTCCACTGGTACACAGCAAATCGCTACCGAAAATATTAACCCCTTCATGAGCTAGAATTTCCAAAAGCCGACATTAAAGGGCAACCTGTGACATTTCTGGGTCTGATGACGATATGTAGACCTTTATCAGCTCCACCGCGAGCCATTCGCCACCATCAAGATTAAATGGAAATTTCTTAAAGGTCACTGGCGGGAGCCTGGGTGTATGATGCCGCTACATGGGACATGTATCATCCATACCTATGATGGGGAAAACCTGCAAACTGCACGAACACGCACGGTCAGATCGGATCCATTTTTATGTTCTTATACACAATAGATAGCTGTGTCCGCCGAAGTCCCGTATACTGGAACACACTCGCTCCTGTGCTCTCTACAACAAAGCCGCTGCCAAACTCCTCTGCCGGTGGCTTATACCCCCGAGAACTGAAGAATCGGACATGCCGGGCGCTTCTCTTCCAAAAGATGATCTGTTAGGAGGCCCCCATATACATGGATACTCGGCGCCGGGCCGGTGCTGTCTCTCTGGGATCATGGTGGTCGTGACCCGGTCCTGTGGCCTGGGCTCAGTCCAAAAAGAAAGGGGTTATTTACATGGGATTTTGTTGTGACGCCACCCGGGGTATTTGGTTAGTGGGGACCACTGCTGCCATATTCCTGCTGGGGACGGTAACTTAGGGCAGCGTGGATGGTAAGCCCTCCTGCGGGTAGGTCTGAGTGTCCCCAGGGAAGTGTAAATAGTCTATGTGTGGGATGCAGGGCGACAGGCACAAGGAACAGGTAGACTCACGGTTTTGTAGTTTACTCGTCCTTTACTGGAGCTGATGGTAAAAGCTGTCCACGGAGTCTTGAGAGCAACTTGGGGTAATTCTCACCCAACCGGGTCTTTGGCTTCCTTACTGCGCTTGGAATTTGGCTCTGCTGCTGCTTAAGCTTGGCTGCCAGCCACGTCTCATCCTGTGAGTACCAGTATGACAGGCAACTCGAGTCCTTTACTTATACCCTGTTCCTGGAGTCAGTGTTTCTGGAATCTATACGTTGCTGTGTCTCTGGTTAGTGTGGCTGGGAATCTGGAACTCTCACCGTCTGGTGTTGACTGCCGGGATGTGTGACCCTGCACAGTTCGACTCCGGTGTCCGTTGTATGCGCCTTTCCTCTGGGGTGAGCATGGGTTGCTCAGCCTCCTAGGTGTGTTCTTGCTTCTCTTTCCTCAGACCCTAGCCTTGGCCTGGAACTCAGCTAGTGACTATGGGATGAGCTTAGCACGGCTCTTTTACACCCAGGTCCTCTGCACAGTCCTCCCAGGAACTGCAACTAACTTGCTCCTCTCCAGACCAGAATATATAGGGGAGCTAACCCTGAACCCAGGCTTGGTCTCCCCCTTCTGGCCTGGAGGTGTTGGTGTTGTGTGTGTGTTGCCAGATAAGATTACCCTTTGTTGCTCTCTGGTGACACCACCACCCGGGGGCAGTGATGACACTCTGGCACTTTGAACCAGGGGTGTCACACACTGATCCGGCTGACGGATCCATCGTGGTACCGGTGCGGTAGCATCCAGTTGCACAGGTTGTGTACGTTTTTTTTGACAGATCTGGTAACAAATGACATGTCCCCTGGTGGGTGTGTCATATGAAACTGGCTTCTGGGCATGCTCAGTCTGGAAACCGGATCCGTGCACCAGGTTGCACACAGATCCAGGTTCCCCTAGATCGGGGTTCAGTAGAGCTCCATTTTAAAGTCAGACAGGTAGCCACAGATCTGTGTGCTTCCGTGTTTTACACGAGTAATAAAAACGCTACAAGTTGCCTTTTTGGTATCGGCCAAACAATGGAAACGGATACAACCAGAAGCAACTGCAACTTCATCAGTCCCCATTGACAGTCAATGGGGGGAGAAAATGGATCCAGTTGTATCCAGTTTTGCACGGAATCCCACGGAATTCCAAAACCAGTAGTGTGATCACCAGAACAGTCATGAAGCTTTCAGTACATATTGAGGTGATAAGAAATGATGGCCTTGGTCAATGTGGACAGGTGACTGTAGGTCTGGTCTTGTCCTTCTCTGTCCTTATTCACATTGAAGTCACTGGCACACAGTAGGGAGGACCGTCGCGATGGGCACACGTGTTACGGTGGGATTACCTTTACGCCTTTTGCTCAGAGTTAATCAAGTGCCCAATGTTATTTACATGTGCTATCACCATTTACCTATGTAACGTGTTATAATTATTGGCATGAGCTCATTTTGTGTTATTCTCTTGTGTTTTGTGTGTGAAATGGCCATGGTGTGAACGTGCTCCAATTACACATATGCCAACTTCTATTCTGGATCATTCTTTTGGTTTTTCAGAGATTAGGATGGCATGCTATACCCGGGCAGCCCAAATCTTTTTGCTAAGCTCTAGGATCACGTCTGTCAGTGGATGCCAACCAGGCCGTGTCCACACAACCTGACCATGGCCGCACAACCTGACCATGGCTGCACAACCTGGCTATGTCAACACAACCTGGCCGTGTCCACACAACCTGACCATGGCTGCACAACCTGACCATGGCCGCACAACCTGACCATGGCTGCACAACCTGGCCGTGTCCACACAACCTGACCATGGCTGCACAACCTGGCTATGTCAACACAACCTGGCCGTGTCCGCACAACCTGACCATGGCTGCACAACCTGACCATGGCCGCACAACCTGACCATGGCTGCACAACCTGGCTATGTCAACACAACCTGGCCGTGTCCGCACAACCTGACCATGGCTGCACAACCTGGCTGTGTCCACACAACCTGACCATGGCTGCACAACCTGGCTGTGTCCACACAACCTGACCATGGCTGCACAACCTGGCTGTGTCCACACAACCTGACCATGGCTGCACAACCTGGCTGTGTCCACACAACCTGACCATGGCTGCACAACCTGGCTGTGTCCACACAACCTGACCATGGCTGCACAACCTGGCTGTGTCCACACAACCTGACCATGGCTGCACAACCTGGCTGTGTCCACACAACCTGGCTGTGTCCACACAATCTGTCCATGTCCGCACAACCTGGCCGTGTCCACACAACCAGGCCGTGTCTGCACACCCTGGCTGTGTCCGCACAATCTGTCCATGTCCGCACAACCTGGCCGTGTCTGTACAATCTTGCCGTGGCCCCACAACCTTGCCATGCCCATACACTTGGCCATGGCCGTACAACTTGGCTTGTGGCTGCACTCTTCCATGAAGGCAGTATTGCAAAGTATTGGAGCAATCTGCCTTTATGGGGGTCTGTAGTGGGGTCATTTGGTCCTTGTCTGGACCCCTTGATAGAGACAAACCCAGAACTCCAGACTGAGAGGGAAGGTGACTTGTCCTGTCGGCTTGTTCCTTCTGGAGGTGACTTGCAGCTGACTACATCCTAGTATCAACTTTCTTGTGCCACATGAGAGACAGTAAAGATGATGTGGCGCCCCGCAACGAGTGCGTCACAAGGGAGTATTGCAGCCGCAATATTCTCTAGACAAAGCAGTGCAATGGTTAACTCAGAGATCCAACCCAACATACAACACCTAGAACAGGGGACCAATCATAGGTCCTGGTGGGTGGAGTGTTAGGGTAGTGTAGGAGAACACACAGTAGTCTAGAGTCTAGTCTGGAATCTAGAGCCTAGGACACAGAACTTGGAGAGGAGCGGGGGCTCCGCACCCCGTGCGGGCCCCTGGGCCGTCACCGGTCGGGTGTCAGCACCTGAGGCCTTAACTACCGGGAATGGGCATTTCTACACGGGTTCCCAAAAGACTCCCGTGCCCACAACTTACAGCCGGTTCACTGGTACCGAAGCTGGCAGCAGTTCACCTCTGCCACGCGAACCAGCCCCGTGGAGGAGCAGCTTTATAGGAGCACCCCACCACCAGCCAGTTTCCAGTCGTCTAACCAGCGGTGTACCCACCGAGGGACCCAAGGCTCCCCAAAGAATCCAGAACGTACATCATGGATAGGGCATTGAAGCAGCCTCCCCGTACCCGACCTGGTATTCCTGGGCGACGCTGGCAAGAGAAGCTAAGGAGGTAGAAAGGAGGTACACTGCGGATCTCTGAGGAGCACTATCACTGCTGAGTCCACCCGGTCTTCTACTCAACCACTGTAAGCCATGTACTGCCTGCTGGTTACAGTAAAGAACCGTTGCAGAGACTGACTGTGTCCGTGTCTCCTTATGAACTGTCCGTCATGAACTAAAGGTAACCGCAGCTGCCGCACAACATCTTGAGCAGCTCCAGCCCCCGGGGATCACCGCTCAGCCTGTGGGGAGCGTAACATCTTGCTGCTGTCCATCACCCCGGGAGGTTCCGCAGCGTCGGTAGCCCTTACCGAATCTACTCATAGGTGGCGTCACGAAGAAAACAAATTAAACCCCCCTTTAATCTGTTCCCGTAAGACGTCCTCATTTTGATCTGCACCACACCGGGCCCCACTACCGGCAGGCGCGGTCCACCCATGACAAGGAAGGAGAAGAATCGCCTGTATAAACCGGGAGTAACCCTGGCCCCTGGTGTGCGTCAGAAAATGGCGTCACGAACAGGATACGAGCAGGCCCGTTATCCAACGGGTATATTGTGCTTAAACTGGACTTTATTGTCTACAATTGGACTTTGTTCGTCCCTAAAAGAACTTTCCCGCCTTTACACCATTGGGTCAAGATGGCGCCCAAGATGGCGTTCCCGCCACAAGAAGCCGCCACGTGAAGCCCAGGAGTGAGTCAACCCCCCCCCTCACTGTGGGAGGGCTAAAGACAAAAGGCGCCAAACTCTTTGTCCGCCCTGATTGCTCGAATCAACCATGGGGGCGGACCCCAAAGACTTTTCCCACGATTGGACTACAAAAGCCCAGAGGAGATGGGAGTGTCATACATAGACACACAGACGGAATTCCTGACCAGCTCAACCAGAACGTCTTACCGGTTGATCGGGTGTGGTTTCCCTCCAAGAAGAATGGCCAGCATGAGACTCCAAGACCTGATGCGGGAGGTCGAGGCGGAGGCCAGAGCAGCCATCAGCCAACCGGGTCCGGATCCTGCCCTTACCATAGATGGCAGCCCCGACTTCTGGCTAGAGGCTCTACAAGACCTCCGGGTGCGGTTACTAGAGACAGTGGAATGGACGATCCGTAGCTGGAGCGCGACCCTAGGCAGACGACTACACCATGCGATGCAGCAGAGCCGACCGGGTGCAGCTTCTCCAAGCCCAGACGACGTCACCAGCTTCTCGACCGCCTCACCCTCGCCTACCACCTGTCCTGCTCCGTCACCTGAGCCAATAGACTGTGTCATTCCGGTGGAGGCCGCAACTCGACCCGTTCCAGCGACCAACATCGCAACCGATTCCGTTCTTGAGCCGGAGCTCATAACACGCTCCATGGAAGAACTCGATCTCTACCAGGTTCCCACTGAGGAACCCGCGACATGTTTCACCACTACAGAGACAGTCGCCTGTTTTATCCCCGTACCGGAGGCTTCCCTTGCCATTGCCGAGGCCTACCGGGTAACCGGGATTGAAACACCTTTACCTGCGGAAACAGATGAAGAGGCAGGCAGCCTGGAAGCCCTGCAGGACGTCCCTACGGAAGGATCCGCAGCACCACCGCCCTGTTGTACAACGGAACAAGCTTCAACGTCTTTCATCATCGAGCAGCCTGATGTGGTCATCGAGGAAGAGGTCGGAGAGGATGACGACGAGACCCACAGCACCGCTGAGGATTTCGACACCGGGTTCGCTTGGGGAGACAGCAAGGAACTTCCTTCCGGGCACACAGCTCGGGTACACTGGTCGGGTGCACTGCCGACACCTTCCCCTGTGCCGTTCCACCGGGTTCCGATACAGACAGCCCGCCAAGTTCAAGCTTCCCGCCAAACCACCAGCTCCAATACTCATCTTTACACCCCGAGCCGTAACGACGGAGATATACGCCAGAGACGACGAGAGGAGTGGCAAGCCCGAGAACGCGCCAACATGGAGGCCCGTGCCGAGGCTCGCCGCCAGCCGCCGCTGCCTGATGAACTCCGCCGTGAAGGTAGAATTTCCACCTTTAACTTAAATACCGGGTGGGGGTTCGCTTGGGAGGTGGGTTTGAATGAGGAGGTGTTTGTGGGGCGCCGGGACGTTGAGTCAAACTTGCCAAGAGGACATCCCGATCGCGACCTATACCGGGGCGATATAATCACCTACGAGCGCTATGCTTGTGCAGATGGGTGGTTCGCTATCCGGGTACGCCATCACCCTCAGAGCCAATGACTTTAAAAACTTGAACTTTCATCAATGACTCTGTTACCGTTAATCACTGACCGTGTGATCTTGCGGCTACAGCCTGGACTCTAGTTAAAGTACAGCCGACCGCCCGCCGGGTCCGCACAAAGTGATTACCTGTTTCTTTGTTTATAACACCAAAGCATTTCTTTACCTGTTTTTCTATTTTAATAAAAGTGTGTCATATATGTATAAAAATGCAAAAACCTCTGTAATGTGAGTAGTTTGACGCTTGGGGACAAGCTGATTTAACCAAGGGGGAGTGTGGCGCCCCGCAACGAGTGCGTCACAAGGGAGTATTGCAGCCGCAATATTCTCTAGACAAAGCAGTGCAATGGTTAACTCAGAGATCCAACCCAACATACAACACCTAGAACAGGGGACCAATCATAGGTCCTGGTGGGTGGAGTGTTAGGGTAGTGTAGGAGAACACACAGTAGTCTAGAGTCTAGTCTGGAATCTAGAGCCTAGAACACAGAACTTGGAGAGGAGCGGGGGCTCCGCACCCCGTGCGGGCCCCTGGGCCGTCACCGGTCGGGTGTCAGCACCTGAGGCCTTAACTACCGGGAATGGGCATTTCTACACGGGTTCCCAAAAGACTCCCGTGCCACAACTTACAGCCGGTTCACTGGTACCGAAGCTGGCAGCAGTTCACCTCTGCCACGCGAACCAGCCCCGTGGAGGAGCAGCTTTATAGGAGCACCCCACCACCAGCCAGTTTCCAGTCGTCTAACCAGCGGTGTACCCACCGAGGGATCCAAGGCTCCCCAAAGAATCCAGAACGTACATCATGGATAGGGCATTGAAGCAGCCTCCCCGTACCCGACCTGGTATTCCTGGGCGACGCTGGCAAGAGAAGCTAAGGAGGTAGAAAGGAGGTACACTGCGGATCTCTGAGGAGCACTATCACTGCTGAGTCCACCCGGTCTTCTACTCAACCACTGTAAGCCATGTACTGCCTGCTGGTTACAGTAAAGAACCGTTGCAGAGACTGACTGTGTCCGTGTCTCCTTATGAACTGTCCGTCATGAACTAAAGGTAACCGCAGCTGCCGCACAACATCTTGAGCAGCTCCAGCCCCCGGGGATCACCGCTCAGCCTGTGGGGAGCGTAACATCTTGCTGCTGTCCATCACCCCGGGAGGTTCCGCAGCGTCGGTAGCCCTTACCGAATCTACTCATAGGTGGCGTCACGAAGAAAACAAATTAAACCCCCCTTTAATCTGTTCCCGTAAGACGTCCTCATTTTGATCTGCACCACACCGGGCCCCACTACCGGCAGGCGCGGTCCACCCGTGACAAGGAAGGAGAAGAATCGCCTGTATAAACCGGGAGTAACCCTGGCCCCTGGTGTGCGTCAATGAGTTCAGGCCTTAAATAAATCCTAGGTGAACAGAAGGCTCTTCACTAACCCATGACTCTGCCCCGATCCTCGCATGTTGGTTGCCACATTCAGCTTTGCATTGTTTTCAGCTCTTGCTCACCCATCACAGCGACCCCTGGAAAAATTAACTAGAAGAGGCCAAATTAGTTTTTATGCATAATGTCACAATTATTTAGAGACAGGGGTGTAACTACAACAGGTGCAGGGGTTGTAATCGCACCCGGGCCCTGGAGCCTAGGGGACCCCAAAACTCCTTTGGCCTATAGAAAAAGACTATTGCTATTAAAGATTTGCAATAATTGGGGGCTTGGAGCTTTCACATTGGGGTCCATGAGCTTTAAGTTACGCCCCTGTTTAGAGAGGTGGTTGGAGGGAGTAATCTGACTATTTTTGTACATCTCACTATTAAAATCAGTTAAGAAGCAAAAAAAATCTGCAGCAAAGTGATCAAGAAACATCTCCAAAGATCTTCAAACATGGGGACGGGTTTTTGGCAGAATGAGCCGGGTCATGGCTTCCATTTTGCTTTTTCTTTGCATGAGAAGGTCCTTCACCCAAATTTATTTTGAAGGGAAATCTTATTAATACTTTAACCTGAAATGAATGACAAGACGTGTCTGCTGCCAGGCGGCTTCTCTGCGTGTTGTCTCAATTCAGAGTTTGGTTGTCAGACAAGAACGTGCATTATAGCGGGCTGCCAGCGGCACGTCCTCGGGAATTAATATATCAGAGTCTGCGCAGTCCAATCCCTTTCCTGCCCAAAGCTGCAGACCAGGCAGAACACAGGTGATTATAGCCATTGACTTCTGTCCATCCATCCCATGCTTCCATCTGTAGAACGCAGTTGATTATGGCCATTAACTTCTGTCCATCCATCCCATGCTTCCATCTGTAGAACGCAGGTGATTATAGGCCATTGACGTCTGTCCATCCATCCCATGCTTCCCTCTGTAGAACGCAGGTGATTATGGCCATTGACTTCTGTCCATCCATCCCATGCTTCCCTCTGTAGAACGCAGGTGATTATGGCCATTGACTTCTGCCCATCCATCCCATGTTTCCATCTGTAGAGCGCAGGTGATTATGACCATTGACTTCTGCCCATCCATCCCATGCTTCCCTCTGTAGAACGCAGGTGATTATGGCCATTGACTTCTGCCCATCCATCCCATGCTTCCATCTGCAGAACACAGGTGATTATAGCCATTGACTTCTGCCCATCCATCCCATGCTTCCCTCTGTAGAACACAGGTGATTATAGCCATTGACTTCTGTCCATCCATCCCATGCTTCCATCTGTAGAACGCAGGTGATTATAGCCATTGACTTCTGTCCATCCATCCCATGCTTCCCTCTGTAGAACGCAGGTGATTATGGCCATTGACTTCTGTCCATCCATCCCATGCTTCCCTCTGTAGAACGCAGGTGATTATGGCCATTGACTTCTGTCCATCCATCCCATGCTTCTATCTGTAGAACGCAGGTGATTATGGCCATTGACTTCTGTCCATCCATCCCATGCTTCCCTCTGTAGAACGCAGGTGATTATGGCCATTGACGTCTGTCCATCCATCCCATGCTTCCATCTGTAGAACGCAGGTGATTATGGCCATTGACTTCTGCCCATCCATCCCATGCTTCCCTCTGTAGAACGCAGGTGATTATGGCCATTGACTTCTGTCCATCCATCCCATGCTTCTATCTGTAGAACGCAGGTGATTATGGCCATTGACTTCTGTCCATCCATCCCATGCTTCTATCTGTAGAACGCAGGTGATTATGGCCATTGACTTCTGCCCATCCATCCCATGCTTCCATCTGTAGAACGCAGGTGATTATGGCCATTGACGTCTGTCCATCCATCCCATGCTTCCCTCTGTAGAACGCAGGTGATTATGGCCATTGACTTCTGCCCATCCATCCCATGCTTCCCTCTGTAGAACGCAGGTGATTATGGCCATTGACGTCTGTCCATCCATCCCATGCTTCCCTCTGTAGAACGCAGGTGATTATGGCCATTGACGTCTGTCCATCCATCCCATGCTTCCCTCTGTAGAACGCAGGTTTGATTATGCCATTGACTTCTGCCCATCCATCCCATGCTTCCATCTGTAGAACGCAGGTGATTATAGCCATTGACTTCTGCCCATCCATCCCATGCTTCCATCTGTAGAACGCAGGTGATTATGGCCATTGACTTCTGCCATCCATCCCATGCTTCCATCTGTAGAACGCAGGTGATTATAGCCATTGACTTCTGCCATCCATCCCATGCTTCCATCTGTAGAACGCAGGTGATTATGGCCATTGACTTCTGCCCATCCATCCCATGCTTCCATCTGTAGAACGCAGGTGATTATGCCATTGACTTCTGCCCATCCATCCCATGCTTCCATCTGTAGAACGCAGGTGATTATGGCCATTGACTTCTGCCCATCCATCCCATGCTTCCTTCTGTAGAACGCAGGTGATTATGGCCATTGACTTCTGCCCATCCATCCATGCTTCTATCTGTAGAACGCAGGTGATTATGGCCATTGACTTCTGCCCATCCATCCCATGCTTCCTTCTGTAGAACGCAGGTGATTATGGCCATTGACTTCTGCCCATCCATCCCATGCTTCCTCTGTAGAACGCAGGTTTGATTATGCCATTGACTTCTGCCCATCCATCCCATGCTTCCATCTGTAGAACGCAGGTTATTATAGCCATTGACTTCTGCCCATCCATCCCATGCTTCCATCTGTAGAACGCAGGTGATTATGGCCATTGACTTCTGCCCATCCATCCCATGCTTCCTCTGTAGAACGCAGGTTATTATAGCCATTGACTTCTGCCCATCCATCCCATGCTTCCATCTGTAGAACGCAGGGATTATAGCCATTGACTTCTGCCCATCCATCCCATGCTTCTATCTGTAGAACGCAGGTGATTATGGCTCATTGACTTCTGCCCATCCATCCCATGCTTCCTCTGTAGAACGCAGGTGATTATGGCCATTGACTTCTGCCCATCCATCCCATGCTTCCATCTGTAGAACGCAGGTGATTATGGCCATTGACTTCTGCCCATCCATCCCATGCTTCATCTGTAGAACGCAGGTGATTATGCCATTGACTTCTGCCCATCCATCCCATGCTTCCATCTGTAGAACGCAGGTGATTATGCCATTGACTTCTGCCCATCCATCCCATGCTTCCATCTGTAGAACGCAGGTGATTATGGCCATTGACATTTGCCCATCCATCCCATGCTTCCATCTGTAGAACGCAGGTGATTATGGCCATTGACTTCTGCCCATCCATCCCATGCTTCCATCTGTAGAACGCAGGTGATTATGGCCATTGACTTCTGCCCATCCATCCCATGCTTCTATCTGTAGAACGCAGGTGATTATGGCCATTGACTTCTGCCCATCCATCCCATGCTTCCTTCTGTAGAACGCAGGTGATTATGGCCATTGACTTCTGCCCATCCATCCCATGCTTCCATCTGTAGAACGCAGGTGATTATAGCCATTGACTTCTGCCCATCCATCCCATGCTTCCATCTGTAGAACGCAGGTGATTATGGCCATTGACTTCTGCCCATCCATCCCATGCTTCCATCTGTAGAACGCAGGTGATTATGGCCATTGACTTCTGCCCATCCATCCCATGCTTCCATCTGTAGAACGCAGGTGATTATGCCATTGACTTCTGCCCATCCATCCCATGCTTCCATCTGTAGAACGCAGGTGATTATGGCCATTGACTTCTGCCCATCCATCCCATGCTTCCATCTGTAGAACGCAGGTGATTATGGCCATTGACTTCTGCCCATCCATCCCATGCTTCCATCTGTAGAACGCAGGTGATTATGGCCATTGACTTCTGCCCATCCATCCCATGCTTCCTTCTGTAGAACGCAGGTGATTATGGCCATTGACTTCTGCCCATCCATCCCATGCTTCCTTCTGTAGAACGCAGGTGATTATGGCCATTGACTTCTGCCCATCCATCCCATGCTTCCATCTGTAGAACGCAGGTGATTATGCCATTGACTTCTGCCCATCCATCCCATGCTTCCATCTGTAGAACGCAGGTGATTATGGCCATTGACTTCTGCCCATCCATCCCATGCTTCCATCTGTAGAACGCAGGTGATTATGGCCATTGACGTCTGTCCATCCATCCCATGCTTCCTCTGTAGAACGCAGGTGATTATGCCATTGACTTCTGCCCATCCATCCCATGCTTCCATCTGTAGAACGCAGGTGATTATGGCCATTGACTTCTGCCCATCCATCCCATGCTTCCATCTGTAGAACGCAGGTGATTATGCCATTGACTTCTGCCATCCATCCCATGCTTCCATCTGTAGAACGCAGGTGATTATGGCCATTGACTTCTGCCATCCATCCCATGCTTCTATCTGTAGAACGCAGGTGATTATGGCCATTGACGTTCTGTCCATCCATCCCATGCTTCCTCTGTAGAACGCAGGTGATTATGGCCATTGACTTCTGCCCATCCATCCCATGCTTCCCTCTGTAGAACGCAGGTGATTATGGCCATTGACTTCTGCCCATCCATCCCATGCTTCCCTCTGTAGAACGCAGGTGATTATGGCCATTGACTTCTGCCCATCCATCCCATGCTTCCCTCTGTAGAACGCAGGTGATTATGGCCATTGATCTGCCCATCCCATCCATGATAGGCTTGATGTCCATCCATCCCATGCTTCCCTCTGAAGAACGCAGGTGATTATGGCCATTGACATTCGCCCATCAAACCCATGCTTCCATCTGTGGCTTTCACTGGTTAATAGAGGTCTGTACCTATGGAGGCAGGGGTGATCGTGTAACTACAATAGGTGCAGAGGTTGCATTTGCACTTAGGCCCCAAAGCTTAGGGGGCCCCAAAAGTCCCTTTGTCCTATAGAAAAACACTAATACTATTAAAGATTTGCACTAATTTGGGGCCCCAATGGAGCTTTTGCATCAGGGCCCATGAGCGTCATATTACACCACTGTTTGGGGGATATCCAAAGCCATTAGTACTGCTGTAATAAATCTACGGGCTTTTAGCCACTTGCAAGAAATTAATCGTCTTATCTCTTAATGGGATGCGCGAAGCAGGATCAGCTAAAAATACAAGGCAAGAGCTGACATTAGGCTGCAAAACTAGGGCACCGTGCACACAGCAAACCCAACAGCAAACAGTCCATATTACTGATCTGAAGCCACAATGTGTGCTGCCATACACTGCATTGGTACAGGTTCACATTCTACCCTAGCAGTCAAGCCTAAATAAGAGAGTACTTACATATTTTTCCATTCGGATTAATCCCTTATAAAAACCCTCAATGAAACTGAGGACGTACAGAGGTACAGTATGGGCTAATAGGTTTCTATGTATAGCCCGGCATTGCCCAGGCATAATGCCCATATATGGTCGTAATGCGATATGGCAATATCGCCCATATATGGTCATGTATGTGTATGTGTATATATCATAGCCCCACCCCATTCCAGTAGCCTCGCTCCTTCATAGCTCCACCCCTACACAGCCACACCCTCCCGGTAGCCCCACCCCTTTCATTGTGCCACCCCACAAATAGCTCCACTCCTCCACATAGTCCTAGGGGTGGGGCTATGTGGAGGAGGTGGGGATATGCAGGCTGTGAAGTGGTCATGGTTATGTAGGGTGGGCGGGGCTATGTGGAGTGGGCGGGCCTTGCCACATACACACACTCAACTTCATATATGAGATATGGCCATGTATGATTTAGGGGTATGTTCACACCATAGCTGTAGAAAAATACATGGGCCACACATCCAAAATCATAAGTTGATCTAATGCCTCTAGCAAACATTAATAAAACTGAACATGAGGTTTTTAGCTTAACATTGAGATCCGACTCTATGAAGCCACCGGCCACGTCATGGCAAACCTCTCAGTGGGTTCCTAACTATAAATTAGTAAAAATCTGCGGCACTCAATCCTATAGTGTGAACAGGTGCAAGGCTGAACACGATATATTGTAACAGAACAGCAGCGGCGCTCTGCTAAGATACAATAGGAAATAGAGTAAAATTTCAGCTAAGAAAAATTAAGACACTTAGCTTTATAAATATGACCATATAAATAACCACCCAGCAGCCAGTCAAGGTGTCTCTCTTATACTGGGTCCCTAAACTTAAATCACAGCCTCTATCTGGGTTAAAAACATCATATTGTATGGGCGAGTAGGAACCTGCTAACAGAAGAGCAATAGCATAATGGGCCAATGGGGGGAGGGTGCACTACAGAGGGTGTGATCCCATAATGTAAATTAGAAAATATCAATATGATCATGTTTCCAAAGCTAAGTGTCTCTATTTTTCACCTTTTTTTCTTAGCCAAAATTTTACTTTTTCCTATTATATCTTGGCAGAGTGCCGCTGGTTTTCTGTTACCATGTATTGTGTTCGGAGAGGCACCTGTGCACACTATAGGATGAGGCCACAGATTTTTTCTAATTTAGATTATGCAATTACGCCCTATGATGCCCCCCATTGGCCCGTGATGCTATTGTTCTCTGTTAGCAGGTTCCTACTCGCCCACACAAAATGAGGTTTTAATTTAGATAGAGGCTGTCACTGAGCGTATGGACCCAGAATGAAAGACGCCTCAACGTAGCTACTGGACTGTTTATCAATCTAATATATAAAGCTAGTGTATGTATGTTGTATGTGTCATAGCTCTGCCCACTTCACATGACCACGCCCTGTGACATAACCACGCCCACTTCCAATAGCCAGATCTACTCCACAACCTGCATCTCCACATAGCCCCACCTCTGGGACTATGTGGAGGGGTGGGACTATACATAGGGGTGGAGCTATGAATAGGGTGGGGCTACTGGGAGGGGCTATGTGCAGGGTGGAGCTATGAAGGTGCTACTGGAGGGGCAGGGTTATGTCAGGGGCGGAACTATGAACGGTTGGGCTACCAGGAAGGAGTGGGGCTAAGATACATACACACACACACACACACACACACTCACACCACACCACACACACACACACACACATACATTACCATATATGGGCAATATTACCGTATTACCATATATGGGCATTACGCTCGGGCAACGCCGGACTTACAGCTTGTATGATCATATTTATAAAGTGAATTGTTTATATTTTCACCTTTTCTTCTTAGTTGAAATTTTACTCTATTTTCTAACTATAAATTGTTTTAAAGGTACAGCGATCATGCATAAACCATGGCCACACAGCGGTATTGCACCAGCAGGGTGGGCGACCTGATAGCCATGCAGCATGGGTGCTGTGGGGTAAGTCCCCATGAGTCCAGGCCACACCAGCAGAAAAACTACAGCAACAATGGCCAACGAAAATCCAATGAAACAAGCTGGAGAGCTCACTTTCCACCAGCTCTCAGGATCAAAAATATTTGGGACCCCTCATACAGCTTGTGCGCCCAGCGGCTGGCTGGCAAATTTCAGCCTTGGGGGGGACAAGCACACAGCAGTGGCCCATGAGCATTGAGCTTCAGGGGCAGAGTGGCCTCAGCCCAACATAACAGATGGCCGGGGCCCCAAAACTGGTGCTTGATCACCGGCCTGGGGAGCATTTGCCCCCCTGCCCCCCGGCCAGCCAGCCCTGTGCGTGCCAAATGGGAGGAGTGCAGGTCCAAGTAAAACAAGCAGGAGCGGAACTGCAATAAGTGCAGGGGTTGTGATTGCATCGGGGCCCTGGAGTGTAAGGCCAAGTCTCTTTGACCTATATGAAATATCCATATGTTGCCAAAATGCATTAAGAATTGACAGGTTGCGTCTTGGCTCAAAATACAAGTTAGCAATAAAAAAAACGAAATATGTAAAAACGTCACTTTGTGCAAAAATACTTGACCATGGGATGAATTGGGTCCTGGTCCATGCACCACGGAGATTAGATTGTAAGCTCATCTGCTGCAGGGATTACACAAACTAGAACTTGTAGCTCGTCTCCTTCATTTCCCTATTAATCACCAGGTAAGAATTAGTTAACTTTCCCTCTCTCCCTCAGTGATTCGGTACTAATTAAAATCATCATTCTTTTAATACAACATGATGTTTGGACGGTCAAATCCATTTTTTTTCTCCCTCTTTTAAGTTGGCGTAATGACAAAGCGGGAAGCGAATTCTTGTTAGCGCATAATTACAACGATGAAAGAGAGAATTTTAATTAAGACAATTCCCTTACACATACCGCATTGAAATCTGCTATCAAACATCCCACCTCGATCCCCTCCTCGTCCCAGAGCTGTCTAGATTATATTACAATATTTAGATTGTAAGCTCTTCTGACGGGTCTGCGTTGTCCAAACAATGGCAGGAGATCGGTGTTTTTATGGATGGATGATGAATATTAGCTGGTGTAGAATAATAGGGCTGTATATGAATATTATACCCAGCCATACAATGGAGGAATGATGTTTACAATAAGGCTGGGTTGCATGCAACATTTTTTTTTTTTTTTGCGGCCGGGCGTTACATTGGACACTATTAAAGGGAATCTGTCAGCAGGTGATTGATACCTCATCTGACAGCAACATGCTGTAGGCAAGGAGACTCTGAATCCAACGGTGTATCACATAGATTACTGGGTGCAGCCAATCTCACACAATCAAGAATGTAGTTGTAGGCCTGTAGCAGAGCTGGGAGAGCTGCCCCGCCCACACCAGGCTCTTATATACAATGTGTATAGATATGAGATGCCCCGCCCACACCAGGCTCTGTATATACAATGTGAATAGATAGAGAGATGCCCCCCCCACACCAGGCTCTGTATATACAATGTGTATAGATAGAGAGCTGCCCCCGCCCACACCAGACTCTGTATGTACAATGTGTATAGATAGAGAGCTGCCCCCCCCACACCAGGCTCTGTATATACAATATGTATAGATAGTGAGCTGCCCCCGCCCACACCAGACTCTGTATATACAATGTTTATAGATAGAGAGCTGCCCCTGCCCACACCAGGCTCTGTATATACAATGTGTATAGATAGAGAGCTGCCCCCACCACACCAGGCTCTGTATATACAATGTGTATAAATAGAGAGCTGACCCCGCCCACACCGGCTCTGTATATACAATGTTATAGATAGAGAGCTGCCCCTTACCACACCGGGACTCTGTATATACAATGTGTATAGATAGAGAGCTGCCCCGCCCACACCAGGCTCTGTATATACAATGTGTATAGATAGAGAGCTGCCCCTGCCCACACCAGGCTCTGTATATACAATGTGTATAGATAGAGAGCTGCCCCCGCCCACACCAGGCTCTGTATATACAATGTGTATAAATAGAGAGCTGACCCCGCCCACACCGGCTCTGTATATACAATGTATATAGATAGAGAGCTGCCCCTGACCACACCAGACTCTGTATATACAATGTGTATAGATAGAGAGCTGCCCCCGCCCACACCAGCTCTGTATATACAATGTGTATAGATAGAGAGCTGCCCCACCCCACACCAGACTCTGTATATACAATGTGTATAGATAGAGAGCTGCACCTGCCACACCAGACTCTGTATATACAATGTGTATAGATAGAGAGCTGCCCCCGCCCACACCAGGCTCTGTATGTACAATGTCTATAGATAGAGAGCTGCCCCTGCCCACACCAGGCTCTGTATATACAATGTGTATAGATAGAGAGCTGCCCCGCCCACCCAGGCTCTGTATATACAATGTGTATAGATAGAGAGCTGCCCCCGCCCACACCAGGCTCTGTATATACAATGTGTATAGATAGAGAGCTGCCCCTGCCAACACCAGACTCTGTATATACAATGTGTATAGATAGAGAACTGCCCCACCACATCAGACTCTGTATATACAATGTGTATAGATAGAGAGCTGCCCCCCCCACACCAGGCTCTGTATATACAATGTGTATAGATAGAGAGCTGCCCCCGCCCACACCAGGCTCTGTATATAAATGTGTATAGATAGAGAGCTGCCCCTGCCCACACCAGGCACTGTATATACAATGTGTATAGATAGAGAGCTGCTCCCGCCCACACCAGACTCTGTATGTACAATGTCTATAGACAGAGAGCTGCCCCGCCCACACCAGGCTCTGTATGTACAATGTGTATAGATAGAGAGCTGCCCCCCACCCACACCAGGTTCTGTATATACAATGTGTATAGATAGAGAGCTGCCCTGCCACACCAGGCTCTGTATATACAATGTTTATAGATAGAGAGCTGCCCTGCCCACACCAGGCTCTGTATACAATGTGTATAGATAGAGAGCTGCCCCTGCCACACCAGGCTCTGTATTTAAAATGTGTATAGATAGAGAGCTGCCCTTGCGCAGACCAGGCTCTGTATATACAATGTGTATAGATAGAGAGCTGCCCCCCCCACATCAGGCTCTGTATATACAATGTGTATAGATAGAGAGCTGCCCCTGCCCACACCAAGCTCTCTATAGAGATTGTGCATTCACTGTAAGGTGTCAATCACAGCCATGCTAATGGCTGGTCCTGCAATGTTAATCACAGGGAAGTAAACGCTTTAGCTTAAGTAAACAATACCACACAGATAAGAGAGACGCAATTGCTTTTTGTTTTTAATCTTTACAGCATGCTGCCTTCAGCTTACATAGCAAAAGCCTGCTGACAGATTTCCTTTAAATTATACTATACGAGTGATGTGAAATGTTAATTTTTGCACCATATTTCGTTCATTTAATACTTCTTTTGGAACCATCATTTCTGTGCATCTTTTATTTCCAGCAGCAGGACCTGGAGTCGGCCTGGAGATCTTAGGTGTCACCATGAGATGTGCACGGCTGCAATGTTTCACTTTGGGAAGTATAGTTGGTTTTCTGTAACGTGAGAAGACATTCAGTGCAGTCTTGTCGTTGACTTTCCTGTGCCGGCACGCTCCGGGTGAGCTCGGCACGGCGATGTTTTCTCAGCGCAGGTCAGGGCACTTTCTTGGACTGCACAGTTCACTGCCGTTCTGCACAGGATATCCTCATTTCTCTTTAATGGGGAGGAAATTAATGAAACATACGGAGCCCGGGGCGCTGAATCCTATACATTGATATTACTCGTTTCGCTCTGCTTTCACCGTCTGAAACGAACGTTGCCAAATCATATTTCCATGTTGGGGGTGAACGCTTCTGGTTCACCCTGGAAACTATATATACCTATACGTGTGTGCGGAGGGTGAGTCGGGGAAGTCTGTCACTAGATGACTGGAGTTGGGGTAGTCACATGAGTGTCGAGGCTTCCTGGCCGGAACTTTCTGCACCGCACCCAAATTTCGGCATGTTCCTATACCAGTAAGCTGGTGTAATAACCAGGGGCGTAACTACCACAGGTGCAATCGCACCCGGGCCCTGGACCCTAGGATTGGCCCAAATGTCCCTTTGGCCTGTAGAAAAAGCCTAATGATATTAAAGGGTTGCATTAATTGGGAACTCCATTGCAGCTTTTGCATCGGGGTCCATGAACTTCATGTTATGTCGCTGTTAATAACCCTTTTCTATTCTCCATAGATGTAGAATTCATACCGTGTGATGAGAGCTACTAGATCCACCATGCGGGATTATATCTGTAAGGAACGGGGCCCCCAATTATTGCAAATCTTTAATAATATTAGTCTTTTTCTATAGGCCAAAGGGACTTCTGGGGCCCCCTAGGCTCTGGGGCCCGGGTGCAGTTGCAACCACTGCACCTATTGTAGTTACGCCCTTGTCTGTAGGGGTCCAACCCAAAGAGAATGAGAAAAAAAGGAAAGTAGCGAAATGCAATTGTTTCACTCAGCAAATTACAAGGAAGTCATCTCAATAAACTCCTGGGTGAAATGCTCCTAATTTATCACCTAATCCATATTTAACACCAGAAGGTCCAAAATAATATTTTAACTATAGTATTCAACAATATTGTGAATTTTTTTTTAAATTCCAAAATATGTTGGACAACTTGGTTCCTATTACTATACAATACAGAAGAAGTCTTGGAGGTGATAATCCACACAGCCCTGATCTTACGTTATCCCATCCGTCAGGGATCATGTGAAGAGACAGAAAGATCTGTAGAAGCCTCATACTGTCATGGGGTAGTAAGGAATAACTGGGTCTCCTAGACTGACCCTCAGGCTAGGGAGGGCACTAGCTGTCCCTTATTCCAGAGTTACCTCTGATGGTGAGGATGTCTGCGCCACCACCCTTGCCTTGCTCCTAGTCTAATAACCCCTCTCCCCCACCCAGGGGGGAACCAGAACAGGAGTGGTGAAAATTCATACAAATAGACCAATGGGGAAACCAAGGACACACAGCAATACACACAGAGGAGTTTCACAACACAGCAAACAGCACTTCACTAGATCACCACAGCACATGGACCGGTTTTGCAAAAGCTATAGCTGGCATTGGAAGTGTGATCCAAGAGGTAACCAGGAGTCGTACAGAGATTAACTCCTGCTAGCCCGATCACTAATGAGAACACAGCTGGTCACCACATATGACTTTTGTGAATCGATAAAAATAAACTATTAGCCCTTCTGTTATGCGTAATAGGAAGTTTCCCAACCTGACATTCACTTTGCAGGCATCATCCTCCATATGGATCTCAAGCTGCCGAGTATTTAGTCAGCGGTCCCGGTCGGGGGGTCAGCTGTGTATACTTCCAGAGAAGGAGATAATGTGTGCATCTGCCTATTCTGTTTATTTAATGACCTCGAATGTTTCTCTAATTACAGTTTTCATTTTTCGGTCTGTTCCAGACTGTTTTGAGCTCTTTCAGAAGCGTTCTAGACTGTGGGGGAATGTCTGGTCACCTCTGTTTAAACCCTTTGATGACGCACTGCAATGTAGCCAGGGGGGTCTTGTATTTTCTTTCCAGCTTCTCGTGAAGCTAAAAATACCATTACTGTCTAAATTGGTACAAATGGAAGATTTCAGCTGAGTATGAAGTTCCCGGAGAGTTCTTGGAGAAACCCCAAATCGGAGGAGAAGCATTGTCCACCTAAGACTTGACTTCTTATTTCTCCAGGTTTTGGAACAAACAGATTTGAAGATGTCGGGTGCTGGACTTTTCTTTGAAGCTATGGATAGATAGATAGATAGATAGATAGATAGATAGATAGATAGATAGATAGATAGATAGATAGAGCTATAAAGATAGATAGATAGATAGATAGATAGATAGATAGATAGATAGATAGATAGATGCTTTATTACATTCTAAAATGTGATGGTTTAATGGAACCTTACAATTGGTGAGGATGACACCGATGGGTCTGAAGAGCCACCGATTGGGTAGACAACTGCAGAACAACTCAATTACTTCTATTGTTTCCTGCACAATCGGTAGCCGAGAGGTCCACAGTACAGGAAAACGTAATTATACAGCACGAAAACTACTGCGTTCCCATCATTCCCAGGATTGAGGACGGATCATTAAGTGTTGGCATATGCTAGCACAATAACATGGAAATCCCCTTCTAGGTCGGCCTTCTTGCTGACGGACCATAACGTTTCTCTACAGCATGTGTCAATAATCTATATGTAAGAAGACAACCGGAGGAAACGTGCAACAATTGAAATGTTTGCCAGGCGGGGTCTGGCAGCCACTTATCTCCCTTCCTCCTTATATTGGAGGCATGCACTATGAGGAATGATCATCTATCGCACATCTTATGGCTAGGGTAAGGCTGGTTTCACACTAGCGTTTTTGTGAATCTGGGGGGATGCGGGTAACACCTGCACCCCCCCCCCCCCAGATTCCCCAGGATCCCCACGACTGTATACATCCGCACCGGTATTATCACTGATCCGGGCTCACTGGATGGGGGAGCAGAGAGTTGCTTACAGGTGAGTACCTGTTTCCGCCAGATCCAGGGACAAATGACACTGGGGTGGAGGTGTTACTTGGAACTGTGTTCTAGGCATGCACTGTTCCAAAACCCAGGTCCAGGAGTCGAGATCCTGCTAGATCCGGACCCCCGGATCCAAGTTACATAGAGCCCTATTTTATTTCTATCTGCATTGACCTGGATCCGGGGGGTCACAGTTTTTGACATAAAGACCAGAAATGCACCAGGTTGCGTTTTTGGTCTCAGTGAAAAGACCGTGACCACCTGATTCAGGGAAAAAGTGCAAAACTGGATGCACCAGTGAGTTCATCCAGCCCCATTGAAAGTGAATGGAGCCGATGCGGGTGCATCCAGTTTAAGTTGAATATGCACGGATGGCAAAAAACGCCAGTGTGATACCAGCCTTATTGTTTGCCATTAGTTACTATGGAGGTCTCCTATTTGGCTAATAACCTTATTCATTTTACATTCTATATTGACTTATAAACTGGCTATTTCTAGTAGGTGGCACTAAAGAACCAGCTTTCTTCATTTTGGAAAAGGTATAATTTGCATACCAGATGACATTGCCTGACTTTACACTTGAGAATCCCGGAGTGTCTATCTGCCATATCCCAAAATCAAAACAGAAGAAGAAGACGGCACTTACCGAGGTGTAAATAAAGCAGCTGTGTCCTTTTAATGTAGGAGCATAGCACAGATGCAGGGAGGGGGTGCCGAGGGTGACAACAGACCGTTTCGGGCTCTTTATTTACACCTCGGTGAGTGCCGTCTTCTTCTTCTGTTTTGATTTTGGACTTTGTCTCTTGTGACTGGCACCCATTGTACTGTGCCTCCTGCCCACTGGCAATAATAACCCGCTGGCTCAATTAGAGTGGTGCCCTAGTTTGCCTGACTATATCTGCCATTTCCTCCTTCTTCACCTATCACTTCCTAAAGCTCAATGTGGTGAATTTTGAACTCATCATCTTTCCTTCATCTCAAATATCTCCTTTTCCTGATCTATCTATCATAGTAAATGACATCACACTGTCTCCAGCACCCAAGGTCTGCTGCCTTGGAGAACCCCCTGACTCTTCCCTGCCCCTCAAACCGCACATCCAAGCTCTCACCACCTCCAACTCAAACATATATCCAGGATCTGTCCCTCAACCCTCAATCTACTAAAATGCTTGTACATGCCCTCATCATCTCCCGCCTTGATTACTACAACCTCCTCCTCTGTGGCCTCCCTGCTAACACTCTCACATCTCTCCAGTCCATCCCTAACTCTGCTGCCCGACTAATCTCCTCGATACTCCTCTGCTTCTCCCCTCTGCAAAATCCTTTGTTGAACTAATCTTCTAACACATAATCTCCTGTCCTCCCATGACTTCCACCTCTTCTCCACACTCGTACATTCCTCATCTAAATTCCTGCAAGAATTCTCCTGAATATCCCTCATCCTCTGGACATCTGCACCCCAACATGTACGATTATTCACCACATTTATGGAACTTTCTGACAGAACCTAAAAAAAACATCTCTTCAAGAAACCTACAGCCTGGAACAGTGGCGGACCTTGACCTCGGAGGGCCCTGGTGCAGCAGCTGCTTTTGAGGAGCGGGAAGGGGGGGGTGCTAGTGAACAGGGCAGGATCAGCCAGGGGAAGCAAGAAGCTTCCCTCAGTTACCCTCCTCTCCTGTCTCCTCTTACACAGGTTCATGGGGGTCGGCTGGGGGCCCCCCTGCAGGCTTGAGGGGCCCCTTAGCCGCTTGGGGCCCTGGTGCAGCTGAACCTGCTGCACCACGGTAGGTCCACCCCTGGCCTGGAATGACCCCACTGCCACCAGAGCTGGCACTCCCCCACCACTGGTGCTGCCACCTCACCATCACCGGAGGTACTGCAACCTCCAACCAACTTTCTCCTCCCCATTATCCTGTAGTATTTGAGCCCACATGGGCAGGGTCATCTCCCCTCTGTATTAGTATGTCTACTGTAATTGATATCTGTATTTTGTATATAACCCCTTCTCATGTAAAGCACCATCGAAATGGTGCCCTATAACTAACTAATAATAGATAGATGTCAGCCAAACAATGGTTGAGCCAATTGTTCTTGTAGGCTCCTTTGAGATCTCATCTCTATCCTGAAATATCTTTGGCTTACATCTTAAAGAACAAAAGGATCACCTGGAATTGGGAATTGGACATGGTGGACCCTTATCTTCTCCAACATCATCTGTGGGGGAGAGTCAGGGGCTGGCTGGTGCCCCTGGCCCCGGGTGGCAGTTTTGGTCTGCCAGCCCTGACTTGAGAAGTGGGGGGGAAGGGGGTTGTGTGGGGGGGGGGTGGGGGGATGCTAGGGTGGGTGCTATCGGGAATATTGTGTGACCGAGGGGGGGTGCTATTTTGGAATTTTGTGTGACCGGGGGGGGGGGCTGTGCTATCAGGAATTTTGTGTGACCAGAGGGGAAGGAGGTGCTATCAGGCCACCGCAGCTCACTCACCATGTCCGACACCGTCTGCTGCTGTATCGCCGCACCGGCCGCAAAGCGCCGCCGGCCAGCCCATTTCTGTGGGTGGGCGGCCCTAGATGTGGGCTATACCACCAGCCTAGGGGGCACTTGCCCCCCTGCCACTTGGGCCAGTCCGCCCCTGGGGAAAGTCGTGTGGCACCAATACACATTATACTGTTGGCCGGTATCGGCGGTTTTGGCTGTTAGTCCTAAGTCTTCCTCTCCATAATGAGAAACTTTAGCCTCTAGACCTTTATTAACCAGAAATTCCATTAAAATCCTACATTACTCTACATATTTATAACAAAAGACTGTATTAACAACGATCCTCGCAGTTCAAGTGGATACACGAGGCTTGGGATTGAATGAGAATTAGGTGGTCCCATTACATTTTCATGCCCGTAATGTGTTTTTTTCTACACCTTTAACATTTTCTGTCCCCACCCAAGACCAGCAGATAATCGTCGATTCCGCACGGCCCCGGCCTTGATTTGTCATTAGGATGCAGGGAGCGATCCTTCCTCCGTCTCCTCCGGGGGTTTTCTTTTCTCATTGCACAGATTTATTTGAAGTATTGTCACATTGTGCAGATTCTTCCTTAGGTTTTCCGGGTTTCTTTTCCTATCGGGGAGCTGCCAATTTGATTCTAAACGTTTTTGAACTGAACGTTTTGATGGAAAGACCACAGATTGAATATTACCATATTTCGGAGAGAGAGAGAGAGAGAGAAGGGCTGGCCTTGCCTCGGGACACTGCTCCAATATATTAGTGGAAATATCTTTAATTAATTTGTGCATGAGTTCGTGTTTTCTTTAATTTTTCTCCCCGGGCTCTTGACCCAAGTATAGAAATCTGAGAGCTTTATTGGAAATGACTTTCTCAGCAGTTCTTGCTCTTTTTAAGTTGAGTGTATCGCATAATGACCATAAAATGTTAGACTTTATTAGGAACATATTTTAACTCTCAGTCTTCGGTTAGGAGTTTTAATGTGGGGGAATGTTACCTTGGGTGATTGGACGTTGTCCGCCGAACGTTGACCAACCTGTCTTCACGCCAAAATACCAAAACCAAGGCAGAAGTGTTCCCTTGTTTCAATTAACACGAAGAGAAAAACTCTTGTCTTCTCGATAGGACCTAAAGGAACAAAGTCTCAGTCTTTACAACTGCTGACCGGCGTCCAAGCTACAACGTCTCAGTCTTTACAACGGCTGACCGGCGTCCAAGCATAAATATAGGCAATCTACAGCCATGTTTACTTTTCTTGATTTTCTCTCTCGAAATGTTTAGTGAAACATCATGGCGTGTGATTTTCAATCTGCCCGGGGCTCACTAGTCTGAATATTTTGCAGATTGATTCAGTGGCAGCGGGTATTCCGCTTGTTTTGACTGAGAAAATCGGAAACATGCACGACGGTAGTTGAGTCAAACACAACAGCGCCCCTTACGCTGGGAGGTCAAACGCGCACAAGGTCATAGCGATCCATTATTCATAAGACAGACGCCAAGACAAATATAATATTTGTCATGAGAGTCCTCTAAAAGTGCGAGGGGAAAAATGTCCTATGTGGGAGAGTTAAAAGACTACATCAAAGGGTAAGACTGAGGTCAGGAAGAGGAACCTATCAGTCATCACCAGTGCTCCCAAGCAAATGCTGGGACCCTGGACATCACACTCCCAGGCTGGCAAGATACCTCCTATGTGAGACGGTGAGTGTGACCTGCAGTAACCTCACGTCACACTCCCAGGCTCAGGGATACCCCTGTGTGAGCCGGCGAGTTTGATCCTACATCGACATTGTACATCACACACCCGGGTCACGCAGAATGCAGCGTAAGATCCAGGAGTGCCTGCTATTTCAGCTTATGGGTGAATGCGTTCTCTGAACATGCCTGGGATATTGAGTCATCATGGGACTACATTGGACCTACTTTGGATTTGAGGATTTGGATGGGAAATAAATTGCTGAAAGAGGGTGCATCTTGCTTTATTTGCTTTACTGATTTTTATGTCTTGGAGGGTTCCTTTTTTGGACTACGTCAGATTAGGTGGACTATGTCACAATCCCTGGACTACTGCAGATTTTTTATTTTTGGCAGGACTTTTTTCAATAAATTTGTGAAACAGAATGTGTCAGGGAGTGGTTTTTCATATAAAATATATTTTGGTGTGTTTATTTTTCTTACTACTGACTAGATTAGTAATATAGCATATCTGATAGATGCCTCAACTACACTAACCCCTGGCCTTGATGCCAGCTGACATTACGCAGCTGGCATCGGCACCAAATGCAATTATCCCCTTTCACCACTGCACCAAAGCAACGGGAAACGTCAGGGTGAAGTGCCAGGATTGGTGCATCTTATGGAGTCGCAAGTTCTGGGGTGGCTGCAGCCTGCTATTTTTGGGCTGGAGAGTCCTATTAACCATGGCCCTTCCCACCCTGAGAATACCAGATCCCAGCTGTCAGCTTCACCCTCGCTGGGGATCCAATTTGGAGAGAACCCCACATTTTTATTTATATATTCATTTTTAAAGCGAACCTGTCCCCCCCCCCCCCGGGCATCAAAAGCTAAAATAGCCACCTTCTGCAGCACTAAGGCTGCATTCAGAGAAGGTGTCTATAGGCTTTTGATGCCCGGGGGGGGGGGGACAGGTTCGCTTTAAGTAATTTTAAGAACAGCATAGAGTGACTTCTGTTTTGGATTCTCAACCAAAGTAAAGCAGCCAGTTGTGGGCTGCAGGCTGCAGCTGTCTGCTTTACCTTAGCTGGCTATCAAAAACCACGTCATTGTCTGTAATTATTTATTTTGTTGCTAAATAAAAGACTAAACATTCTTTAGTGCCACATAAAGGCGCTAAAGGGTACAAGGTTAGGATTGTAGGGGTGGGACATTATATAGGTGTTTGACATCCTTCTATCCTATCTATATCTTTATACCAGTGGCGTAACAATATGTCTGCGGGCCCCGGTGCAGGAATTCATCCGGGGCCCCTTAGCTTAGGTGAGAAGAGCTGGGAGGGGGGGTGTTGGCGGGGATTGAGGAGTTTGGGGGGTGCTGGCGGAAATTGAGGAGCGGGGGGGGGTTGGGGTGCCGGGGCGTTACATGGGCCGGGAGTACCTGGTGTCAAATGACTCCCGTGGCCGGCCAGCTTCTGTGCCGCTGAGAGGAGAGGAGGGGCGGGCACAGCTGCAGGAAGTGAGTCTGCACTCACTTCCCGTGCTCCCTCCTCTCCTCGTGCAAACGCTAACGCGCGGTCGCAGCGGGTGGCTGGAAGCACGGGGCACGGTCTCCCAGGGGGTGGAACCTGGTCTCAGCCGCGACCGCTGCGACTGTGGTAGTTACGCCACTGCTTTATACGCTTGCTTTGAAACAACATAAAGCACATAGAGTAATGTAGCATGTAAAAGATGATAAATAAAGGCAAGAAATGGGTGGACCCCATATGGCCGAAAAAGGGGGGGGATTGGAAATGAGGAAATCTGAAATGATATATGATTTTTGGGGCATATCTGGTTAAATTATTAAAGACATGATACATTCTCTCCTTCGCTCTAGTTCATTTCGCAATCGTTACTTGGATACAAGGGATGATAGTGTTCTCAGTAGATTGATACTTTGCATGGGGAGATGTATGAGATTACACATGACTATGTGGTTGGCAGTGTAGTTCAGGTAGTGGCTAAAACTGCTTTTATCTCCTACATACAGAAAGCAAGATGTAAAATTAGAAAAGAGAATTTACTTTTATCTCAGGACATCAGTGGTATCTCCAAAGCCACAATCTCGTGATATGAAAACTGTCCGCAGCGTCTCTGTAGAACAAAACAATCCCTTATCTCCGATCCGGTCTGCGGCCCCTATTTAACGGAGTGACCAGGGGGCAACATTAAAAACATGAAAATGATTGAGCTGCTCCTCGCGCCCCCGCCCTTTCCTTATTGAGTCTGTTAAGGCCGAAACGAGAGTTTTCTGTTGACACAAACGAATAATAATAACAGAATATGGTCATTTGTAACTGTGTAATTAGCGCGTCCTGTTATTTTATGTCGAGCTGAAGGGGAGAAGGAAACCGGTAGAAGAGGAGGACTGTAAAGTGCGCGAAACAAGAGATGAAAAATTATTATTTGGCCGAAAGGTCAACGACGTTAACTTAGAGGAACTCCCCGCAACTGGAGAGTATTCACGGGATGGATTGTTTTCTGTCGGTGCTGAAATGTCAGAGTTTTTCCATTAAAAAAAGGATCAGCAGCACTTTTCCTACAGGATGATGGATCCTCATAATCACCCACTGAGACACCTTGACGCTTATTGTGGCGCCCCACAGGGTAGGCCGCCACCACAGGTTAAGGGGGTACGCCTCTGCTCTCCAGTTGCTGGGGTGGTGCAGTTGAGCCCAAAAACACACACACACACAACCATAGGCCCCTGGGACGGTGGGTGGACCACAGGTTCAAAGGGGGACAGGAAGTGTAGCCAGTAGTAGGAGTTGGAGAGTAGAGACCATGGAGAGAGGAGTGGAGTGGAAGTCGGGTGTGTAGCGGTGGTGCGGTGCCGACTCCTGTGGGCTGGAGCATGACCACGCTCGTCCACGGGAGGGAAAGACCGACAGGTGGGAGAAAACGAGAGCTCTTGGGGTGCGGATGAGATATCGATCCCCGTACGCCTGAATGACGAAACGGAGGGGCTATTGGACAGGGAACCTGGCCCTGAGCACAGTGTGGAAGCTGTATGCCCGAGCCGTTGAACCGGAGGCTCCAAGCTTCTAACGGGAGCTGTGGCCGAAACACCCGACACAACTTGGGGAAGGAGGCTGAACTAAGGAGCAGTGCGTGGGAGGGGACACAACAGCACTTGTGGCCACCGGTACTTGAGCTCTGTGCTGCGGAGGCGCTGAGAGTCTGGGGGGCAGAGAGGGTGTGACGCTAGCCCCGGGAGAGAAACTACCTTATAGCGCTAGGAGAAAGAGAAAGACCAGAAAAGAAAGGGCACCGACTGTGGCTTGACTGCACTAAACCGGTTCTAGAGATAACGCTGAACCAGAGGTTGGCAAGGGACATACCCGGCGGCCTTGCTGAAAGACCTGAGTAAAAGTAACAGAACTCCAGCTGTGGTGTGTGAGAATTTTATTAGCGGCGACCACCCGCAGAGGCCGTATAAGACATCGGGGTGCTGACGTCCCAGTGAACATCTGCCAAGGTACGAACTGACTCCTCCATCCCTCTGCCCTGGGGACCGCGCTCCACCTATGGGGAGCGAAACCATGCAAGCTGCCGGTCACTGTTCCCAGAGGTCTGAAGCAGCCGCGGCCGCAATGGCTGCATACCGCAGGTGGCGTCACGAATACTTCCTTTGTCCCCTCAGACTTTCCCTGTCAGCTTCCCTCAATTTATTAACAATGACACCGCCAGGATACGCAATCGGGTCTCGGCCCCTGTGTGTCCCCGTGAACAGAACCGAAAAAGGTGAAGAGAACAACGCGTAACCGCCCAGTTCCCAAGTCTTCCCTGACCCTTGAGTGGTGTGTCACTTATTCCTGCCAGAACATTGCCACCTATTGATCCATAGACCATAACATGACAATTAGATCATGATGGCAGCAGAATAGTGAGTGCAGCTCTGGAGTATAATACAGGAGGTAACTCAGGATCAGTAATGTAATGTATGTACACAGTGACTGCACCAGCAGAATAGTGAGTGCAGCTCTGGAGTATAATACAGGAGGTAACTCAGGATCAGTAATGTAATGTATGTACACAGTGACTGCACCAGCAGAATAGTGAGTGCAGCTCTGGAGTATAATACAGGAGGTAACTCAGGATCAGTAATGTAATGTATGTACACAGTGACTGCACCAGCAGAATAGTGAGTGCAGCTCTGGAGTATAATACAGGAGGTAACTCAGGATCAGTAATGTAATGTATGTACACAGTGACTGCACCAGCAGAATAGTGAGTGCAGCTCTGGAGTATAATACAGGAGGTAACTCAGGATCAGTAATGTAATGTATGTACACAGTGACTGGAGCAGAATAGTGAGTGCAGCTCTGGAGTATAATACAGGAGGTAACTCAGGATCAGTAATGTAATGTATGTACACAGTGACTGCACCAGCAGAATAGTGAGTGCAGCTATGGAGAATAATACAGGAGGTAACTCAGGATCAGTAATGTAATGTATGTACACAGTGACTGCACCAGCAGAATAGTGAGTGCAGCTCTGGAGTATAATACAGGAGGTAACTCAGGATCAGTAATGTAATGTATGTACACAGTGACTGCACCAGCAGAATAGTGAGTGCAGCTCTGGAGTATAATACAGGAGGTAACTCAGGATCAGTAATGTAATGTATGTACACAGTGACTGCACCAGCAGAATAGTGAGGCAGCTCTGGAGTATAATACAGGAGGTAACTCAGGATCAGTAATGTGATGTATGTACACAGTGACTGCACCAGCAGAATAGTGAGTGCAGCTCTGGAGTATAATACAGGAGGTAGACTCAGGATCAGTAATGTAATGTATGTACACAGTGACTGCACCAGCAGAATAGTGAGTGCAGCTCTGGAGTATAATACAGGAGGTAACTCAGGATCAGTAATGTAATGTATGTACACAGCGACTGCACCAGCAGAATAGTGAGTGCAGCTCTGGAGTATAATACAGGAGGTAACTCAAGATCAGAAATGTAATGTATGTACATAGTGACTGCACCAGCAGAATAGTGAGTGCAGCTCTGGAGTATAACTCAGGATCAGTAATGTAATGTATGTACACAGTGACTGCACCAGCAGAATAGTGAGTGCAGCTCTGGAGTATAATACAGGAGGTAACTCAGGATCACTAATGTAATGTATGTACACAGTGACTGCACCAGCAGAATAGTGAGTGCAGCTCTGGGTATAATACAGGAGGTAACTCAGGATCAGTAATGTAATGTATGTACACATTGACTGCACCAGCAGAATAGTGAGTGCAGCTCTGGAGTATAATACAGGAGGTAACTCAAGATCAGAAATGTAATGTATGTACATAGTGACTGCACCAGCAGAATAGTGAGTGCAGCTCTGGAGTATAACTCAGGATCAGTAATGTAATGTATGTACACAGTGACTGCACCAGCAGAATAGTGAGTGCAGCTCTGGAGTATAATACAGGAGGTAACTCAGGATCAGTAATGTATGTACACAGTGACTGCACCAGCAGAATAGTGAGTGCTGCTCTGGAGTATAATACAGGAGGTAACTCAGGATCAGTAATGTAATGTATGTACACAGTGACTGCACCAGCAGAATAGTGAGTGCAGCTCTGGAGTATAATACAGGAGGTAACTCAGGATCAGTAATGTAATGTATGTACACAGTGACTCCACCAGCAGAATTGTGAGTGCAGCTCTGGAGTATAATACAGGAGGTAACTCAGGATCAGTAATGTAATGTATGTACACAGTGACTGCACCAGCAGAATAGTGAGTGCAGCTCTGGAGTATAATACAAGAGGTAACTCAGGATCAGTAATGTAATGTATGTACACAGTGACTGCACCAGCAGAATAGTGAGTGCAGCTCTGGAGTATAATACAGGAGGTAACTCAGGATCAGTAATGTAATGTGTGTACTCAGTGACTGCACCAGCTGAATAGTGAGCGCAGCTCTGGAGTATAACACAGGAGGTAACTCAGGATCAGTAATGTAATGTATTACACAGTGACTGCACCAGCAGAATAGTGAGTGCAGCTCTGGAGTATAATAAAGGAGGTAACTCAGGATCAGTAATGTAATGTATGTACACAGTGACTGCTCCAGCAGAATAGTGAGTGCAGCTCTGGAGTATAACTCAGGATCAGTAATGTATGTCCACAGTGACTGCACCAGCAGAATAGTGAGTGCAGCTCTGGAGTATACTATAGGAGGTAACTCAGGATCAGTAATGTAATGTATGTACACAGTGACTGCACCAGCAGAATAGTGAGTGCAGCTCTGGAGTATAATACAGGAAGTAACTCAGGATCAGTAATGTAATGTATGTACACAGTGACTGCACCAGCAGAATAGTGAGTGCAGCTCTGGAGTATAATACAGGAGGTAACTCAGGATCAGTAATGTAATGTATGTACACAGTGAGTGCACCAGCAGAATAGTGAGTGCAGCTCTGGAGTATAATACAGGAGGTAACTCAGGATCAGTAATGTAATGTATGTACACAGTGACTGCACCAGCAGAATAGTGAGTGCAGCTCTGGAGTATAATACAGGAGGTAACTCAGGATCAGTAATGTAATGTATGTACACAGTGACTGCACCAGCAGAATAGTGAGTGCAGCTCTGGAGTATAATACAGGAGGTAACTCAGGATCAGTAATGTAATGTATGTACACAGTGACTGCACCAGCAGAATAGTGAGTGCGGCTCTGGAGTATAATACAGGAGGTAACTCAGGACAAAATAGTTTTTTCATCTTTTTATGCATAATAGTGAATAACTGTAGGAAAGTATTCAAAGATGAAGATACACCTTATGGACCATCTTTAATTCAATCTTAAACCCTCTTATTACTTTCTGTGCCGTTAGGTACATTTTTGCCTCATGGACGGTCACAATGTGACGCCTGTCAGTGGTCCTATGCCAGACTAATTATGCACAATATCAAAGAATATGTGATACAATTGTGAAGCTACAAAGTCCCCGGTACGTACAAACAAGAAATAACGGTGTAAGTTGCGGTGGGTGCTGGAGATGGCGTCTCCTTCCATGATTCATTTGCTGGCTGCACACAAGTGATGCCCTCTGATGTGTGATCAGACACCGCATGTGGCATTTATATCACGGCATCAATAACAAATTACTCGGAATGTATCGATCAGCTCAGAGTTCCATCGCGGTGAGAGCACAATGGCGCAGGTCAGGGGTCGTAACAGAGACTTACTGTTTCTGATCACAGAGTGTGAAGTAAATAATGTTTATCACAGAAGCTCAGCGCTGCTGATGGCAGAGATGGAGAGATGGAGACCGCCAAGAGGGCAACAACAGGCAGAGAAAAATATAATAAAAAACTGTCAGTTTTCTTATCATTTCTGGACTGCTGCTATGAGAGATAAAACAGTGAGAGGGTGAGAGAATGCGCATGGGATTCCTATCACAAGATAGATGTGCTGGCTGATTGGAAGACAATATAGATTTATACAGCGTGTTATGATCTGAGACTAAATCAATGAGGATCTGGTGGATAATAAATGACTTGGATAAGCCTGATACCTTTAAAGTGCACGGAAGACATAGCTGAGGCCGCCATGTATTGGCTGAACCAATATGATTCAGCTAATGACTACCTGCCTTTGGTAAAATGGAGACTGTCACGTCTAGGCGGGTTACACTACGAGATCCAAGAGCCTTGGGATTCCAAAAAGGTTTCTATTATTACCGATGCGTTTCTTCACCGGGACGGCACCTTTCTCAAGGGATAAAAACGAATGCTTGGTTTTTATACCTTAAAATTTAAAGGGGATGTCTGGTCTAGAATTGGCAATGTGACTGCAGACTTATCAATCCTCTCGGAGCCCACAGTGAGCGCTGCAAGCATTGGCCGGTCTCTAAACCAGGAACGGACTGCAGTTATGCGATATACATGTTCTCGGCAATGATACGACTCGTGGGTGCAGCCGCACCCAATACAAGTGTATGGAGGTAGGATGCACCCACTAGTTGGACATGCCCGCTCCATACACTTGTATTGACCGAGGCCACATCCACTAGCGGCCACTCACTAGTCAGATGCACCCTCTCCATACACTTGTATTGACCGAGGCCACATCCACTAGCGGCCACTCACTAGTCAGATGCACCTCTCCATACACTTGTATAGATCGAGGCTGCACCACTAGTTGGACACGCCCGCTCCATACACTTGTATTGACCGAGGCCACATCCACTAGCGGCCACTCACTAGTCAGATGCACCCTCTCCATACACTTGTATTGACCAAGGCCACATCCACTAGCGGCCACTCACTAGTCAGATGCACCCTCTCCATACACTTGTATTGACTGAGGCCACATCCACTAGCGGCCACTCACTAGTCAGACGCGCCCGCTCCATACACTTGTATAGATCGAGGCTGCACCCACTAGTCTGACATGCCTGCTCCATACACTTGTATTGACCGAGGCCACATCCACTAGCGGCCACTCATACTAGTCGGACATGCCCACTCCTTACACTTGTATAGAGCGAGGCCTCACCACTAGTCTGACATGCCCGCTTCATACACTTGTATTGAGCAGGTGTGGCGCCCTGCTCACGCAGGTAGCCACAGACTTCTCTAATGCACAGCTGGGTTTCCACAGCAGGTACCTACTACATACAACACCTTCCACCCCGGCACAGTAGGGGGAGCCCAACTTGCTGCCCTTAGGCAAGATCCCCTATAAATGCTGCTGCTGGGGGCGGAGTTAGTCAGAGTGTGCAGACGCTAGGAGATCTGCGAAGACGTACTGGTGGTCGGTGCCACGGTTAGGCCCGAACCAGTGACCCGTAGTGGCCCTTCTACGTCCCGCAAGACTAAAATGGGGACAGAAGGCGAGGAGCAAATACCTGAAAAGGAGCGAGGAACGTGGAGGAGAGTTACACCCAAAGAAATACCGGATATTGGGGATCCGCACCTGTGGAATACTGTAGGATCACAGAAAACCCCGTCACACCTTGGAGGCCTCGGTCACCCGGTTAATACCCTGTGAGTTAAGAGAGGGAGCCAGACACCGCAGTGAGA
The DNA here is from genome assembly GCA_033576535.1 of Allobates femoralis. Lineage (NCBI taxonomy): Eukaryota > Metazoa > Chordata > Amphibia > Anura > Aromobatidae > Allobates > Allobates femoralis. Next base: position 87,776,150 of record JARQOC010000007.1, read on the forward strand.
CACAGCAGTGATCAGCAAGGGTAACCCGGAGGCCGCACAGGAGAGAGACAGACACTACAGTCAGGAAGAGAGAGGAGGCAAATCGGGCTGCATGCAGGCTGTGCTTCAACCATCACATTGGAACAGAGGAGGCCTTATACCCTTGCTGTGGGGATCCACTGTGCAACCTGTCCACCCGTCAGTGCCCTGGACATCATTACCTGCTAAAGACCAGTAAAAGGTAAAAGAGACTTTGCAGTGTGCTTGTATCATTCTCCCCATTCCCAGCGCCCCTCATAGACTGCTCCAACACCCCCATCTCAGCCATAACTCCACACTCCAAACTGCCCTAGAGGTCCAGTCCTACCTGTGGAGGACTTCACCATACCAGCCGCAATACCATCTACCTCCGGCGGACTGTGGCGGCGCTAGTGCGAATCACCAGAAACTACAGATGGCGTCACAACGACAAACTTTGTATATAATCCCGTGTACATATCAACCCCTTTTTCAAAGTATAGTCCCCCAGGACACGGGATCAGGCGCAGCCACCACTCCCGTGACAACAGGAGCGTTAACCCTTGCGGCCTGATACCCGAGTACCCCACAGCCTGGGGCTCGACACAGGTTGCGCCCACGAGTCGTGTTGTTGCCAGGAACATAATTGTGGTCCTTTCCCGGCTTAGAAACCAGCGAATCCTCGCAGAGTTCAGTGCTGGCGATGGGAGGGTTGATAAATCTGCAGCCACTTAGTTACAGAGTGGTTACAGAGTTAGAGAGAGATTTCCAATGCATTTGCTAGTGCTGCCATCCAGCATCCAATGCGTCACCATTGGACTCCATGTAATCTTTGTGCACTTCAGATGGAAGTTATTCCCCATTATTGGGGTAGGGGATAATTTTTTGGCATCTGGGACCTCCAGTGATCCGGAGGTCCGGTCTCTGCAGCTTCATCTTGAATACAGTGGAGGGCCGTGTGGGAGAGCCAGAGAAGCCAAGAACTGCGCTTACTCGGCTGTTTCTGTCAGTGCCATAGGCCAGAAAAAGAGCAGAGGTCAGTTATTAAAGTTGATGGGGAAGCAGGAAAAATGGCAAGCATAAAGCTACTCTGTAAGACAGAACCCCAAGAAACCCTGACACCATTTAACCTCTATATAGGGATCTGGATTTACAACAGGATCCAGGAGATTCCTGCCTATGGAAGGGCTACAGACCAGAGACAAGAAAGTCGCCAAGCAGGGTCAAAGTCAGTAGATAGAAGAAGGGGACAAAGTCAGTAGAGATGGAGGAAAGAGGACAAAGTCAGTAGATGAGGAAGAGGACAAAGTCAGTAGAATGAGAAAGGTGACAGTCAGTAGATGAGGAAGAGGACAAAAGTCAGATAGATGAGGAAGAGGACAAAGTCAGTAGATGAGGAAGAGGACAAAGTCAGTAGATGAGGAAGAGGACAAAGTCAGTAGATGAGGAAGAGGACAAAGTCAAGTAGAAGAAGAAGGGGACAAAGTCAGTAGATGAGGAAGGTGACAAAGTCAGGTAGAGAAATGAGGAAGAGGACAAAGTCAGTAGAGAGTAGAGAAGAGGACAAAGTCAGTAGATGAGAAGAGGACAAAGTCAGAATCTGATAGCATAGTCAGGGAGCTGGGTCAAAACCGAGATGGCAGCAAGGTACGAATTCGTGAGGCAGAAGAAGAGTCCAAAAAACAGGCTGAAGTAACACAGGAAAACACCAATACAAGACAGGAGACTAGCCAGAGGAACCGGAACCAACATCTATCTCTGACTGAATGTAGTAGTAGGGTGTGGTGCTTTCCAATAGGCAAAGCTTAGAGCTGAAGGCTTCAGCTGGACAGCACACACATCTACTTTGTCAGAATGTGAAGTACTACAGGTTGCAGCCACTCCAGCATTAGTGGATGGACGGAGCCTGCGCTCTCCAGAGCTTCTTACTCTGACTTCTCCTATATCACCAACAGCACCTACAGTGTGAATATGGCGGTGGCCAGTAACAGAAGCAGATATCGCAGGAGCGGGAATCTGGTGAGGATGTGACACCAGGGTCTCTGGCGCTTAAGGCTACCGCTGCGGCGCGATCATGTGATGCCGGAACGCGTCACTTCCGGTCGCAGGGTTTACAGGCAGACTTCGCGCATGCGCAGATAGCATGCTGAAGTCTGCCTGTGTGCGACCGGAAGTGACGCGCGAACCCGGCGTCACATGACCGCGTCCGCAGCGGTGACGTGGCAGGCTCTGCTTTTGTATAATGACGCCCATTAGGGCGTATTACAGCAACGAGGCAGGGGTAGCGCGGCACAAGGGGACCTGCCTACCGGTCAAAATCCCTTCAGGAACGCCCCTCTGACAACATTTTTGTAAGTTTGCAAATTACATTATAGTACTTGTAGATTACTACTAAAGATGAGGCAGGGATGTGCTACAATGTATTCTAAGGCTGCAGGGGCAGGTATTAATAGTTTAGAAAGCTTATTTGGGGTGAGAGGTTCCCTTGAAGTCCTATTAGAAATCTCATCAATCACGTCTGTCCTCACACGTCCAGCCTACATTTTTTTTCACCTGTATTTGGCAAATTCTTGAAAGAAAACTTGAGAATCATTTTAGACGTCCGCTCCATTCTGAAGCAGCGTGAAAGTATGTTGTGTTTGCTGAAAAAAGGGAAACCAAAATATGAACTTTGTCCGGAAATGCCCTTAGATTCCTCTTGCATGAATCTACCTTCGCTCTGCCTCATTTCAGACGCCAGATTCAGGTCAGCCATTAATTAATAAGGACATTTAACTCACATGGAGATATCCTGATATTTTCTGTTTTACATCTGGGGTCGCATTTGTTCAAAGAAAAGTGTTGGGTTTGGCCACATGGCGTCTTTTGGCGTCGATTTTGATGAGGATTCCACATCCCGCGTGTCACGTGTGTAGCAGATGAGGGAAAGGAAGCAGGAAGGTATAACGGGCAAGGGCAACTGGGAAGTTAGTCTGGCCCTGGACTTGGGTCCCTGAGTAGCCCTGTTCCTAAAGGTACCTCTGAAGGTGAGGAGGTTCAGGCCACCACCCTTTCCGTCAACTCCACAATATGCTCTATGCTACTCCCTCTCACCTCCCACCACAGACAAGGATGAACAGCAGCTGCTCCAGCAAACACGTCAGCACAGCATGGGTCCTAGATGAGAAGGAGCTCTATCTGCGATACCAGTGGAGGGAAGTGGAGCTATTTCAAGGCTGGGGGAGTGGAGATCTGAATACTAAGACACATTTCTCTACCTCCACCTAAATACTGTGACTCACCCCTCCACCTGTAGAGCTGCACTAAGGTTAATCACAGCAGCAGCACTAATGGGCTGCAAAGAAGTCGACATGTGACGCCGCGCATGTGACTTGGGTTTCAGTAAAAAATGTTTCCATGCATCACCAATTTTTTATGCTGCAGCAGAAAACCATTCTACTACAGACATGAAACTTGCAGATTTTGGGATAATGGATAATGCTATATAAAGTCTATGGGATTCCTGTTGACATGTATTGGGGGGATGTGAGGAGTGCAAATCCGGGTTTCAGGATGTCAGGGATTAACTACGATTGTGGATCCAGGTGCAGTTTTTATAGGTGAAATATGCAAAATAAATGTGTTTTACCTGTAAAAACAGCCGCAAATTGCAGTAAATCCCCAATGCTGTTTCTCATGTGCTCATCCAAATCCTTTATTTAGCCAACAGCTATAAGCCTCAGCTCCCTGTTACTCGTTGCCCGATAGCCGGGGTCGATAGGTGGCTGCTAAACCCTTCTGACACTTTAATAATCCAATTTGTTTTCCCAACAGTGGACCCCATTAAAATGAGCAAAAAGTAAATCCCTCCATATTACATGTTTGCTGGTAGGGAAATACACAGACTTGTTACCAATGATATATGGAAGGTGGGGGCCGTAAAGCAACATCTGCACCTCAGGACTGAAAAGTCTCCGGGTGGAATCCACATGTTTTCACTGTTCTGACACCGATTTTTTCCCTCCTACGTATAACCCAACCGTAGTGAGCGTCTGAATGTTCCAGGATTGCTCAGGTCCCTTCTAAATGCTTCATGTCATTCCACCCTCATCTCTGTCTATCACCCCACCCATCCTCTCCACAGTGCGGCACCTCCCTACCTCTCCACCCTCATCTCTGTCTATCACCCCACCCGTTCTCTTCACAGTGCAGCACCCCCATACATCTCCACCCTCATCTCTGTCTATCACCCCACCCGTTCTCTTCACAGTGCAGCACCCCCATACATCTCCACCCTCATCTCTGTCTATCACTCCACCCATCCTCTCCACAGTGCAGCACCTCCCTACATCTCCACCCTCATCTCTGTCTATCACCCCACCCGTTCTCTTCACTCTGAAAGCAAATTTAGATTCACTTCTACATTAATCCGATCCTCCCACTCCCGACTCCAAGACTTCTCCCGAGCTGCACCAATTCTCTGGAATGCTCTACCCCAAGAAATTAGGTCTATCCACCACAACTTACATACTTTCAGGCGCTCCCTAAAAACACATCTTTTCACAGCAGCCTATCTTGCTCCCTAATCAAAGTCACTTAGACACAGCCTATCCACTCCACCAGACCCAGAAACGTTACAAATAATGGTTGGTGGCCACTCATGCAACTTTTATCTACTCCCCATTTCCTTAAGATGGCTGGACCGTCATGGTAAATAAGCCCCTGTACTCTATGTCACCCCCACCTCATTGTAGATTGTAAGCTCTTATGGGCAGGGTCATCATTATTTCGCTTTATTTATTGCATTCTTTGATAACTATTACTTATGATTGTTTGTATATGAACCTCGGAATTGTGAAGGGCTGCGGAATATGTTATTTAAAGGGACTCCAACCAGGCTGCAAGCTGAAATAAATTGGCCTGGAGCTACCAATAAGGAAAAACTAACATTAACCCTTGCTGATATAAAAGAAATTATTTGCATTTGAATCCAAAAGACCCAGAGCTGTCACAAGTCTACTAATGACATGTGACAATTGGATACCAAGCGATAAAACAACTAGAATATAAAAAAAGTATGTGTGTGTTGTGTCCAAATACCGTGCAATATATAAGTAAAAGCTAATGCTATAGAAACACAGTGTACTTGGTAGCAGACCCAGTAGCTGATTATAATATAGTTTGTGTAGGGTGACTCACCGTCGCCGGGTTCTCAGGTCTCAGGCGTAGCTTCCCTCGTCACTGTTTCCGCGCCTGAGGCTGTGGGGCCCGGTGGTCAGATCAAAAGGGGGCGAACAGTTGGGGGTAATTCTTACTTGTCATGATGCCACCTGCGGGAATCCGGTGAATGCAACGGCACTGCTTGGGCCTCCGGGGGATGTACGGCAGCTAGATGGGACATTCCCCACAGGATGAGCAGGAGTCCCCGTGGCCAGGAGCTGTCTTGATATAATATGGCAGCTCAATGATGCTGAAGGTGTTGATTTAAAACAGTTCTAAAGGAAACACAGACACCAGCGTCCTCTGTAATGGGTCTTTACTGTAACCGGTAAGATGGTACAAGGTATACAGTCTTGGGAAACAGACCGGGTGGTCCCAGCAATGACTGGTGTTGATTCAGAGCTCCTCAGTGTTCTTCCTTTTCCTAGTTTCTCTGACGGGTTGCCGGAGTTGCCTTAGCGTACCAGGTCAGGGTACTTGGGAGACTTTTGAGTGGTACCTAGCTAATAAGGCGGAAGGTCCTGTGTCCCAGTGGTGGGTTCCTGCTGGCATGACAACTAAGTTGCGGCTGTGGTGAGGTGCCTCTTAGGAAACGGTTCCTTCACCCTGGTTTGCTGAGCTGCGGTGAACGTCTTGCTCGCCTCGGAACCAGTGATCCGGTGGTTTGGGTTGGGCATGGGTATAATTGGACCCGTTTAGTGGTTGCCCGTGTTCCGGTCTGGGGCACCGCTTAATGGCGCCAGCCGGTAAGTGGTCTTCAGGGCTGCACGGCACTGTGAAGCGCCCTGCTTCTCCTTCGTTACTCTCCTCCTGACGACTACTACTACTCTTCTCCTGCTTCATTCCCACACACTACTCCTACACTCCTCCCACCAGGACCTAATTGGCCCTCTATGCTAGTGGTGCATGTAGAGTATGGAGCTCTGAATATTAACCATGTCATTACCGAGACGGAAGATATTACATCTTCTGTCAGGGATGCAATATCTTCCTGTGACCCACTCGTTGCGGGGCGCCACAAGGGACCATCCCGAAATGGGTTACCTTGTCATTGGTGGGATGGCTTAAGTATGTTTTTTTGCAAACAAAGTATGTACCAAGTACCCTGTGTTTTTATAGCATTAGCTTTTACTTACTTATTGTGTGGCGCCCCTGCAGATCCAGTCGCCACAGAGTTACTGCACCACTGTTATGGTGTAGTATCCCACTCTTGGGTAAGAGGGGCACAGACCAGTGCCGGGACACCCAGGCCACTTACACTACACTATGTCCAGGTCAGGGATAGGGTGCGATTGCTCCTACAGGAGAGCACCGTCCCTGATCCTGTCTGGAAGAGGAACCAGGGTAGTGGGGATGGGTGGAGAGGAAGTAATTAGAGGAAGCACCTGGGAGGAGTGAAGTTAGAAAGCACACACGTAGATGACGTGGGACACGTGACAGAGGGTATAAGTAGAGTGGAAAATATCTAGAAAGGAGGAGAGAGAGCGGGGCTGTTGCACTGAGACTGTGAGTAAAAGACCTGAAGACTGCAACCTGCTGTGTCTGTGAACTTTCTTGAAGCATCGTGAGAACTAGAAACACAACTACAAACTCACTCAGGTACCCTTCTACAGCCCTTGGGGCAGCCCTACCCATAGAGGGCTTAAAGGGAACCTGTCACCTAGATTTAAGCCCCTACACTATCACTACCTGTCCCTACACCTTCCTAGCTGCTCCCTATCTATCCTTCTCTGAGCTAAAGGGGCCATATAAAACATCAGAAAGATAACTTATAACTTACAGACGTGCCTGAGGCTGTGGACTGAAAAGGCGGCGCCAGGCTCCATTCTGCCCCTCCTCGACGGTGTATCGCACACCCCGCTGGGCGGCATTATTCTTTATTCCTCGCCGCCCCTCTATTTGGAATCTCCCGCCCTCTATACACGTAGTATGCACCGGCCGCAACGTCACATCCAGCGCAGTGCATTATGGGGCCGGTCACGTGATCGGCCCAGTGCATTATGGGGCCGATCACGTGATCGGCTCGGCTTCAATAAGCGCATTGCGCATGCGTGGAGCCGGGCCGATCATGTGATCGGCCTCATAATGCACTAGGGCTGATCACGTGATCGGCCCCATAATGCACTAGGGCCAATCACGTGACCGGCCCCATAATGCACCGCGCTGGATGTGATGTAGCGGCCAGAGGGATGATGTGGAGGAAACAGTAGATTGGGGGTTGCCGGAGCTCCGGTGGTGGTAAGGCAGCTGCTGCAATTGTGGTGGTGGTGGTGAGCTGGCTGCTCCAGTAGTGGTGAAGTGGCCTCTCCGGCGCTGGTGTTGAGGCGGCCTCTCTGGTGATGGTGGTGGTGAGGCGGCCGCTCTGGTAGTAGTGGTGGTGAGGCGGCCTCTTCTGTGGTAGTGGTGTTGAGGTGGCCGCTCCAGTGCTGAGTTGTCCTCTCCGGTGGTGATGGTGTTGAGGCGGCCTCTATGGTGGTCATGGTGGTGAGGCGGCTTCTCTTGTGGTGTTAGTGAGGTGGCCTCTCCAGTGATAGTGGTGGTGAGGTGGCCACTTCGGTGGAGGTGGTGGAGCGCCAGCTCTGGTGTCAGTAGGGTCATTGCAGACTGTAGCTTTCCTGAAGAGATGGTTTTCAAGTTTTGTCTGAAGAATCTAAGCATGGTGGATAATTGGACGTGTTGGGGAGCAGAATTCCAGAGGATGGGGGACATTCGAGAGAAGTCTTGGAGGCGATCGGGTGAGGAACAAATAAGTGTGGAGGAGAGGAGGAGGTCTTAGGAGGACTGGAGATTATGTGAGGGAAGATAGTGGGAGATTAGGTCAGAGATATAGGGAGGGGACAGGTTGTGGACGGCTTTGTAGGTCAGTGTTAGCAGTTTGAACTTGATTCGTTGGGGAATTGGGAGCCAGTGGAGGGATTTACAGAGGGGAGAAGAAGGGGAATAGCGAGGAGAGAGGTGGCAGTAAAACTAAGGACAGACTGGACAGGTGCTAGAGTCTAATCAGGAAGGCCACAAAGGAGGATGTTGCAGTAGTCCAAGTGGGAGGTGATGAGGGCATGTACAAGCATTTTAGCAGATTGAGGGTTGAGGAAAGGACGGATTCTGGAAATACTTTTGAGCTCGAGGTGACAGGAGGTGGTGAGAGTTTGGCTGTGCGGTTTGAAGGACAAATGTAAAGATGTTGGCACAGCACAAGTGGCTGGCTTATATATGTGCATTTGCTGCTCAATTTTACAAATAAGCCGTACAATTGCGCCTTCGTTGGCACATAGCGTTAGTCCGTGGCGAAACAGCAAACTTGGATCTGCGTTCCTGCAAAGTACAAATGTGTTAGAAATGTGATGGCCATTAGATAGACTTGTAATGTAGTTTTCATAGAGACACAGGTTGTATTCCAGCCCACCGTGGAGATGAACTCAGCCTTTGTTTTCATTATACTTCTTTCCAAATACTCAATAGCGCAGATATGAACCGTTTGTCGGACGGCTCCTCCCGCAGCATTACTGCCATTTCCTCCTCTCACTCCCTGAAAAAGAGAGAGGTAAAAGCTTGAAGATACTAATCTGAATAATAAAAATGTGATATATTATTTTCTTCCTTTCCTATCTCCCACCAGCATCATAAAAGATGAAAACCCCGGCTGCGCCTTTGATCATCGCCAAGTGAAGACAATCCTTCATTCTGGAATGTCTTCCTTCCTCCTCCTCTATTCGTGGCTCTTCTCCGTCCTCTGTATTTCATTCCATTTTTTGGGGCGACTTTGATCTTTTCATATCGGAGTTTTTCCCTTTCTTTTCTCTCTTTATGATGTGTGGTTTGTAATTTGAGACTTTACTTCATAAACAAAGGATGGAGCTTTGATTGGATTTTTGATGATAGGTGTAATTACCTTGTGTGATACCGGAGATAGAGACTCATGAATATCATCGGTCGGGACGCTTCCATGTTCTGATTCTTTCTTATATAGGATTCTACATTATTTCCTGAGTATCTGCAGGAAAGGAATCTGCTGTATGAGCTTCAATGTTCTAAGGCGGCAATACCCATAGCAAGACTGATGACCATGGTCAGGTGTCTAGACTTTACCCTTATGGTGGACGTTGGGGGAGATAATGATCCAACATGTGGTTGTTCGTTTATTGAGAGCAGATCTATGCTCAGTCCACCATACGGGGATAGGTGTTGACGGAAAACCTATTGCAACCTCCTGCTCCCTGGCCCCAACTTTTTAGACTTTTGCAACTAAACCCTGCTGTCCGACTAATCCACCTGTCTGCCCGTTATTCCTCATCCTCTCCTCTCTGCCAATCCCTTCACTGGCTTCCTATCTTTCAAAGACTCCAGTTCAAAGCCCTAACTATGACATACAAAGCCATAAGCAACTGCCTCCTCGGTACCTCTACGACACGGTCTCCCAGTACTTGCCTATACTGATCCTCCGATCCTCACAACATCTCCTTCTCTCCTCCCTTCTTATCACCTCTTTCCACAACCACATACAATATTACAAAATTTCTCCCGTGCTTCCCCCATACTCTAGAACTCTCTGGCCCAACACATCAGACTCTCGCCTACTGTGGGACCTTCAAAAAGAACCTGAAGACTCATCTCTTCCGACAAGCTACAACCTGAAGTGATCCTCAGTCCACTATACCGCCAAACGAGCAGCTCTGCCCTCACCTACTGTATCCTCACCCATCTCTTGTAGATTGTGGCAGGGTCCCTCTCTCCCTACTGTATCTTCACTCATTCCTTGAACACTGTTAGCTGTCGTAGGCAGGGTCCTCTCTCCTCACCTACTGTGTCCTCACCCATCCATTGTAGACTGTGAGCCCTCGTGGGCAGGGTCCTCTCTCCTCACCTACTGTGTCCTCACCCATCCTTTGTAGACTGTGAGCCCTCGTAGGCAGGGTCCTCTCTCCTCACCTACTGTGTCCTCACCCATCCCTTGTAGACTGTGAGCCCTCGTAGGCAGGGTCCTCTCTCCTCACCTACTGTATCCTCATCCATCCCGTGTAGACAGTGAGTCCTCGTAGGCAGGGTCCTCTCTCCTCACCTACTGTGTCCTCACCCTTCCTTTGTAGACTGTGAGCCCTCGTGGGCAGGGTCCTCTCTCCTCACCTACTGTATCCTCACCCATCCCTTGTAGACTGTGAGCCCTCGTAGGCAGGGTCCTCTCTCCTCACCTACTGTGTCCTCACCTTTCCTTTGTAGACTGTGAGCCCTTGTGGGCAGGGTCCTCTCTCTCACCTACTGTATCCTCACCCATCCCCTGTAGACTGTGAGCCCTCGTGGGCAGGGTCCTCTCTCCTCACCTACTGTATCCTCATCCATCCCTTGTAGACTGTGATTCCTCATGGGCAGGGTCCTCTCTCCTCACCTACTGTATCCTCACCCATCCCCTGTAGACTGTGAGCCCTCGTGGGCAGGGTCCTCTCTCCTCACCTACTGTGTCCTCACCCATCCCTTGTAGACTGTGAGCCTTAGAGGGCAGGGTCCTCTACACTCACTACTGTATCCTCACCCATCCCTTGTAAACTAAGTCCTCCCGAGTAGGGTCCTCTCCCCTCCCCCACTGTATCGCAATCCATCCCTTGTAGACTGTGAGCCCTCGCGGGCAAGGTCCTGTCTCCTACCTATTGTATCCTCACCCATCCCTTGTAGACTGTGAGCCCTCGCGGGCAAGGTCCTGTCTCCTCACCTACTGTATCCTCACCCATCCCTTGTAGACTGTGAACCCTCATGGGCAGGGTCATCTCTTCTCACCTACTGTATCCTCACCCTTCCCTTGTAAACTGTGAGCCCTTGTGGGCAGGGTCCTCTATCCTCCCTACTATATCCTCTTCCATCCCTTGTAGACTGTGAGCCCTTGTGGGCAGGGTCCTTTCTCCATCTACTGTATCCTCACCCATCCCTTGTAGACTGTGAGCCCTTGTGGGCAGGGTCCTCTCTCCTCACCTACTGTATCCTCACCCCTCCCTTGTAGACTGTGAGCCCTCACGGGCAGGGTCCTCTCTCCTTACCTATTGTATCCTCACCATCACTTGTAGACTGTGAGCCCTCTCAGCAGGGTCCTCTCTCCTTGCCTATTGTATCCTCACCCATCCCTTGTAGACTGTGAGCCCTCGTGGGCAGGTCCTGTCCTCACCTACTGTATCCTCACCCATCCCTTGAAGACTGTGAGCCCTCACGGACAGAGTTGTCTCTCCTGTACCAGTCTGTGCCTTGTAATATTTATGATTATTGTAATTGTTTTTATTATTTACACCCCTTTTCACATATAAAGTGCCATGGAATAAATGGCACTATAATAAAAATACTGTATAGAGGCACAATGATTATGTTGGTGATCATTCTGTCCCCAACATTGTTTTAAAGGAAGACACTAAAGTGAAGATCAGTGCAATAGGGTCTTATTTGGGAGGAAATCATTAATGCTGAACTACAGAGTGCAGACCTGCTGAGACTTGTGTACCCACAACCTCAGGAGTTCACTGCTGTGGTCCCCCTGATTGCATAGATGGAAAACAGGAGATGAAGGGTTAAAATCTGCATTGCCGTTTGACAAGATGTGAAGAGGACAAGCCAGGTAAGTATAATCCAAGTCGTTTATCAGGTCTATGCATTTTGAAGTATAAATCTTCTCAGAACAGGGACTTCTACAAAAACATTTGTTATAGTTTCTGTGTAATAACTGTTGTGAATATTTCAGGAATCTAGAGTCTTGGGAGCAAAGACACGACTGAGACAAGGTATGTAGGTGAAAGTCGGTATTTAACACACGTGAGAAAGCTCAAACGAGCAGGTGCAGCAAACAAAGTAAAGCTCTTAAATTATGCATGTAATAGTTCATTAAATGATGCCTAAATGGATTTGTCTCTTAGTAACAATTCATACTGGAAGAGGCCGATAACAGAACAGTATATAAGTAACAGTTCACACAGGAAGGCCTGAAAGTGGTGAAGTCTCTGTGAACAAATCCAGAACTGGATTCAGTGCAGAGTAGTTACGGAAAAGTCCTAAACAATCCAGAGCACTGAAACTGCAATAAAGCAACCTAACAGGAAAGCTGCTGAAGAGCTTTTTAGAGCAAACAGAACTTATGTGAAGTGAAGCAGACTGGTGGAGACTGAAGCAGAAACACACAGCCCAAAGCAGCTGGATGCAGGAGACAAAATGAAACTAGGTGTTGTTAACTTGAGATAACACTGCAAAAACTGGAAAGAGCTGCAGGAAGATCTAAACTTGAGAAGCACATGACACGCCCACCAGGGCTGTGAGGTACTCAGAACCGGCTCGGCAGTTCTCTGGGAAGTCACGGGGTTGTGACCCGGGTCCATGGCCCTGGCTGTGCCATAAATGGGGGAATGTTTTATATGGGATTTAATGTGACGCCACCCGTGGTTTTTGGCAATTGGGAATGATTGGCCAACGCTGCGGTCCAGATACTCTGGGGCCGTTGGTGACGCAGTTAGATGTTCTGCTCTCCATGGGTAGACCGGGAGGCCCCAGGGCAGTTGACACAGTATGTGCAGGGAATAGGGAACAGTGAGGTGCAGAACTGAGAGTGCAAGAAATGACTGGAGGACACAAGGACTGAAGTTTCCTTTACCTTTACTCCATGGTTGTTGATGCAGAGTGGGGTACTGATAACAGATGGTAGTGGAGATCCGGGCAACCATGAAGCAATTGGGGGTCCACCTAGCCAGGTGGGTTCAGAGGCCTTCCTTCTGTGCAGTGGTGTTTGGTCCTCGCTGCCTAAAGCTAAACTGCGGCCCTCTTCCTACGTGTTTAGCTGACGGGACTTCAGTACCCGAGCAAGCACGGACCCTGGCGTCCAGTTTCTAGCGCTTTCCCTGGGGCGAGCGCAGTCACAGCTCCACTCCCCAGGTTCTCCTTGACTCCTCTATTTCACTAACTTTTCACTGTCCTGGGACGAGTTCTCACCGGCTCCAGTCCCCAGGACGTATGTTCTCACTCCTCACTCCCTAATAATCTCCTGACTTTCTGACTAACCCCTCCCCCGAGCCAGAATTTATAGGGAAGCTCCCCTGAAACTAAGTTCAGAGCTCCCCCTTCTGGTCTGGAGTCAGGACAAGTATTGGATGCTGGTGTTACCTGACAAGGGGACCTCTTCTTGCTTCCAGGCATGACATCACCCCCTGTGAGTGAGGCAATGCCACACACAAGGAGCCAGGGATCCAAGCAAAATACTCAAGAAAGGACTGGAAAATGGACTGGAGCTTATATAGGCATGAAAGTAGGAACACATGGACAGAAAGGAGGTCGCAGATGCCATTTTGGATAAAAGCGAGGAGAGAAAAAGAAATCTGAAGAGCCGGAATCCTGACATTATGTCCTGAAGACGTTTATATGCCGAAACGCGTAGACCTGATAAACTACTTGGCTTGTCCTGTTCACATCTGCATTTGCAGCACGGATTTTAACCCTTCAACTCCTGTTTTGTATCCCAACATTGTTTCGTCAGTCCTGATTGGCCCATTCTTCACTGAGGGTACTAGATCGGTAACGTGGGTATTTACCGCATCTTCCAGGCTTTGTATTGTAGTGTGCAAGATGTGTATACTTGATATATTTTTGAAAATAGGTAACCAAAAAGAAGATGACTGAAGGGTGACTCCCTGCAAGAACTAGAAACAGGGGCGTAACTACACAGGGGTTGGCATAGTAGTTGGGCCCTGGAGCCACGGGGCCCCAAAAGTCTTTTTGGCCTATAGAAAAAGACTAATGCTTTTAAACATTTGCAATAATTGGAGGCCCCCGTTGGAGCTTTTGCATTGGGGCCCATTAGCTGTAAGTTACGCCATTGACTAGAAACTAACGGTACTAATTTGGGGAGAAACGTATGATCCTCTGCCTGAAAGGTGACCATGAAGCTTCAAAAAATGTCAGCGGCCAGTCCTCCTCCATGCTGCAGTTTAATGGGGCATGTGCTCTTAATGGGTAAAGGAGAACACAACAGTGGCAATGGCTTTTTGGCATTGACTGCAAAGGATATTGAGCATGATCATGCTGAAATTGGGTCCAAAGTCAGATCACTTTAAAATGGGTAAAGAACAGTGCATGGCCATAATTGAAAGCACCATGTGAACCGGGCCCAATTCATGAAAGTAGAACTCTGTATAGGAGACAAGTCTTTCTGTCCATTGTCATTATCACCGATAAAACTAGATCAGAACAGAAACATGTGGCGCGGTGTAAAATCCCTGCGCAGATCTCATTCCCGCCCTTGATGGCTACAAGTTCTATTTGCAGGAAGGAGACGGCTCATCACATTTCCCCTTTCCTTATAACATAAGATTTTAGAGAAGTGCGGATTATGTCATATGCTTAAAACAAAAAGCGAGAGAGCGCTGTAATTGAATGAAGTGCAATGACCGGCTACATGTGGTATTAAAAGCAGTTTTGCCCTGAAGCGAACTGTCTAGTGTCCTAAGAGTCTGAATGGATGTTCTGCCAGCTGCGAGAAGTCACATAAATCTCATTGTCTGGTTAGAGGGGCTGCGATACAACGTGACAATCCCAGCCAAGCTCGCTCTGTTATAGCTGGGACTCATCACATGCAAATCAGCCATAATCCGGGAGCCATGTTTGGGCTCCGATATATAATAGGATCCCGATTCCACCTCCTTTACATATTTACTGATCCTACTTTTGTTTTTGGGGGATTCAGTCATTTAATCTCTTACCAGGAATCTTTTCCCCACAGTTTTCTCATAAGAATGTCCTAAAACAAATGTCCATCTCCAGACGTGTCCAGGCCTGATATCCCAAATTATAACAAACCCTAAACATTAAATATTCACAATAAAAAAAACTATGTCTTATGCTGAAGCATTAAGATTTCCCTTCACTGGAACTAAGAGGCCGAGGCCAACCCCCAATAACAGCCTATAGTATTATCCTCCTGCATCAATCTGTACAGTGGCCACAATGCAGTCAGGCGGGTAACGTTCTCTGTTCACCAAATCCAGACTTGTTCATCAGACACAGATAGAGAAGTTTGATCTGTCACTGCACAGAACACCACTCCTCCAGAGTCCAATGGTGGTGGCTTTACACCGCTCCATCTGACACTCAGCATTGTGCTTGGTGATGTACGGCTGCAGCTGCTTGACCATGAAGCTCCTGGTGGGCGCAGCGTTTGTGATTGGTGATGTACGGCTGCAGCTGCTTAACCATAAAGCTCCCGGTGGGTGCAGTGTTTGTGCTTGGTGATGTACGGCTGTAGCTGCTTAACCATGAAGCTCCCGGCAGGCGCAGTGTTTGTGCTAATGCTACTTGAGGATGTCTGGATTCTGCAGGTATGAGGTCAGCAGCGCGGTGGTGACTTTTTTTCCCTCTACTCAGTACTCGCTCTCCATCTCGCTCTGTAACATTACAGGGTCTCTACCTCATGGCTGACTTACCGCAGTTCCTTCCACTTCTCACAGGTGATGGGGGATGATTTACAAGTGAAGAAATGTCATGAACGGTCTTATTTACCCGGTGATTCCTATTGCAGGATGCGCTGGTATCAGTGAGCTGTATCACCAACCGCTTTATCACATGTTAGTAAAGGTAGACAGCATGGGGTGTGCCGGAAGTTATACACTGAGGGGCCGGATCTTATACATCGGGGGTGAGGGGCTCATGTTATACACTGTGGGTGAGGGGCTGGATATTAAACACCAGGGGTGAGGGGATGGATGTTATACACCGGGGGTGAGGGGCTGGATATTAAACACCGGGGGGTGAGGGGCTGGATGTTATACACTGGGGGTGAGGGGTCGAATCTTATACTCTGGGGGTGATGGGCTAAATGTTATACACTGAGGGCAATGGGTCCGGATGTTATTCATCAGGGGTGGGGGTCCGGATGTTATACGCCAGAGTTGTGTGTCCGGATGTTATACCCCGGGGGTGAGAGGCTGATGTTATACATCAGGGGTGAGGGGGTCGAATCTTATACTCTGGCGGTAATGGGCTAAATGTTGTACACTGGGGGCAATGGGTTCAAATGTTATTAATCAGGGCTAGTGGTCCATATGTTATACGCCAGAGGGAGGGTCCGGATGTTATACGCCAGAGGTGAGGGTCCGGATGTTATACACTGCGGGTGTGGAGCTGAATGTTATAATATTATACACTGAAGGGCAATGGGTCCGGATGTTATTCATCAGGGGTGGGGTCCGGATGTTATTCATCAGGGGTGGGGTCCGGATGTTATTCATCAGGGGTGGGGTCCGGATGTTATACGCCAGAGGTGGGGGTCCGGATGTTATACACTGGGGGTGTGGAGCTGAATGTTATAATATTATACACTGAAGGGCAATGGGTCCGGATGTTATTCATCAGGGGTGGGGTCCGGATGTTATACGCCAGAGGTGGGGGTCCGGATGTTATACACTGGGGGTGTGGAGCTGAATGTTATAATATTATACACTGAAGGGCAATGGCTCCGGATGTTATTCATCAGGGGTGGGGTCCGGATGTTATTCATCAGGGGTGGGGTCCGGATGTTATTCATCAGGGGTGGGGTCCGGATGTTATACGCCAGAGGTGGGGTCCGGATGTTATACGCCAGAGGTGAGGGTCCGGATGTTATACACTGGGGGTGTGGAGCTGAATGTTATAATATTATACACTGAAGGGCAATGGGTCCGGATGTTATTCATCAGGGGTGGGGTCCGGATGTTATACGCCAGAGGTGGGGGTCCGGATGTTATACACTGGGGTGTGGAGCTGAATGTTATAATATTATACACTGAAGGGCAATGGGTCCGGATGTTATTCATCAGGGGTGAGGTCCGCATGTTATTCCCCCTCCTACTGAAAGGCAGTAATTCTGGTATTATTTAGGAGCGCTCAGTAAAGAGAAGCAGATACCAATAATTAAAGTAGACCTGTTTATTCTGGTTTGTCCACTACGCGCGTTTCAACAGCGACCTGCTGTCTTCCTCAGGTGGAAGACAGCAGATCGCTGTTGAAACGCGCGTAGTGGACAAACCAGAATAAACAGGTCTACTTTAATTATTGGTATCTGCTTCTCTTTACTGAGCGCTCCTAAATAATACCAGAATTACTGCCTTTCATTACCATTATCCCTTATGGGATCTGGCTGGAGCTGCACAGTAGTGAGGAAGCTTAGTTAGAGAATCAAAGAACCTGCCCTGATGTCAGAGATCCCTGGTTAGAAGACCTAGGCGGAACACGTGACCTAAGGAGACAGCTGGGAGCGGCAACTCTTGGAGCGATAAATTGGAATCAGCAGCTACACGCTGACACCGTGGTTGTGCACGGACAGCACAACCAGTCCAGGTGAGTGGTGATTACCGCCACTAACAATATATCCCCATTAGACCACCGGGTATTATTCAAGATTGCGCCTCTCAATTTTTGTTATTTCATTCCCCCTCATACTGTCTCCCTCCACACCCCCTCTAGACTGTGAGCCCTCGCAGACAGGATCCCCGGCCCTATTGTACCCGTATAATTAACTGTAGATTTGTCGTCGTTTGTCTTCGTGTGTGGCCGTCTCTGACCACTTGCCTCTGTCTACCCTCGAAAATGTAAAGCGCCATGTATTCTAATAGCGCTATATAAATACCTAATAATAATATTCATCAGGGGTGGGGTCTGGATATTATTCATCAGGGGGGGGTCCGGATGTTATACGCCAGAGGTGGGGGTTCGGATGTTATACACCGGGGGTGAGGGGCTGAATGTTATAATATTATACACTGAAGGGCAATGGCTCCGGATGTTATTCATCAGGGGTGGGGTCCGTATGTTATACGCCAGAATGTGTCGGGATATTATTCATCAGGGTGAGGTTTGTATGTATACTCCAGAGGTGAGGGTTCGGATGTTATACGCCTGAATGTGTCGGATATTATTCATCAGGGTGAGGGTTTGATGTTGTACTCCAGAGGTGAGGTTTGGATGTTGTACTCCAGAGGTGAGGGTTTGGATGTTGTACTCCAGAGTGAGGGTTTGGATGTTTACTCCAGAGTGAGGGTTTGGATGTTGTACTCCAGAGGTGAGGGTTTGGATGTTGTACTCCAGAGGTGAGGGTTTGGATGTTTACTCCGGGGTGAGGGGCTGGATGTTATAATATTATACACTGAAGGGCAATGGGTCGGGATATTATTCATCAGGGGTGCGGGTTTGTATGTTATACACCTGTGCTAATGGTACTGAATGAGAAACCTGCATTGAGTGATTAAGATGTGCATTGAATACTTTTGTCCATATAACGCACCAGCCGTAAATGGCTGCTAGTGAGGACTTATTCTATCTCCTCTTATGAAATAGCTCTTGCTAGAATAATTCCATTGTTGGTAAAACCATATTTGTGCATTCCCTGCTGTAGGAGATTCCCGTGCATACAGATGTATAGAGCGGCCTCTATTTCCCATTCTAGCAGAGTCTCCCTACATAGCAGAGCCCCCAGCACAAATCACAAGGCTAAGTAGGAAGATAATGCAAAAGAAACTTTGGCGATGTCCCTGTGGCATCAGTCGGCTTACAGAACGTGTCAGCCTCAGTGACAGGTGTAATTGTGGAGAGCTGCTGACAAACTGTGTAATATCAAATTTCAGAGTGACTGATAAGCTGTGGCGAGGGGTGCTTTAAATCCTGGTGACCCCGGGGTGTCTCCGCGTACGAGCCGACGTTCACATTGCAGATTAAACATGATCAGCCGCTGAAAATGGAACAAAAACAGGCAATTTGGGCCGTGTTCATTCCGCCTTTTATTGTTTGCGAATGTCTATTTGAAATGCTTTTAAAACTGGAAGGAGCTCTTTAAACGTTTCATTTATGGGCCGCGGATGCCTCCAGTCTATGTCACATCCCTTTGAAGTTTTCGGCAGTTTTTTTTTTCCTCCTCTTTTTTTTTTTTGCATGCAAAATGGGAAATTTTTTTTGCATGTTAATAAGTAAACGCCTGCAGCTACCGAATGTTAAATGGAGTGATGAGCTTTACAACATAAAAAGTGCTCTCCTCCCAGACTCTACACAAGGAAGCCGGCGCGTTAGTTACCCTCTTGCCCAATCCACAAATAAGGAGCTGAAACTTTTAATGTGAAAACTTGAAAGGTCCATTGAACTTCCAAACAGAACGTTCCAGGCAGGAGATGTCGGCCTATGGCTATTTCTCTGTGTGTGATAGGTGGCTGCCCGGGAACAATTGAGCCGCTTATCCTGAGAGTGATTAATTTATACGGCTTGTCGCATAGACATAGTGAAGATTAGTGTGTCCTATACTAAGCAGCAGATGCCAGAGCAATGTGTCAGGAGCCACTCCATTAGGAAATGTGGCGCTCCTGAGGGTCCAGTCGCCACAGAGGTACTGTACCTCAGCCAGAGGTGTGGTACCCCACTGTCGGGTAAAGAGGGGACACAGATACAACACCATCCAGGTCCTGGGGTTTACGGAAGGCCCCATCCCAGGCTGGAAAGGGAGCAGATAGAGAATGGGGGAGGAGGAAGTAGATAGGGGAACACAGGAGGGAAGTAGGAGGAGAACGAAGGAGACACGGTCATGAGCAGATGTGTGTGACCGAGGTCCTGGGGACTGGAGCCAGAGGAGCTCGTCCCAGGACAGCAAAAGAACCGGATAGACAGAAGAACCGGTGAGGGCTCCAGAGACTGAGAACAGGTCCCAGGGGCACAAGAAGTGAGCGATTCACCCGTGGCACCCGTATCCATGCTGACCATGATTGGAATCGGGTGAAGGGACAGGGCCGCAGGCGGGGGATCGGCCCCAGACTAGTGGAGTGACTGAAGGAACTAGTAAACAGGGGACCGAGGTATCTTTAATTGCCACGGTCCAACACCACACTCATTCGACAGAAAGGTAGCCATAGAGGGTCAAGGAAGACATGGAAGACATCGATCGTCAGGACACGGGGTGAGGAGCGGGGAGGAAGGGTGAGAGCCAGCGCGGAGCGTTGACCAGAGAGAGGAACCTAAGAAAGGGGTACGGGTAAAAGTGTCACCAAATTGCCCGAGAGTTGACTGGAGTCCGAACCGGGGGAAAAAAGCACTTCGTGGACTGCTGGAACTACCTGGAGGTGTACTGAAACTGTGAGTAAAATCAAGGGACTTCAATCATTTAGTTGAGAAGAGAAACCAGGCACTCACCTTGTTGCATAGAAGTCCTGTGTGCAGAGGCATTCATGGATCTGGGTTGCTCAGCTGTAGATGCAGAGATCAATTAAGAACATAGGAAGAAAACAGCGGCACCCCGGGATCCTTTATTGCAAGAACAGCTTTATTCCAGAAAATTTACATCGGATGGTGCAGGGAAGGGAGGACGGAGGGACGACGGTGACCGTTTCGCGTGCTTTGCACGCTTCAGTGGGTTCCTGTGTACACAGTACCTAAAAGAAGTGATAAAGGCCAAGGGCGGTCACTAAATATTGGTGGGATTTAGTCCTGCATGCAAGTACCAAAGAAGAAGTGATGAAGGCTATGGGCAGTCACCAAATATTAATTGGATTTAGATCTATGAGCAGGTACCAAGACGAAGTGATGAAGGATATGGGCGGCCGTCAAATATTAGTGGGATTTAGATCTGTGTGCGAGTATGTAGAATAAGTAGAATAAGTGATGAATGCAACAACCGGTCACCAAATATTGATGGGATTTAGATCTGTGCCCAAGTACCTAAAAGAAGTGATGAAGGCAATGAGCGGTCACCAAATATTGATGGGATTTAGATCTGTGCCCAAGTACCTAAAAGAAGTGATGAAGGCAATGAGTGGTCACCAAATATTGATGGATTTAGACCTGAGCCCAAGTACCTAAAAGAAGTGATGAAGGCAATGAGTGGTCACCAAATATTGATTTAGATCTGTGTGCAAGTACTTGAAGTCCTAAGGTCATATTGAAAGGCTTGTTAGAGAGTCAATTATGACTTTTAGGATTGCTGCTTTCAATACATGGCACTAGAGTTCATCTACTTTGTCCCTGAAGTGACAATATACCTAGAAGAAGTGATGAAGATAATGAGCGGTCACCAAATATTGATGGGATTCAGATTTCTCTGTCATTCATTCACTTTGTATTTTATTAATTAATTAAAAAAAGCTTTAAAAAAATGAAACCTTTTGCACATTAGATGAAAATTGTCTGAAACTGCTGATTTTGGAGGGATCGGCTGACCATCTGAGATCAATGGAGACCTCCCGAGATATGTCAGGAGCACAACGAGAGTGGACAATTGGAATATCAATGCCTGATCCTTTTATTTTCATGGCAGATAAGCTGGTGCTGGAGGTGTCTGTGAAAGCTTTCCTCCTCTCCCTCGTAGAGAACACATGAACACTCAGCCACGCTGAGTGCACTCGTGTACATGGGGGAGTCGGCAGAGATTGTGGTCTGACAAATGAACAACTAATGGTGGGTTTACACGTCCCGATATCGGCGTCCAACTCCGACCAAAAGTCACGTGGTTCGTGCGTTGGACCCGATATCGTTCCTGCGTTGTACGGTGTGAACATCCAATACGATGCAGGAACGATGGCAAACCGATATCGGGGGTCGAATGAGCGTGCTATTCAACGTCCTGATATCGGATGCCGGTTGGAGCCGGATCGTCCCGTGTGACAGCCCAACTCCGATGTGTAGTACAACATCACCCATTCACCACCATATTAAATGGTCGTTCCTGGGTTTGGGGGCGTAGACATCGTCGGGACGTTGCATCCCGATATCGGGACTGTGTAAACCGCCGATCCGATTCTAGGAAAACCGGCCACAAAAAGCGCGCTCCCGCGCCGTCGGTTCCAATATCGGACCGACGTTGGAGCATGTAAACCCACCATTAGAGATAGGTACTGATGTGTCCTGCTCAGTTGGTCCAAATCCAGTCTCCAGACCGGAAGTTTCAAAGCATGAACAACAATAACCGTATTTATGAGCTTCAGAGAGATAAACTTACAGGAACAGAGTAGGTAGGAGAAGTATATCGGGAATATGTTAGTTGGACTAAAAGAAAGGGGATCACATTAGTTGTGGAAAGCCTCTTAACGATCAGACTTTGAGAGATCCCTGTTCTTTAAATAAAACAGGTTTGATTGTCCCCCCATTGATTGAAGTCATGTTTGCTACATTGGATCATTTTCCTCAATTAAAATAACACAAAACGTGATATTTGTGACTCCTTTGCTTGATATGGTCCTTTATCAACTTTAGGACTTATGGGAAATTTTTATATTGTTTTACGTAAAATTTACGCATAAGTATAGTAAATTCTGAAGGGTTAACTGACTTCCAATCACTACTTGATTTCATTATAGTGCAGACAGAGTTAAATCATTTTTATTTCAGGGAAAAGAAGTCTAGTCAAGACTTGCGGTATAGGAAGGCTCGGATCCAGCCAGCTGCGAGGCACGGAGGCTGCTGTCCCAGGCAGACTGTCTGTATCCGCACAGGCCAGAAAGCCCATTAAGCTTAATTCTCTTAATTAAGTACATGCGTTGCATACAAGGTGCACCTTTGCTCCTAGTTCATTGGATGTAAATACATTCTAAACTAATTACAGAACAACATAGCGTACACAGCCTTGAGCAAGCTAAATCCTGTCTTCTCCGAGCCATAAATAACATGTCTCCCTCCCAGGTGTTGTTAAAACCATTTTCTGAATGAAAAATGAGTGTAAGCAGCAGACGGCCGGTGACAGGAGCTCAGCGTCAGGAGCGCTGGGGATCCTATATGATGAATTCATCCTAGAGTCTCTGTCCAGTTATAGACGTATCACATCTATATCTACCCTACAGCTTATTCCACACATTCCCGCATGGTCCCCACCTCGTCATGAAGAATCGGCAGAGGCCAACCTACACGTCATTGGCTTAGGCTATGCTTGCCAAGACTGACGGTCATTTATACATCGGCCGTTGGGTAGATCCTTGAGGGATCCTTACCGCCAGGGCTGTAGAGTCGGTAAGCCAACTCCGAAAATGGACTCCAACTCCATAGCCCTGCTTACCACGTTGCTAAATCTTTACAACCTCCAGTTATTGTTATATTATATTCTAATTATTCTTGTGAGGGTAAGACTCCAGTGTTCATTTTTTAGGTTACACCTTTCAGCTTCCATACACATCAGTTATAGTCATCAAACCCACCAATTTCAATGGGACCAGCCTACTGTCACGCTGTGTCTGTAGGTAAGTAAGGGAATCAGGGCACTAAACTGATCCTCACACAAGGGTCCCTAGGCTATCCCTGTCCCCAAGATTATCGACAAAGGTGAGGATGCCTGTGTCTCGTATCTTGCTATACTCCTGGCAGGGGCGTACCTACTGTGGTGCAGCTGGTTCAGCTGCACCAGGGCCCCAACCGGCAAGGGGGCCTCTCAAGCACCTGTAGGGGGGCCCCCTAGCCGGCCCCCCCGCGACCGCGATTGTGTGTCAGAAGTGAAGTGAGGGAAGCTTCCTGCTTCCCGCACCTGATCCCACCCCTTATCTCCTTTCATCTGCTGCCCCGGCTCCCTGGCCTGCAATGCAATGTGCGGCTTGACAGATGCAGGTAGCAACAACTCGCAAATCAAACCCCCCCCACCTAGGATATCAGCTCGCACCCCAACCCCCCCGCTCCTCACCTAGGATATCAGTTTGCACCCGAACCCCCCCCTGCTCCTCACCTGGTATATAAGCTCGCACGACCACCACCCCCCCGACCCTCCGCTCCTCACCTAGGCAACAGATGCAGAACCGGGGCCCGCCAGGCTCAAGTTCCGCCACTGACTCCTGGATATGACTCACCTAGATGCCCCCTTTCTCCCTCAATGGAGTGAAGGGGCAGGAGAGTAAGGAAACACACAGTCAGCCCAGGCAAGGAAACAAATATAAAAGGACTCCAAGTCTTCTCCAATGGGAAGCATCAATGCTGCAAAAGGAATGAACACCTCAGCCTTCTAGAAACAAGCTCCTTCACCATGGTCAGTATTGAGTTTCTATATCCAGTATGGAGTGAAGCCAGAAGCAAGTATATATAGCAGAAAGGAGTGATAATAAAATTCTGCAGCAAAGAGTAAGTCTAACAGTAGTCTCAGCCAGATTGAAAAGGGGACTTAACCCGTTTAGCATAAAATGAAATTAAATACAGTAAACAGTCGAGTGGGCTGCACAGAGAATCAGTGATAAGCAATGAGACCTCCTAACCCCAGATCCCCCAAAAGTAACATCAGGATGTGACACACTCATGACACCTACCATGTGAGATGTATGAAGCCCCATCCAACAAGTGATCTTGAGGAAGGTAAAGATCACCCAATTTTTTTTGTTCTCCAGGGGCTTTTGGCCCATTTAAACAAGCTGATCCAGCTGATCAGTGGTTGTCTACTGGCCTGTTTAGAGACTGATGAAAGAAAGATGGGGGCAGAATGATTATTAATATTACTGTGCTTTCCCCAAGTAGTATCATGTTCTGATCCCATACAGTCTAATGTTTTGGCAGAACCTGTCCTGTTCACATGGGGTGACAAAGCATAATATTATTTTTTTAACGGCCCTCAGCTTGATTTCAAGTCATGGCGACTTGATGCATCCATCAATGTAGTGGCGGACCTTGACCCCCGGGGGCCCTGGTGCTGCCATGGCGCGGGGGGATGGGGGGTGCTTGGTGCCGTCGGGGGGGAAAGGGGGTTGTGCTGGTGGTCGTCAGCGCGGTCCGGGGGGGGGAAGTGGAGTGCGGGGTGGTGCTGGCGGCCGTCGGAGAGCTGTTTGCGGCGGCTCTCATACCTGCTGAGCGCTCCTGGGAGCCGGAGGGGCAGAGGAGAGGAGGGGCAGGATCAGGCAAGGGAAGCAGGAAGCTTTCTGCTTCCCTTGCCTGACCCTCCTCTCCTCTGACAATGGCTTACGGGGGTCGGCTGGGGCCCCCCTGAAGGCTTGAAGGGGCCCCCTAGCAAGTCGGGGCCCTGGTGCAGCTGAACCAGCTGCACCACGATAGTTCCGCCCCTGCATCAGTGCTCTGTAGAAAGATTGATATTGTGCAGCCTAGATCAGTCCACCAGGGTCTTCTCCAAGCCTAGATAGGTCCTGCAGAGTCTTCTCAACTGTTATGTTGATTGTATCGAGCCATCGGGTTGCTGGTTCACCTTGTTCCTTCTACTCTTCCAACCATAATGTCCTTCACATGTGATTGCTGTCTTCATACAACGTGCAAAATATACGTGCATAAATATCGTCAAAACTAATGAACAAGTGCTGACTATCGACTCATGCAAAGGGCCATTACTCCACTCTCCCTACAGAGGGTTATATGTCTATAACTCCATGGTGACACAGCTGACAACTGTTTGTTGATAGTTATGTAAGGTTCTAAGGTTGGGCACAGTGGTTTCCATCATTCAACATATCGGGCATTGCCAGCATGAAAATGTGAACTGAGTTTATACCTATGTGATGGGGAAACACAAACTAGGATGAGTAATCATTCATACATTCCCTATCTCTCCTCTTTACATGGTGAGATGTTGACGGTTAGGCTTGCGTTAAACATCCAATCAGTTGGCATTTGTTGGCCGATCACAGTTTACTCAGGCTACTGGTTGAGAATTAGCGTTTGGTCAATCGTCTGCCTATTTTAAGGGGCCTTGTTACCCAACATGTTGTGCACAACACCTAAGACCCACCATAGATAGCGTCCGGACAAACAACAGCTATCTCTTACAATCCTTCCATACATATTCGGGAAACAGAAAGAAGCCGCACACAGGACGTATCGATTCAGATCAGCGGTTTTATTGTGCCCAAGTGCACATAGCAGGGTGTGGATAGCGGGTGGGAGGACGGGGGGTGGTGGCACAACGGATTGTACCTGCTGAAGCGCCATTAGCAGCGCAAAACGCCATTGTACCACCACCCCCCGTCCACCCACCCGCTACCCTGCTATGTGCACTTGGGCACAATAAAACCGCTGATCTGAATCGATAGGTCCTGTGTGCGGCTTCTTTCTGTTTGCCAAACATTCATGTGTCTAATGAGCGGCACTGGAAGTGAGCACCGGGACGGTCGGCCGCGGATTAGCAGGAGAACATTTTCACCACCCTGTTCGGCCGCAGCTGCGGCGAAAGACCTCTGGAGGAGGAGGTGTCACACTGGGAAGGAGTGCTGGCCCCGAATATCTTCAAAACCGTCAATCCTTCCATACACAAGAGCGCAAACTGCACCGACCACTTTTGTGCTCTCACAGAGGCGCTGCCAGACATCTCTGGTCCCGACTTGTCAATTAGGCTAGACAGTCTAAAATCAGACATGCAGGATCCTCATCTACCCTGCAATGATCTGTCATGGGTCCCCATATATCTTAGATTGTTGGCCGAAACCATCGATATCGGTGTGTTCAGCCGACGTAACCTAATGAGTGAGTTGTAGACTCAGTTCAAGTCAAGTTGTGAAATATGAGCAATTGCAAGGTAGATCTTCCTAACATGGCAGCTAATGGTATGGGGCTAACCTGCTGTATAATTTATGATGGGATTTAAAGAAAGTTATCTCATAAAGAAGACCAATGTCTATAGGACAGTAAGACATCATGGAGGGGTTAAACATGGGTTGTCTTGATAAGGAGCTCCCCTTTAAGACCACAAAGTGCACAAAACCTCAAAATATTGGTGCCGGGAAGAGAAAGGAATTTCTAGCAGTGAGTGGGACATTCCCTGGAATTCATCATATCCTGGGTGGTAAATGTTCACAGACTTCATTTTCCTACTAAAGACAAGTTTATTGCAATAAATTTAATCATGAATACATGTGGAGTTCATACCCCTCACATATCTCACGCTGGAGCAGCTGTGAAAGTGGGTGTAACAAAGAGTAAAAAAAATGGACAGAAGATAAATTGATTTAATCAATATTATGGGGAGTAAAATAAAATACATAAAAAGTAAAGGTATGAGCATTTCAATGCATTTAAAGGATAATTAAGTATCTCTTCAGAATAGCTGTCCTGTCTTAGAACATGAAGAATAACATAGTTTCTGGCTTCTATCCTGCACTTTCACCAGTTTCTCATCAAGTTTCCTCTCTCTAATTTGCAGTTGACTCTGAGCTAGTGGGTGGAGACTAGCTGTTATGATGTCTTCCATACACAGCAAGCAGAGAGGAATTCCTGCTCTTCTTTGCTATTGTACCCCACAGAGACAAACAGCTGAAGAATGGAGGATATTATACAACAATACTGAGCAGTGTAGATGTGAATCCAGCATTAGAGAAAGGAAAGACTTGTTATAAAGTTTGAATCCTCAACCATGTAAAATACGCAGACGATACAACACTTATAGCTACAAGCATAAAGGGAATGAAGGACTCAATATGGAGAGTCAAGATGGAAAGCTCATGGGACTGGTACTCAACAAAAGAAGACAAAGATACTGACTACTGCCAGGAATAACCGGGACACATATGAGATGGACGGTGAGGAACTAGAATTGGTAAAACACTTCAACTTACTAGGATCAATGATCACTCAAGATGCAGCTACGACACTGGAAGTCAATAGGAGAAAAGCTGTGGGAAAATCCACAATGAAGTCACTGGACAAGGTCTTCACAGCGAGGAACATTTCACTGATGATGAAGACACGGCTCGTACATACGTACATAGTCTGGTCTATTCTGTAGTAACATTTCACTGGTGATGAAGACATGGCTCATACATAGTCTGGTCTATTCTGTAGTAACATATGGAAGAGAACCTGGACGATAAAGGAACAAGATAGAAGACGAAGCAGCACCTTCATAATGTGGAGCTGGAGAAGGATGTTATCAATACCATGGATGGCAAGAAGAAGAAACACATCAATTCTGGAACAAATCAACCAGACAGGTCACTGGAAGGAAGAATCACCAAGCTATGACTTGTCTACACATCATATGAAGAGAGAAATCACTGGAGATGGACATCATGGTCGGAAGAATAGAAGGGACGAGGCGAAGAGGATGACCAGCAACCCGATGGCTTGATACTATCAAGATAATGGTGGAGTAGACCCTGGTGGACCTATCTACGCTTGGAAAAGACCCTAGTGGACCTTTCTAGGCTAGGAGAAGACCCTGGTGGATCTATCTAGGCTTGGTGAATACTCTGGGGGATCTATAAAGGCATGGAAAAGACCCTAGTGGATTTATCAAGGCTTTGAGAAGACCCTGATGGACCTATCTAGCCTTGGGGAGGACCCTGGGGGACCTACCTAGGGATGGAGAAGACCCTGATGGACCTATCTGAGCTTGGAGAAGACCCTGATAGACCTATCTAGGTTGCACAAGATCGTTCTTCCTACAGAAGTCGCCATGGCTTGAGATAAAGCTGAAGTCTGGTGACAAAAAAAATAAAGTTCAGCTCTATTGACTCACCGCGACCGGGTGCTCAGGCCTCGGGCAACAGTTACTGTCATGGTTCCGTGCAGGAGGCCGGAATGGCCCGGTGGTCAAAGTAAAGGGGAAGGGGTATTTTGGGAATAAAAGTCTAATTTGTCTTGTGACGCCACCTGTGGGTATCCGGTGATTGCACCGGCGCTGCTTGGACCTCCGGGGGATGTGCGGCAGCTAGATGGGAAGCGCTCCCCACAGGATGAGCGTGAGTCCCCGGAGTCAGTTAATGAGGTTGGAGGGAATATGGTAGCGCGGTCAATATTGTGCGACCGGAATGAGGGATACATACGCACAAAGTCTTTTCGGTACCTTTTACTGGTGTTGACAGGTACGCTCGACCGGGGATGAGGTAAACACTTCAGGGGTTCCACAGCAAGCAGTGGTGTAGGCTCCCTAATGTATGTAGTTTCAGGTAGGGTCTGGCAGGCATAAAACCCAACCAAACCGGAGTTGCACTTTCTGGTGTGACTTGTTACACCCGAGTTTGCTGCACTGAGGGCACTTGTAAAGGAATGCTATTGATTTCTCGACTCCGGGCTCTCATTTGGTGGTGCTTCGGGCGTCCAGGGAGCTAAACCCCCTTGTTGTGGTGCTGGTTTCTCTACAGCCTGCGCTATGGCTACTGCAGCTCGGACCCAGTGACCGGACTTTGTTAGGGTGAGTCTGGATAACTCCTCTGCCCCTATTCGGTACTTGTCTCCTGTTCCTATGACCCCTATTTCGAGGGTCCTCCACTTTCCAGGTGTTGCTGGTCTGGGCCTAGTGTGGCTCCAGTACCTGGTCAGCTCTCCTAGCTGTTTACAGTTCTTTAGTGACTGCACACTCTGTAGTTTCTCCCTCCAGACCCGTATTTATAGGGGGAACTGGCTTAAGGCAAGCAGTGGAGCTCCCCCTACAGGCCTGGGGTGAAAGGTGTTGTAGTTAGTGGGGTCTGCTTGCTGTGTACTTCCCATCCATGTCCTAAGAGTTCCTGTGGTGCCCTGCACAGGGTGCCACACTATCTTTCTGCTTTATGAGAAGATATTGACATCCAGCTTGAATCTTCCTGGGGGGCTATTACTATAAAGGACCCGCTTCCACCTTACACTACATGTACGGCTGACTGCAGCTTTATCCTGACCAGAGTCAGTTTTTGAAGATGTGATTTTTGCAGGATTCGTTTTTCTGCTGCTGTCCATGGTGCTGAAATCTGCCTGTGTCTTCTCTGCTGCAGTCCTAGGTGCTGAAATCACAGCCTGTGCATGAAATACTGCTGTCCATGGTGCTGAAATTTGGACGGCAGGATTTCTGAGCATGCTCTGTGCAAAAAATCGGATCCGGGAAACAATCTGATTTTTTCACGGATCTGGCGCCCATAGACTCCCATGTTACAGGTGCCGGATCGCCCCAGATCCGGGACTGTCCAATTTTTTTCACCGGAGCCCAAAACCGCTGCAGTCTCCGATTGTGTGCATGGTGGAAAAACTGACAAAACTGAATCAGGCACAAAAAACACAAAACCTGATGGCCAAATATGACCAATTCGGCATCATAGGGATACATGGGATGCAAAACCGGATTAGGTTCTGTCCGGTTCAAACCGGACAGAACCTGATTCCAAAAACCATGGTGTGAAGCCGCCCTTAGCATAAAATACCGCCATGACTGGGAGAATAATGGGACACAAAGTCTACAATAATCTCTTCTTTCTCTTCATTCTTAGAAGACCTAAAGCATTTTTTTGCCCACCAACAAAACCCATTACTGCAGATTTCAGGTCTCTCCGCCTCCCTTGATGTCTTTCTGTTCTCTTCTCTATTTCCTTTCGCCAACAGAAAGATACAAATGCAAAAAAAATAATAATATAAAAACAACAAAACTACTAAGATCCACACAAAAAAAAACCCAACCCAGTTAATTGTTCATCTTTCCGGAGGTTTATTAAGTCTTTTGTTCCCCCCGTTCTATTTGTTCCCAAGGAAAAGTGTTTTGATATATAATGTATTTACTTTTAGTAATTAATTTACACGCCATTCATATGAAAATGCTGACAGATAAAACAACAAGGCGTGCAACTTTTAATTACACATTGAGTGACAGCATTATATAAACCCAAAATATTGTCTGAAGGATTTCCTATTTAGTTGTCCGACGTTGGCTCGTTCGGCGGATTAAAGCTCGCTACGTACGGCGGAGGACTCATTTTTTTTTTTTTTTTTAATGAGAAATTAAAAGATTACAAACAATAACCAGTGAATCATTGCATACACCAACTAAAGATGAATGGTAATTAGGCTGAGAATGATTAGGGGTAGATAATGCTAAAGCAATTAAATTATTTGTTTGGGAAGGTACTTGTGCAGTTGCGGGTGGCATTTTTGCTCTTATCAGATCCCTCAGAAATTATGATTGAAAGCCTCCTACTTTTGATGTGTGTAAACAGACGGGAGATTAACATTTTTTTGGCAGATTTTGCAGATTTTCTATGGCTCTCCGGCATCGATTCTGAAGCAGTAATGGGCGACCGATGGTTTTTTTTTCACTATGGCGCTACTAAGAAAAATATATCGTCACTTCCCTCCAGCAAGGAAAGAAAAAACTGTTCTGCACCACTTTTTTTCTCTTTAGATCAACACGGGGACGTTCGCAGCATTTGTACTGGGATTACAGCTGTTTTGTGCCGATTTGAAGTGCTAAATCAGCACGAAACAGCTGTCATCCCAGTACAAATGCTGTGAACTTTTTTCTCTTTAGACCTAGAGCAGATATAGGCATGGAGAATCCAGGATATGGGAGTGGCAAATGGCTAACAGGTGGTGCTCACTCAGTGTAAGAGTTTGCAGTAACTATGAAAAAAAAAGGAAAAGTACCACTCACCGTGTCTATGCCTAAATCGACTTTTTTAGTGCCTGTCCTTTAAAATAGAAGCAGGTACGCAAGGACGTTCACAGCATTTGTACCGGGATTACAGCTGTTTTGTGCCGACTTGAAGTGCTGAATCAGCACGAAACAGCTGTAATCCAGTACAAATGCTGTGAACTTTTTTTCTCTTTAGACCTAGAGCAGATATAGGCATGGAGAATCCAGGATATGGGAGTGGCAAATGGCTAACAGGTGGTGCTCACTTAGTTTAAGACGGTGGTTCTTAACCGGGGTTCGATCGAACACCAGGGGTATGGTGTGTCGGTCTCGGGGTTTCGGCGGAGCCTCCGCCACGGAGGTCAACACGCTCCCGACGGCTGCATGTAGATTTATCACTAAAGAAGGGTTCGGTGAATGTGCATATGAAACTGGTGGGTTGGGTACCTCAAACAAGGTTAAGAACCACTGGTTTAAGAGTTTGCAGTAACCATGACAAAAAAAAGGAAAAGTGGCACTCACCGTGTCTATGCCTAAAATGACTTCTTTAGTGCATGTCCTTTAAAATAGAAGCAGGTACACGGGTACATTCACAGCATTTGTATCAGGATTACAGCTGTTTTGTGCTGACTTGAAGTGCTAAATCAGCACAAAGCAGCTGTCATCACAGTACAAATGCTGTGAACTTTTTTCTCTTTAGACCTAGAGCAGATATAGGCATGGAGAATCCAGGATATGGGAGTGGCGAATGGCTAACAGGTGGTGCTCAATCAGTTTAAGAGTTTGAGTTTGCAGTAACCATGACTAAAAAAAGAAAAAGTGTCACTCACCGTGTCTATGCCTAAAACGACTTCTTTAGTGCATGTCCTTTAAGATAGAAGCAGGTACACGGGGACGTTCACAGCATTTGTATTGGGATTACAGCTGTTTTGTGCAGACTTGAAGTGCTAAATCAGCACGAAACAGCTGTCATACCAGTACGAATTGTGTGAACCTTTTTTCTCTTTAGACCTAGAGCAGATATAGGCATGGAGAATTCAGCATATGGGAGTGGCAAATGGCTAACAGGTGGTGCGCACTCAGTTTAAGAGTTTGCAGTAACCATGACAAATAAAAGGAAAAGTGGCACTTACCGTGTCTATACCTAAAACAACTTCTTTAGTGCATGTCCTTTAAAATAGAAGCAGGTACATGGGGACGTTCACAGCATTTGTATCAGGATTACAGCTGTTTTGTGCTGACTTGAAGTGCTAAATCAGCACAAAACAGCTGCCATCACAGTACAAATGCTGTGAACTTTTTTTCTTTTGTAGACCTAGAGCAGATATAGACTTGGAGAATCCAGCATATGGGAGTGGCAAATGCTAACAGGTGGTGCTCACTTAATTTAAGAGTTTGCAGTAACAATGACAAAAAAAAGGAAAAGTACCACTTCCCGTGTCTATGCCTAAAACGACTTTTTTAGTGCATGTCCTTTAAAATAGAAGCAGATACGCAAGGACGTTCACAGCATTTGTACCGGGATTACAGCTGTTTTGTGTTGACTTGAAGTGCTAAATCAGCATGAAACAGCTGTAATCACAGTACAAATGCTGTGAACGTCCCTCTGTACCTGCTTCTATTTTAAAGGACGTGCACTAAAGAAGTAATTTTAGGCATAGACACGGTGCATGCTACTTTTCCTTTTTTTGTCATGGATATAGTCACTTCCAGTGATCTCTAAAGAGGTTGTCTGGTTTGGAAAAATTGTCTTAAAAGGCTATAGTATACCTGTCATGGGTATCTACTGCTCTAGGGAGACTGTTGATGAGTCTGGGATCTGAAGATCACAACACCTTATGCATCAGAGGTCTATCATTTCTATTTAAATGTACATACTTAATGAATCTTTCCTATCTGGTTGTTCTTTTTAATCTCAGGTGCAGAATTTTGGTGACCACTCCCCTCTACTTATCAGCAGATGCCAGTGATAGAATCTCTATCTATGCTGACCACTTTAGGAGGAGCCAGTTTCTGGAAAAAAGCTAGAGACATGACAATTGCAGCTTTGGTGTTTTGATTTAATTGTGAAGTTCTTCAGTTTTACCTTTTCGGGTCTATTTTACCCCATCTGTCTTCCTTCACCTGTGTTGTATTATAATAGTGGTGATACTAGTATTCTCACCTGCCCACACATTAACCAGTTTAAGTACAGAGCAAGCGAGGGCCTAGGCATGTGACTGTGATGTGGGGAAGGACCCATATAGGGAGCTTAGGGTGCAAACTCAGGTGACTATCAGGTTTTCCCTCTCCTCTCCCCCTATCATCAGGGCCTTCCTTCAATTCCATCCTTGTTGTTACCCTTGTGTTGTGCCACACACAGAGTCTGTACACTTTTACGCATTATTTGTTAAGGTGTTATTAAGGTGTTGTTATCTGTTACTCTGTGCTTTTGATAAGTCTAAACAAATCCATCAGAGCTCTCAGTTCTGACTTCTTTTCTCTCAGTGTTAATGGTTGCAGCAGGGAGTGGCTGTGAACAGAAGTCCACAGTGTAGAGATAGGGGAGAAAGAAAGCGAGGACTCCAATGAGGGCACAAAAAAGTCTATATAAAAGAGAAAGGCACAACCTCCTACATATATGATGTCTCCACCTTTGGGGCCGTTATGTACAGAACTGAAATGTCATTTTAGATAAATGTATTTCAGATCTCTCTGAAAGACCCTGAAACATGGAAATATGATATTGATTTGTCCCGAGGAAGGGACCAGGAAGCCCTGATACACGTTGAATAATAAATCAATAGTATATTCCCCTTTGATGTCTGGTGGAATACGGCAGCGCGGTGTTTAACCCTTCATCCTCCCTACTCTATATGCACCACGCTGGGGACTGCAGCAGCCGTGATCTGCTTTTATAGTGGTTGTGACTCTCACAACCACACAAGGTGAAGCCTCTGATACCTATTTGGTCAGATTTTATTTCTCAGATCTCTCCCTACTTTAATTTTCTGAGATAATGACCTTTGGTTTTCCGTAATCATCAACATTAACAGAAATAAACACATGACATAAATTCCTCTGTGTGTAATGACTCTGTATAATATATGTGTGTCACTTTATATACTGAATTACTGAATTAAATGAACTTTTTGATGATATTTAATTCATTGAGATGGACCCGTATGAGACCCCACTAGTATAATGGCAAGAACAAAGGAGCTTTCTGAGGACGTCAGAAGAAGAGCTGACGAACAGACACTAAAATGTGCAAAATGTCTTCAGATGACATGGGTTATGTTTTGCTTTAATTACATTTTTTGCATTGGGGGAATTGTAGCGGCACCTGTGTCACATGACTGGTTTCTTGTCGTCCCCTGTACTGGACTACAGTATAATGTACCGGACTACGGTATAATGTACTGGACTACGGTATAATGTACTGGACTATGGTATCATGTACCGGACTACGGTGTAATGTACCGGACTGCGGTGTAATGTACCAGACTACGGTATAATGTACTGGACTACGGTATAATGTACCGGACTACGGTATAATGTAACGGACTGCGGTGTAATGTACTGGACTACGGTATAATGTACTGGACTACGGTAAAATGTACCGGATTACAGTGTAGTGTACTGGACTACGGTATAACGTACCGGACTACGGTATAACGTACCGGACTACGGTATAATGTACCGGACTACGGTATAACGTACCGGACTACGGTATAATGTACCGGACTGCGGTGTAATGTACCGGACTACGGTATAATGTACCGGACTACGGTATATCTGTTAGCAAAGGGCATCACCCCACTCCAGTGACTTCCGAACATGTTCTTACTCACATCTCGCATTTCTTTTCCACCAAAGCTTTTATAACATACATTTTTACAGCTGGAGCTCATTTTGGAGCAGAAGCCTTTTCACTTCGGGTTGTCAAGAATCAGGAGGTTTTTCATTAGCATAAACAAAACTAAAAACTCTGGAATTTCTATCAATAGGCTCGGGATGAAATTGACGGGAATTTGGCAGTTACTTGGGAGAAACAAGAGACCACAAAGTGCGGAGAATGTGAAAGAAAAGGAAAATTACTCCATTGTTATAAATCCCGTTGATGTCACTGCCCGCACAGACCCAAGGAGGTGACAAACGAAGAAACACTAGCTAATCGTATCAGGGAAGAAACTTATTACACTGCTCCTTATTTTGTTATCTTCTATTATGTCGCGGCTCGATTACTCGATTACTAAAAGTTATTTTTATAGATTTATGCTGCTTTGTAATAGACTGTATTATCACATAATGATAGAAAACTGTACACAAAAGTGTAAAAAGACAAAAAAAACAGAATAAAATAGGCTGATACCACTTGTGGCATACCTGTCGAAATTAGTCTAATAAATAGAGGGGCCCCTACAGTCTGTATAGGTCATTAATAACAGGTGGGTGGGGGGCAATGGCTTAACTGGAGTCCTTTTGGCCCAGGTGCAAAAGTTGAATCATTGCCCCTATCAGCATGTTGGTCTGATGTACAGTCCCCTGTAATAATGTTCTTTGCGCTGTAGTAATGTCTTCCATCCTGGGCCTCGTCCTGTAATAATATCCCTCCTCCTGGGCCTCGTCCTGTAATAATTTCCCCTGCATTGGGCCTTTGATGGCATACTGTCCCCCATTCTCGGCCCCTTCCTGTAATAATGTCCTCCATCCTGTGTCCTTTCAGTAATAATGTCCCTTTTTTGATCCTGGGCCCTTCATGTAATAATATCCTCCATCCTGAGCCCCTTCTTGTAATAATGTCCTCCATCCTGGGCCCCTTCAGTAATAATGTCCTCCATCCTGTGTCCTTTCAGTAATAATCTCCCTATCCTGATACTCAGCCCTTCATGTAATAATATCCTCCATCCTGGGGCCCTTCCTGTAATAATGTCCTCCATCCTCGGCCTCTTTCTGTAATAAGGCGTTCAATCCTGGGCCGTTTCAGTAACAATGTCCCCATCCTGGGCACTTCTTGTAATATGTCCTCCATCCTGGGCCTCTTCCCGTAATAATGTCTACATACTTGGTCCTCTTCAGTAATAAGGTCCTCCATTCGGGGGCCCTTCCAGTAATAATGTCCTCCATTCTGGGTCCTTTTCAGTAATAATGACCTCCATCCGGGGCCCTTCTAGTAATGTTGTCCTCCATTCTGGGCCCTTCCTGTAATAATGTCCTCCATCCTGTGTCCTTTCAGTAATAATATCCCTATTTTGATCCTGGGCCCTTCATGTAATAATATCCTCCATCCTGAGCCCCTTCTTGTAATAATGTCCTCCATCCTGGGCCCCTTCAGTAA
This sequence comes from Allobates femoralis, assembly GCA_033576535.1. Classification (NCBI taxonomy): domain Eukaryota; kingdom Metazoa; phylum Chordata; class Amphibia; order Anura; family Aromobatidae; genus Allobates; species Allobates femoralis. The sequence continues at coordinate 87,812,893 of JARQOC010000007.1, forward strand.
TAATGTCCTCCATCCTGTGTCCTTTCAGTAATAATCTCCCTATCCTGATACTCAGCCCTTCATGTAATAATATCCTCCATCCTGGGGCCCTTCCTGTAATAATGTCCTCCATCCTCGGCCTCTTTCTGTAATAAGGTGTTCAATCCTGGGCCGTTTCAGTAACAATGTCTCCATCCTGGGCACTTCTTGTAATATGTCCTCCATCCTGGGCCTCTTCCCGTAATAATGTCTACATACTGGGTCCTCTTCAGTAATAAGGTCCTCCATTCGGGGCCCTTTCAGTAATAAGGTCCTCCATTCTGGGTCCTTTTCAGTAATAATGACCTCCATCCGGGGGCCCTTCTAGTAATGTTGTCCTCCATTCTGGGCCCTTCCTGTAATAATGTCCTACATCCTGGGCCCTTGCTGTAATAATGTCCCCATGCTGGGTCCTTTTTAATAATAATGTGCCCATCCTGGACCGTTACAGTAATACTGTCCCACCCTGGGCCATGGCTGTAATAATGTCCCCTGCCCTGTTGCCCTCCTCCAGCCCATATGAAAATCAAACAAATGATCCTTTTTACCTGTCCTCGCCTCCTTCGTGGCTCCCTTCTCCTTTTCCATAGCTGGCACTAGGGGGTAGGCAACACACGGTGGTGACGTTACGTCACCTGCATCGTGCCCACCTACGTCAGCTGATGGATTCTGATTGGCCGGTGGCCTGTATAGTAATAGTAATTGCGGTGCACTCTCTGCACACACAACTACACCGGCTCTGGAGGTAGATGTGGCCCCCGCTTACCTATTGGGTCCCTGTGCGGCTGCACAGGTTGCACCAATGATATGTCCGCCCTTGTTCTGTTCCCTACAATTTTGGCATCAACTTAACACCAAAGAAAACAAAATGAGACACTTGAGCCATCAGTTAACGCTCCCAAAACTGCCAAATATGCTTGGTTATGCTTTATATGTTTTAAATGCAAAGAGAGAGTAGAATGTTCCTGCCTGATACAGTCCAATGATTCTGTCAGGGGGGTCCGGTGGGCCCCATAAAAATCACATGGCTGTTAGGTCCATCCAAAATTGAAAAGGTTAGGCCGATCTTCAATTAATTGGGGCTGTAACACTGTCCATTTGGTGTTTATGTTGGAGGAGTAACACACCTACTTGGCAATTTATGCACACTTTTCTAGGAGGAATAAGGCGATGTTCACATGTTGAGTTTTTGCTGCGTTTTTTCCAATTTGTCTTTTTATCTCAGGTTTTTGGGTCATTCCAATAACAAAACATGGGGAATTGCAATGAGATTCTGGGAGACAGCAATTTCGGCCGTGATGGCATACACTGGGAGGCAGCGGCTTTGAGTAGCCGAGAAGGGAGGCAGTGACCCAGACTCCTGTTCACACCAAAGGGTATTTGTTTCCAATAGTCCACACTTATGTACATACCTTTTAGATCCAGGATGTAGCCGGTACAGTCCTGTACACACCAGACTTGGTCCACATGAAGTTTCTATATCACTGAAGGCTCCTTTAAGGTTGGGTCCACTTGTTAGGACCAAGCCCACGCTGTTGAGCTGTTTGTCTACACACAGCACATGCTACTCTGACCACTTGGTTCCAACTGAGACACACCCTGTTTTGCTCTGCAAGATTGAATGCAACTTCCCCGGACTCAGAGTGGAGGGAGAGTCCGTCCCACTTCCATCCTACAGATTCTCCAAACTACAGGCCATTAGCTGGTTTTCCTAAAAAAACAAGTCACATAACTTCACCTAGTTATTATTATTATAATTATTATTTATTTATACAGCGCCATTAGATTCCATGGTGCCTTACATATGTAAGGGCAAACGAGGAAAAGAACATAAAATGACAACAATCAGATCATACAGGTACAGTAGGGCAGAGGACCCTGTCCACATGGGCTCACAGTCTAAGGGACGGGTGGGGAGACAGTAGGCGGGGAGAGCCGAGGGTGTGCGGTGGAACACGTCTCAGTGTAGGTTGTAGGCTTGAAGGAAGAGGTGGGTCTTCAGGTTTCTCTTGAAGGTTCCCAGCATGGGGGAGTGCCTGATGTGTTGGGGTAGGGAGTTCCAGAGTATGGTAGATGCACGAGAGAAGTCTTGTATGCGGTTGTGGGAAGAGGAGATGCGGGAGGAGAAGAGAAGGAGCTCTTGGGAGGAGCGTAGGCAGTGGTGTAACTACCGCGGTACCTGGGGGGCCCCGTGTCCCGTGCTTACAGCCGGCCGCCGCGACCGCGATAGCGCCGGCCGGAGAGGAGGGAGGACAGGAAGTGAGAGAAACCTCACTTCCTGTAGCTCTGCCCGCCCCTCCTCTCCTCCTCACTGCGGACCACGGGACACTGGATGCCTACGGCGGCCGCGGTAAGTGTGAATGGCAGCGGAGAAACTTCGCCAGCACCCCCCCCTGCCCCTGGTCCTCATGTGAGGGGGGACAAGGTCAATCTGGGGGACACATAGCGACCTTCATCTATACCACCGGTCACTGCCTCACAACACCCACACAATCACAGGCTTATATACAGCACAAACACGACTCCTGAACGCCCTATAAATGGATGAGACAACAGCCATCGCAGCCCATAACACTGAATGGTCTGATGTTGGTGCATTAGAAATGTATTTTGCTTTTCTAATGGGCAGCACCTGCCTCGCCAAGGGCAGAGTCAATGAAATATCCTAATGGACAGGATATCCAGTGCGTAAATGCTCTGTGCATCCCTGGTCCAAACTCAATCATCTGTGCAGCAAAGTATAACACCCGCCATAGGAGACTTCCAGCCACAAGGAAAGTTATCATTTTATGGCAAACAGTTACTAAAGCTTTAACAACTAATTAGTACAGATCTGTGCCCCTCGACCACCAGTCGTTCCCCTACTGAAGAGATAAGTTCCTATCAAAAATGTCCTAAACCATTGTGAGCCGGAGAGTCATGAAGGGAATCCTTCACACCAGAAGCCGCCACGATGCTTCAGTATTAATGAAAGATGAATGTATCCAACGTACAGTTAGGGCCAGAAATATTTGGACAGTGACACAATTTTCGCGAGTTGGGCTCTGCATGCCACCACATTGGATTTGAAATGAAACCTCTACAACAGAATTCAAGTGCAGATTGTAACGTTTAATTTGAAGGGTTGAACAAAAATATCTGATAGAAAATGTAGGAATTGTACACATTTCTTTACAAACACTCCACATTTTAGGAGGTCAAAAGTAATTGGACAAATAAACATAACCCAAACAAAATATTTTTATTTTCAATATTTTGTTGCGAATCCTTTGGAGGCAATCACTGCCTTAAGTCTGGAACCCATGGACATCACCAAACGCTGGGTTTCCTCCTTCTTAATGCTTTGCCAGGCCTTTACAGCCGCAGCCTTCAGGTCTTGCTTGTTTATGGGTCTTTCCGTCTTAAGTCTGGATTTCAGCAAGTGAAATGCATGCTCAATTGGGTTAAGATCTGGTGATTGACTTGGCCATTGCAGAATGTTCCACTTTTTTGCACTCATGAACTCCTGGGTAGCTTTGGCTGTATGCTTGGGGTCATTGTCCATCTGTACTATGAAGCGCCGTCCAATCAACTTTGCAGCATTTGGCTGAATCTGGGCTGAAAGTATATCCCGGTACACTTCAGAATTCATCCGGCTACTCTTGTCTGCTGTTATGTCATCAATAAACACAAGTGACCCAGTGCCATTGAAAGCCATGCATGCCCATGCCATCACGTTGCCTCCACCATGTTTTACAGAGGATGTGGTGTGCCTTGGATCAAGTGCCGTTCCCTTTCTTCTCCAAACTTTTTTCTTCCCATCATTCTGGTACAGGTTGATCTTTGTCTCATCTGTCCATAGAATACTTTTCCAGACCTGAGCTGGCTTCTTGAGGTGTTTTTCAGCAAATTTAACTCTGGCCTGTCTATTTTTGGAATTGATGAATGGTTTGCATCTAGATGTGAACCCTTTGTATTTACTGTCATGGAGTCTTCTCTTTACTGTTGACTTAGAGACAGATACACCTACTTCACTGAGAGTGTTCTGGACTTCAGTTGATGTTGTGAACGGGTTCTTCTTCACCAAATAAAGTATGCGGCGATCATCCACCACTGTTGTCATCCGTGGACGCCAAGGCCTTTTAGAGTTCCCAAGCTCACCAGTCAATTCCTTTTTTCTCAGAATGTACCCAACTGTTGATTTTGATACTCCAAGCATGTCTGCTATCTCTCTGATGGATTTTTTCTTTTTTTTCAGCCTCAGGATGTTCTGCTTCACCTCAATTGAGAGTTCCTTTGACCGCATGTTGTCTGGTCACAGCAACAGCTTCCAAATGCAAAACCACACACCTGGAATCCACCCCTGATCTTTTAACTACTTCATTGATTACAGGTTAACGAGGGAGACACCTTCAGAGTTAATTGCAGCCCTTAGAGTCCATTGTCCAATTACTTTTGGTCCCTTGAAAAAGAGGAGGCTATGCATTACAGAGCTATGATTCCTAAACCCTTTCTCCGATTTGGATGTGGAAACTCTCATATTGCAGCTGGGAGTGTGCACTTTCAGCCCATATTATATATATAATTGTATTTCTGAACATGTTTTTGTAAACAGCTAAAATAACAAAACTTGTGTCACTGTCCAAATATTTCTGGCCCTAACTGTATTTATTGTATCAGTTTATTTTTGACAATATTAATTTTACAATCAGATTCTTGTGTTCAGTAATAAAGGTTCAGTGGGCTCTTTACATGCAGGTACTCCATAGTACGTTCATAGAACTACAAGAAAATGTAAGAAATTAGGAAGCACGTGGCGGTGAACCTGCCTGACAATAGAAAGCTGGACTCTCTTTCTCCACTGGGTACATTTATCCTGAGATTTTGTTTATTCTGTAGAATTTGTAACTTTTACAGATCTCCCCGGAAGGGAAGACCATTAGTCCACCGGTCAGTGTCCCCAATGGTCTGGAGACTTTATGGATGGGACGTGACGTGTGTCATCGAGAAAGACCATCGAAGTAGAGGCAGCAGGTGGTCAAAGAATGAAGTAACAATTATTGTTCATCAATCACTTCCCTTTGGCCACTTTTTTGTAGGAATTAACCCTAAATCAATTTTGCCATTGGAATCACCAATAAGTCAATATCTAACCTTGTGGCATAAGCAGATATATTATTATTATTATTTATCGACCTTCAGCTCGATCTCAAGCCATGACGACTTGATGGAAGATCAGTCTTGGGCAAGCCTATGTAGATTCACCAGGGCCTTCACTGAGCCTACATAGTTCGACCAGGGTCTTCTCTAAGCCTAGACAGGTCAACCAGGATCTTCTCTAAGCCTAGACAGGTCAACCAGGGTCTTCTCTAAGCCTAGACAGGTCAACCAGGGTCCTCTCTAAGCCTAGACAGGTCAACCAGGGTCTTCTCTAAGCCTAGACAGGTCACCCAGGATCTTCTCTAAGCCTAGACAGGTCAACCAGGATCTTCTCTAAGCCTAGACAGGTCAACCAGGGTCTTCTCTAAGCCTAGACAGGTCAACCAGGGTCTTCTCTAAGCCTAGACAGGTCAACCAGGATCTTCTCTAAGCCTAGACAGGTCAACCAGGATCTTCTCTAAGCCTAGACAGGTCAACCAGGGTCTTCTCTAAGCCTAGACAGGTCAACCAGGGTCTTCTCTAAGCCTAGACAGGTCAACCAGGATCTTCTCTAAGCCTAGACAGGTCAACCAGGGTCTTCTCTAAGCCTAGACAGGTCAACCAGGGTCTTCTCTAAGCCTAGACAGGTCAACCAGGATCTTCTCTAAGCCTAGATAGGTCCAACAGGGTCTTCTCTGAGCCTAGACATGTCTTTGATTTTGCCTTGCTCCTTGTAGATATATTAGCCAAGTCAAATACCCATCTGCAGACACCTCTTATGGGTACTTGCTACTTATTAATGCCCTTGTTGCAGATTTAGGACACTGGCCCTAGATGGCCCCAACTGTCTTCTAGATGTTTCTCTAATGTTTGTATACTGTCTGTCACGTGTCCTGCGTCACTAACGTGTGTCCTCCCTAGCTTCACTCCCTCCTGGGTGCTCTCCATCCCTTCTAAAGTACTTTGGTTCCTTCCCTCCAGGATTAGGGATTGTGCTCTCCCTTAGGAGCAATCTCGCCCTAACCCTGACCTGGAGTGGTGTGGTGCTGGGCTATGAGTGTCTGGATACTGGTCAGTGTCCCCTCCTTACCCAAGAGTGGGGTGCTATGCCTCTGGCTGGGGTGCAGCCCCTCTGTGACAACTGGATCCACAGGGGCGCCACATGAACACCTTGCAAGCTATTCTATTTTATTTATTTATTGGCCTTCAGTTCGATGTTGAGCCCAGGAGACTTAATGGATGACCACTTTGTAGGAAGATCAATCTTGTGCAGCCTAGATAGGACCACCAGTGTCTTCTCCAAGACTGGATAGGTCTACCAAGGACCTTTTTCAAGCCCAGATAGGTCCACCAGAGTCTTTTCCAAGCCTAGATAGGTCCATCATGATCCTCTTCAAGCCTAGATAGATCCACCAGGGTCTTTTCCAAGCCTAGATAGATCCACCAGGGTCTTTTCCAAGCCTAGATAGATCCACCAGGGTCTATTTCCAAGCCTAGATAGATCCACCAGGGTCTTTTCCAAGCCTAGATAGATCCACCAGGGTCTTCTCAAGCCTTGATAGCTCCACCAGGATCTTCTTCAAGCCTAGATAGATCCACCAGGGTCTTCTCAAGCCTTGATAGATCCACCAGGGTCTTTTCCAAGCCTAGATAGATCCACCAGGGTCTTCTCAAGCCTTGATAGCTCCACCAGGATCTTCTTCAAGCCTAGATAGATCCACCAGGGTCTTCTCAAGCCTTGATAGATCCACCAGGGTCTTTTCCAAGCCTAGATAGATCCACCAGGGTCTTCTCAAGCCTTGATAGATCCACCAGGGTCTTTTCCAAGCCTAGATAGATCCACCAGGGTCTTTTCCAAGCCTAGATAGATCCACCAGGGTCTTTTCCAAGCCTAGATAGATCCACCAGGGTCTATTTCCAAGCCTAGATAGATCCACCAGGGTCTTTTCCAAGCCTAGATAGATCCACCAGGGTCTATTTCCAAGCCTAGATAGATCCACCAGGGTCTTTTCCAAGCCTAGATAGATCCACCAGGGTCTTTTCCAAGCCTAGATAGATCCACCAGGGTCTTTTCCAAGCCTAGATAGATCCACCAGGGTCTTCTCAAGCCTTGATAGCTCCACCAGGGTCTTCTCCAAGCCTAGTTAGATCCCCAGGGTGTTCTCCACCATTATCTTGACAATATCAAGACATCGGGTTGGTGGTCTTCCTTTTTGCCTTGATCCTTCTATTCTTCCTACCATGATGTCTTTCTCCAGTGATTGCTCTCTCCATATGATGTGTAGATAAGTCGCATCTTGGTGATCTTTGCTTCCAGTGACTTGCTGGGCTTGCTTTGTTCCAGTATTGATGTGTTTGATCTTCTTGCCTCCCATGGTTTTGATAACATCCTTCTCCAGCTCCACATCTCAAAAGGCTTTAATTCTTCTTCTTGTTTCTTTATCGTCCAGGTGTCACTTCCATATGTCAGCATGTGAGCATGCTCCTCTAGGACATTAAATATGCAAATTGCCTCTTCAAAAGGGGACCTGAACTCTAGTGCCACCTATTGGGAGTAGCAATCCTTGATTTTCCTGGATTGCTGCTTCCAACATGTGGCTCTACAGTTCAATTTGTACTTTCTCAGTTGCACGTTGTCCGGGGTAAACAGGATAGTTGCTGCCGAGAACAATGGCGTCCTATGTGTTTACCAACGTTCTGCTTGCTGCAGTCGGACTCTCTAAACAGGGGAATAAACATCCGCCGATCGCCTTTGCAAGTAGCTAAATGGAAGTCATTTAGAGGTGATGGGTGGTGTGAGTGAACACCTTCAGTCTATAGGGCTGCAAAATAGGATGACGCTACTGTATACGTGATCTGATATCAGCAGAGGAAGCGCACCCCTGTCTGTAATCTGCACCCTCCAACGTCTTCTCTATCCGGACCCAACGTCCAACAGTGACCAGCTTCAGAAACAGGGATAATTAGCGGGGAAGCCATCGGTGTCCGCATCATACTATATCATCAGGATCTGAGCTCTTTATCAGCTTCTTCTCCAGGCCTGGATCTGATACAGCAGAACGTACCCTCATAGTAGTCACGTCTTATCTCTGCTCTCTATCTGAAGGCACTACCATCTTTTTATTTTTGTTCTCGGATGGGGAATCAAACCAGAGATTATCTAACTAAGAAAGGGGCTATCTGCTTATCTAATGGAGCAGCTTTGATAGTCTCCAGGCCATGCTGCCTAGTAAGTCAAGGGAAGAACTGCAGGCAGCCATAGTGGCGTGCTAATCACCGCTCGGGGCTATGGGGAGTTTTTGTATGGGGTCCTTTTTGCATGCATGTTCAAGGGGATGGAGGGGGGGGACGTGCCCAGAAAAGCCAAAAAAAATACTGTAATCGCAGAACAAAACATTATTATATGGAAAATTCTTCATAGGAGTCATAAAGTGAAGGCATTGTGACATCGGCCTTATCAGTGACTACAGGCAGATATCAGAGATGCTACATGAAGGCAGCTTATTTGGCCCCCCGAGAGATGTATTTATTTTAGGATTTCCAGTCTTTAAATACTTTAAGGAAATTTACTTTATAAACAGGTTTGATGTAGGACGTCTTATAGGGAGCCGTTACATTGGGAGAAGATTCACGTGACGCCTCCTATTCCGCAAAAGTAATTTTATAACTATTCACTCTGTGCTATTTTTCCTAGGAATTGTGACAGCTGGCAGTTACCTGTCAGGAGTGTGGTGACCTCCAGGGTATCCCAAATCAAGATATCAAGGTCCTATTTAGAGCCTGCTCGGCAATTATTATGAGTATAAGGCTGAATGGTTTCCCTTTAGTGTTGGAGGGGTTAAGAGTTCCTTTCTTTTTCAGCTGAGAATCCTTGTGGCTTTAGTCTCAGCTGTTGCCCTTTATGACCACTCCCATATGCAAGAAAAGTTGTCTCCAGCGACCACAAGAGATGAGGTTCGCATTTGTTGAGCCAGATGGGTGGCAATTCCAGTGCTTGGAAGAGTCTTATGGCCACTTTACACACACCAACTTATCTGTCCAACTTCTGAACAGATCTCTGGTTGCAGTGAAATCATGGACACATTGTTCCATTTGTACACAGCCACAAAATGGAGCAATGTGTCCATGATTTCACTGCAACCAGTAAGTTGTTCAGAAGTTGGACAGATAAGTTGGTGTGTGTAAAGTGGCCCTTACTCATTTCAACCTATATGGTCTTAATCATGAATTATGACCACTCCCTTCCACTATTTAAAATCATCCTAGCTCTGTCCCATGCCGATTATTGATCTTTTATGGTATGTGGAAATGTCCTGAGTAGCGTTCATCTTACTCTGGTGTAACACAAAGATTCCCCTTGGTTGCCAAAGGCTCCTGGGCTCTGTTGAGTGTGACTCGGTCGTACCATAGTGGAGGAGTCATTTCAATAGTACTAAATCCCTGTGGACCCATAAGACTGTTTGATTCCGCAGATGAATAATGATGCTAACGGGGTGGATGAGTGGCTTGAGACCAAGTGCCTAGGAAGCAGCCGGCTGTTAAATTAAGTGTAATGTTAAAGCATAAAACCCCACCCATGAAGAGCGTGCTTACATTATGCTTGTTTATTCAAAGTGAAAAGTAAGGACAAGAACTCTGTGTGCACCGGGGAGGTGCCGGGTCGTGGACTGACCATCCGGGGCCGGTCAGTGGGTGACGCTCGCCCTTGCCTATAACAGCCTCGCGCAACATTGGATTGGGTCTTCGGACTCTTACCAGACAGCAAAGAAGGTGAAATAACAGTAAATAAAACCACACGTTATGTCCTGTAATTCCACCGTAGAAGCAACAACCATTTGTTAATTGCCTTCGTTATATTTAAAAAATGATTATCCAAAAAAACGAAAAAATGTGAGTGGTTTTCCCGGGCTCTGGTGATTACAGTATGAAATGCTAATTTATGTATTCCTGCTTTATCAAACACACATGTTGAACGTTTCTTGGCTGACGTTGTGTTATTGCTGGATGGGCCGGGACATGGATGGTGAAAGATCTCAGGTGACTGGCAGGGAGCACATTACCATTCAAGCTTTTTTGGCCTTCTAGAATGAGAATTAAGACTGTGGTATAAAAATAGAGGCAGACATGGTGTCCTCCGGAACGCTCACGACGCTAAGGCATGGCGTGCGCCGGCATTTTCTTACGGCACAAGGAAGAGCGTGGAAATTGTTTAAGACTAGGCGGTGCAAAACCAAAGGATTGCGGTCGCCATCCTCTATATGGTGAGCTCACTGTGTGCTGCTGTGCACAGAAACTGTGCTAATTTACAGATGCACCTTATACACAGGATCCTGCTCAATGAACAGAGTCCAGAATTGTGACCACATTTCACACATAAATTCCAGCTGGATATGGAGCATGTAAGGCAAGCAAAACCGACGTGTGGCTCACCAGCAGCGATACAAGGCTCGGCCAACAACCGGCATCACGTACGGTGAGTCCTGCCAGATAATGGAAAGATTTGGTGGGTAGGTCTGGCCTACCTGCAGCAGCATGACCTACAGGGGATGACATCTCTCACTCATCTCACAAGATAAGAGCTCGGCATGCTGCGGCCTTTTCACATCAGATGTGGTGCTTCCATCTAGAGTGGGGTAAACAAAGCAAAAATATCATATGAAAAGTATGAAAATGTTCCCAAAGATGGCTAGTGAAGACTGTGGTAACACATGGACATAGCAGCCTAAAGGCCACTTCCCGATTTCCCACATGTAAGGTGTGTAGGGTGTATAGTTGGCTCAGAATATTAAACTGCACCATACACAGTGGGTGCCAGCTGATTCATACAGCTGACATCTCCTTCCAACAGTAGCTTTCATCTGACATAGTGTGCAGGTGGTTTCCACGGAGCTTGAACACAAAACCGTGGCCGAGAATGCATAGTAGTTCAGTTAACATTACAGAGGTCAAACATTTAAAAAATTATTCTCATGTTATTAAACTGATTTAATTAGTTGGCTTGAAAAAAAAGCAAGTTTGCAATTGACTTGCTTTTTGAATCAGTTGTCATTCTCCTGCAATGAGAGCTTTTATCTTACACAGTGTGCAGCTGTTTTCCATGGAGAGAGTGCGGCGTAGTTACATCTCAGTAAACTCTCTCTAACCCATTGATTTCTATACAGCAGTGATCTGCTCCCCTCCCTCTCAGCTCCTGATTGAGCTGTTCTTCTCAAACGTGCTGTGTAATCAGCTTCCTTCTCTGCTGAGCCAAAGCAGGTTCAGTCAATGTCCAAGTACCGATTACTTTTACCATTATTTTCGGTCAGCAGGTGTTTCCATTTATGCTTTAGTCACATTGCCCTTACCTTCCCTTTACTGGCCTTCACTGCTGGCTGTATTTCTATGTGGATCCTTCCTACGTGTCTATTGACAAGGATTTTTTGCCTACAGATGGAGACCAGCTTCGGATATTCTCTTTGATGTCTCACTTATCTACCTACGCCTTTCTTTCCTCTATGTTATGGTTGTAAAAAGTGAATGTTTCTTGATGCAAGTATTTCCACTTATGCACATTTTTATGTTTCCAAAACCTGGGACCTCTTCTATCTTTGCATGCTTTTACTAGTCAGAAATTATAATGCTCTGGTAAATCTGGTAAACAATTCCCAACACCTAGCATAATCTTTCAGTGTCCTGGGCTGTGTGATTGATTGCTTGATCAAATGCCTCTCTATATGCAAATAGAGCAATAGTGGTGTAGACTCAAAACAATCCACTGAGAGCTGAATGTGTTATAGCAGAACTTGTGTTGAGATCTATAGTACCCCTAATACTACAGTTCTGCCACTCACCAGAACTGTCACTCAGGAAGGAGGGCCTACCACCGAGAAAGCAGGAAGTGACTGCAAAATTGTGAGCTGCTCAAGAGACAGCTTGAGAAAAACCCTTTAAGTACAACTTCTCACCCACAGTTAAAATAAGTAGGTAGGGAGGAGCGCTGAACTGTTTGTCCACACGATGATGCGCCATGCCTGTGCTTTTGTAAGGCTTCCAGTTTCTTCATGGAATTGCTGTATATCCTTGCCCTCATCCAAAATGGAGTCCGTTCCTTGCCTTGCCCTTGAACGTCATGTATGTCGTGTTATAAGTCCAGTTCCTGTCTTTAATCACTGCCAGAGTACTTTGTGCTAGCTGGTCTCTGAGTCTCCTGGTCGCTGCTGGACTTGCTGCTGCTGATTAGCTCTGTACTCTGCCTTATTACTCTCAGCTGCCTGCAGTCTATGGTGGATTATCTTGATCATGGCTGTTGGTATCCTTCCTTCAAGACCTCTAAGAGAAGAGCTCCATTAATTCTGGACTTCCTGAGGCTGTAAGAATTTTGATTCTTTGTTTAAATTATCAGTGTGCTTAATCATTGCAGACTGTTTGTGCGTGACTTAAGTGGGACATTTTCAGCCCTAAGAAGTAAACTGATAACCTTCTGTTTTGCTGGACACCTCACTGCATATGATTTCTGGACATTTACATATTCATGCTGCTCGCGTATTATTTCTGAACATTCACAATTTAGTGCTGGTAGTGTGAGCCCCAGGGTCCGTTTGCCACAATACTAAGCTTGGAAGCAAGGGAAGGTACCCATATCAGGTGAAACACACCAAAAGGCCAGGAGACCCAGCCGCACCAAAGAGCCCAGGGAGACGCAGTGAGAAGAGAGTAGCGTAAAAAGGGCACAAGCCGCCTGCCATACGGGCCAGGACAGAACAAGAGAGGAGAGGGTCACAGCATAGCTTCAAGCAGCTAAGGCCCCCCGAGAGCAGCGCAGTAGGGAGGCCTCAGATCTCGCCAGGTATGGAAAGCCTCAAGTTGCTTCCAGGCTCCGGACCCAACACCTTCTCAACTCCAGGCCAGAAGGGGAAGCTCTAAAACCCGAGTTAAGGGCAGGTTCCCTATAAATTCTGGTCTGGGGGCGGGGTTAGGCAGTTCAGTTCTTAGGAAGACTGTGGGACATCCTATGGACAGGAGCTGTGTCAGGCCCATCCGAGGATACTGATTAGCCAGTGTGAGTGACCCGTAGCTGAGGAAATGGAGGAGTAGGTGTAGGGAGTGGAGCCTGTGCCAGCTCGCCCCAGCACAGAGTGCAGGGCTGACACCGGAGTCCGAGGTCATGAGGGACTTTATGCCCAGCAACCAACACTGGAGGTCGCTCGCCCACCACAAGGCCAGTAGACACAGCAACACCAAAGAGCTCAGGGAGACCCAGTGAGAAGAGAGTAACGTAAAAAGGGCTCAAGCCGCCTGTCATATGGGCCAGGACAGAACAAGAGAGGAGAGGGTCGCAGCATAGCTTCATGCAACCAGAGCCCACTGAGAACAGCGCAGTAGGGAGGCCTCAGAACTTACCCGGTGTGGAGAACCTCGACTTGCTCCCAGGCTCCGGACCCCTAACACCACTTGTGGACAGTGCCCTGGACAAACCTGCTACTTTCTTCAGTAAAGGTAAAGGAGACTTTCACCCCCGTGTCTGTCATTTATTTTGTACACCCCCAACAAACAATCACCTTTTTAAACTTTTCGGTTGCCCTGGGGACCTGCTCTCCCGTGGAGAGACAAACTATCATAGCTGCTAACCCCATCACCCCCAGAGGTCCCGACAGCAGCAGCGGCTATACTGGCCGCCTTCCACAGGTGGTGTCATGATACAAACTCTTTTACTTTATTCTTTTTTTCTTTGCATCCCTTTTCAAACTTGCCCCTGTTTTTAACTGATTGCCTGACAATGGGATCACGGACTGGGTCATGCCACCCTGACATCCCCACTGCCCCAACGACATCGGGAGGGCCCAGTTACGAGTACCCCACAGTCCCCGCCGGGGCGAGACAGTAGCACTCATACATATTATTCCTGGACATTCCCATATAGTGCTGGTAGCTGTCCTGGATATTATTGCTGGACATCATCATATAGTGCTGGTAACACACCTGCTTATTGTTTCTGGACAATCTCATATAGTGCTGTTCACACTACTGCATAATATTTCTGCACATTCACATTTTATTGCTGGTCGCACTTGCATTTAATTTTAGTATGTACTTTGTTAGTTTCTGTCTCTTAAACTGTTTGATAGTTATATAATATAATAATATAATTTATTTACCCAAAACTCTGGTTTCAGTTTCATCATTATCTCACGCTATCAGATTCCTAAGTATCTGCATAATTGTTACAGCTTCGTTTGAACAGTCATTCTTTGCTGACAGACTCTGTTTAAATGTTGCTGTCAAGCTCTGGCAGCAGCATTTGTTTCCTGAGGTCGCTAGCTTCTTGCAACACAATTGCTAAGGTGCCGATGTATTTCATGGCAACTAGAAGCCTGCCGAAATTCCCTGTTGCTGCCATCTTGGTAGTAGGGGCTGGGCTTTGTAGGAGACTATCATTTTCACTACTGGAATAATGTAATATTGCAGTATATGAAAGACAGGACCAAATGATCAGAGGTTCTAGTCCCCTTAGGGTACCTTTACACGCCGCAATATCTGCTGGGAATCCTGCCGGCGATAAGTTGCCCTGAAACTATCAAATTGCCTCCCAGTTGCGGCGTATAATTGGGGAATTTGGCGGCGATAAATCACCTGTCGCCTGGTTCCTGATTTCACAGCACTGCTCCAAAATCAGAGGCAATCATGAAGGTGAGATTTCTGGCTTTTGGCGTGTGAACGGGCGATAGGGATGGAATCAGCGTCGCCTATTGATTTCCCGTAGGCGTGCCACAGTGTGCTGGAGTCCAAACCCCGTCAGCAATGATTGGTGGTGGCTACTGTTTTCCCATTGGCTGTCAGTTCATAGGGCGCCATATTTGAAGATATGTCCGTCCAGCGCCACACAAGTCATGTATTAGCCAGCCTACCAGAGCACGCTGACCAATCGTAACGCTGTTGCGTTGTCCAATAAGTGCATATGGGGCGTGGTGTTGACCGCTGCGGCGCACCTATGTCCTCGGGGCACTGAACATGTACGCCCAGATTGCCTTTGGGATTGCGGCGAGGGAATTCCACCGGATTGGTTCCGCTGTGGGTGAGGCGATTTCCGGGGCGACACATCGCCTTAGGTTGAGGGCGAAATTGCGGCGTGTAATAGCGCCATCGGCAATCTGAGGCGACCATGCAAAACGTGCACGCGCATGTTAGATCATTAGAACGCTGCGGAGGGGAACGCAAGTGTGAACGCACCCTTACAGAGCCACTCACCATTATGTATTGTAGCATGCGGTGTCCAAGTGAACTGGATGAACATGTGATAAACAGTCATGCAGCATTCATCATGACGAGCAGATCACCACCCCTGTTAATAAAAAGATGGGGCATACTTATAGTCAACATGCCCGACCATTCTGGCTAGGCTATGTGTGCACGTTGAGTATTTGGTTGTAGACATTTCTACACCATTTCTGCGTTTCTTTGCAGGAAAAGCGTGTGTTTTTGATGCGTTTTCAGTGCATTTTTAATGCTTTCTGGGGTGTAAAAACAAGCTGCAAAAACACTGAAACAATTGACATGCTGCAGATTTATTTCTGCACCAAATCTGCAAGGGAAAAATAAGCAACATGCACAAGACTTCAGGATTCTTTGCTGGCATCAGGCTTTGTTCACACAGGGAGTTTTTGCTTAATTTTTTTCTGCAGCGAAACAGCTGCGCTTTTACATTTCCTTAATGCTTTCTGTAGGTAAAAAAAAAAAAGATCCCTGGAATCTCACAGGCTTTGCTGGTACTGTTTTCTTCTGCAGATTTGTTGCATTTTTGGTGCGTTTGTGAAACTATAGCAAACACGCAGAAAAGAATTGTTGCTCATTCTTTAAAAAAACGCAGCAAAACCTGGGGTGTTTCCAAAAACCAAAGTGTGTGGACAGCTTCTTTTGAACTCACATGGGCTACATTCACACACAGAGTTTTTGATGTGTTTAGTGAGGATCCATTTTTGGTGCAAAACTGCAGCAAGAGCGGATCCTAACAAAGCACAGCTTTCTGTGTGTGAATGCTGCGCTATACTCACCTCGCCGCACTCCCCCATTGATCTTCAGCAGTGTCCTGTCATCCCCAGAGGCCGCAGTGATCCTGCCTCTAGCACCCTGCAGCCTGTCATGTGACTGGGTGATGTAGCTCGGTCACATGGTGCAGTCCCAGGTCCTCCTGCAGGTCCTGTAGCGTCCACATGAGAGGACATCGCTAACTTCACTGCACTCCACTGCTAAGGCTATGTTCACTTGTAGCGTATTTAATTTAGCGCTGTCTAAATGCAGAGAAACGCAGCGCCGTAACACATCCCAGCAAAAGCAATGGCTTTTGCAGAAATGCGTTCACATGGTCTGTAATCTTGCGAATGCACTTAGCGCTGCAAAGTGCATCTGCAAAAAGAATGACCATGATAATTCTATGCACTCTTACTCACCTCGCCGCGCTCCCCTGGTGATCACTTCTCTTGCCGACACCGTAGGACCTTGTGTAGGACCTGAAACCGCACCATGTGACCGGGTGACATCACCGGTCACATGTGCTGCAGGTCCTAGAGGCAGCACTCGCTGCAGCCGGGCGGGATGAGAAGATCACCGGCGGTCACCGGAGCAGCGTGACGAGGTAAGTAAGGTACATAAGATGCACTTTTGCACCAAAAATGGATCCTCACAAAAACGCTGTGTCTGTGTATCTTCCAGCTTTTAATATAGCAAACACATTGCCTAGATTGATCAAATAAAGGTACACAACCGTATTAGGCTGAGAGTGGGCAGCGCACCTTCCATCTCATTACCCCATCAATAATTCGCCTAATCCTACCTGGCAACAATAGCGCTCGGACCACGGTGTAACTGTGGAGCGGCCACTAGGTTACATTAGTGTGCGGCATCGCTGGCAGATGCTGGGTACCTGGCGCTGAGGCTCACCTGCTCCGCTGGATTAGTGTCTTATCCCAACTTCAGACACGGTGAGATTATTCTCCATGACACTGACACTAGACGGCTACACGACACTATGTTACTCTATCTTCCCCAAGGGCAGAGCCCCTGCCTAAAGCTAACCATAAGCCTGAGGGTACATGCAATTAATAGGATAAATGTTCCCCTACACAAAGCACAATCACCTGTGGTTGTAAAATGCTTGATATTTTATTTTTTTTGCTTTACAGCATAAAGGTTCATCAGATTTATTAGAATTTAGGCTTAAAGGGATCATACGAGCATCGATGACGGGGAGGGGTCAACCATGTCATATTGGCGGGCACCCACCTATCAGCTGTTATTTGCTCCAGTTGGGTGTAAACACTTTGTGTCTGATTTATCAATGTGTTTTTGCCAAAATTCTGGCATAAAAAAACCTTAAAATTTCACAAAATAAAAATTTTTTGCAAATTTTGGAAGTTTTTTTGCCGCTCCTGGTCTGGGAACGCTATGAAGGCTGCACGGCAAATTCATTAAAATTCCCACCACTTTAGTGGCTTAAGTGATGCAAGTGGGGCACTCCACTGGTCAGGCATCACAATTGGGGTACTGCACCCATAAACGACTGTGCGGTTACCCCTGTCACAGTGGGATTGCAGGGGTTGTAGGAGGCTCCCATCCCAGCACTCCCATACACCCACCTAGAACAATGGTTGGAGACTAGTCCCTGGGGGGGGGGAGTTAGGGGAGGAGGGAGGTAGCAAAACTGGGGTTTCTAGTTTGCCTCGAGGACGAGGAGCACTGGGAGAGAAGGGAGGTCCAAGAGAGGGGGCCTGAAGAGAGAACAGGCTTCCCAGACTGAAGGAGGGGACCACCCCCCAGATCGTAGCGTCCATACTCCGGGAGGGAACCCTGGTCCATTTACCGGAGTGCCGGTTCCGAAGACGTGGCAGAGGGAGTTCAGCCCCTGAGTCATCAACACTGGACGTCGCGGGTCCATCTACCGGCCCCGACACCCTGTCAGAATGAAATCAGTCATGCCAGGGTAACCCACCGGGGTCGAGTCCTAATGCAGGAGAGAGAAGAGAGCGGGAAGCCGGGATACTCAGAAAGCACACCAATCGGGCCTTGTACTAAGCGGGCTGTTCCAGGACAGGCAGCAGCAGCAGGACACAGGTTAGAAAAAGGAAGACATACCACGGGAGACTCCGAGAGACTCTGCAGCCCACTGTGACTACCCGGCCGGCTACCTTTACCTAACGAGTCCACTGTGAACTGTACCACCACCAGCATTGTTCCAGTAAAGTACTCGGGTAGAGTGACAGAGTCTTTGTGTGCTTTTTTCACTGCTGCATTGCAACTTGTTTATTTCCATCATCAGCACTTCGATCACTGCGGGTGCATCCCTGCCCCGGAGGACCAGCTCTACCGGCTGGGAGCTGTACCATCTCCTTCCGGAGGTCTGAAGCGGCGCTGGTCTTACATCACCAGAATCTGCAGGTGGCGTCATGTGAACTTTCATCTTTATCCCCTTTTTGTTGACCACCAGGGCCACGGGTCTGGGCCGGCCACCAGTAACAACCCAACCGCAGCTGAAGGCCCAGATACCCGAGTCCCCATATAACCCTGGGCGAGTCAACCTTGGCGTTCATGAACAGGATAAACCAACCCGTACCTAATGGGTACTGTGTGCCTTTGTGAACTTTGCAAACTTTAAAGACCTTGGAACTTTCACAGCCTATACATGGCACCGAAAACTGGTTCCCGCCATTTTACTAGGAATCCCAAAATGGCGGTCTAACCATGTAAAAGGACAATGTGCAGGCCCGGGGGTGTGCCTCAGCCCCTTGCCATGGGAGGGCCTAGCCAGAGGCGCGAAACTGTTTGCCGACCCTATGGCTGCCAATCAACCAAGGGGGTGGGCCAAAGGAAGTGACCGAGGGGGAATCGCCAAAAGCCAAAAGGAGACACACCGGAAGAGAAGGACATGATGAAGAGCGTCTAATACCTGGTGTAATGGCGACCCGTTGGACAGACCTCATGCGCGAGGTAGAGCAGCAGGCCCTCATTGCCCGCGAAGACCTGGACTCAGTCTCCCTCTTGACCAACGAGGAAGATGCAGAGTTCTGGAGGGACGCGTTATGGGAGCTGCAGGGCAGTCTGGCGGAGGTCATGGAGTGGGTGGTCCGCAGCTGGAGTGCCCACTGAGCCGTGGAGTTGATGGCCTGGGCGATGGACCGAGAAGCAAGAGAGGCAGAGGCCACTGCATGGGCTGCGGCAGAGGCCCTGGCAGCAAAACCACCCGTGCAGACACAGGAGGCAGGGGTCCAGACAGATGGCCCCTTGGACCCGCTTGCAGGCCCTACCAACGCCCTACAGGTCCAGGACTCCGGAGAATCCCACCAGGAGCCAGATGTTGACATTGAGGCCGAAGAAGGGAACGACGATGACCAGACCGGTTCCGTGGAGGACTCCGACCTGGATGACACGGACTACGCCCCAGGAGCAACAGGAGGCGACACCCTAGAGGCAGCGTGGCGGAGTGCCTGGGAGTACCGACAAGGGGCCCGCTAGGGCTCCGCGCCAACATCAGTGCCGTGCCGGACATCCCAGCAACCAGTCCTTTACCCCCAGCATGCTCTCCACAGGTCAGCGCTCCCCAGATCAGCAAGGAGGACCAGGCGGCCTGACAAAGCCACCGGGGGGTAGTGGTGGCAACTTGAGATGAAATGCCGCCATGCAAGAGATGAAGCCCGCCGACAACCTCCGTTACCTGCTGAACTGAGAAAACAAGGTGCTGTCGTGTTGTTCCGCTATGGGGACGCGTGGGGGTTTGTGCGTGAAGAAGGACTAAGAGATGACATTTTTGTTGAGCGACGAGATGTACAGCCCCATCTACGCCGCGGTCACCCGGATCGAGAAATTTACCGTGGAGACCAGGTAACCCTATGAGCGGCATGTGGGACCCATGGGATGGTTTGCCATCAGAGTAGCCCACCTTTAAGTAACTGTTGCTAACAAGAACTTGGACCGTAAATAGTTTCCATTTTCCTTTTTGATGTCTAAATAATGTGTGCTTGTCCTTTCTTTTTGCCCCTTTTTAGCCTCATAGGCTATCCTGAGAACTCTGATAATAATGTTTTATTCCAAGCGGCCCAGCGGTGATAAGACACACTGGACTGTGAAGGACAATAATTAGCGCTGGGCCTGCAAAGTTACCGGTCCCCATGTGGCCGAAGAAGTTAGTGTTAACATTGTTTTTCTTTTTGCAACGTTTAAATATAATGCCTCCCATAAAGGGATGAAAAAGAATGCTTGAATAATGTAAATATGTTCCCTGTTATTATTATTGTTTATGGAAAGAGAAAATTTCACTCTCCAGGTATACCAAGTAGGCACACTCACGGACAAGTGTATTCCACCAAGGGGGAATGTGGCGCCCCACTCATCAGGCGTCACAATTGGGGTACTGCACCCATAAATGAGTGTGCGGTTACCCATGTCACAATGGGAATGCAGCGGTGTGTAGGAGGCTCCCATACCAGCACTCACACACCCACCTATAAAAACGGTTGGAGACTAGTCCCTAGGGTGGGAGAGTTAGGGGAGAAGCGAGGTAGCAAAACGAGGGATTCTAGTTTGCCTTGAGGGACAAAGAAGCACGGGAGCCCTGTGAGAGAAGGGAGCTCCAAGAGAGGGGGCCTGGAGAGAGAGAACAGGCAGCCCAGGCTGAAGGAGGGGATCCCCCCAGATCGGAGCGCCCATACTCCAGGAGGGAACTCTGGTCCATTTACCGGAGTGCCAATTCTGAAGTCGCGGCATAGGGAGTTCAGCCCCTGAGTCGTCAACACCGGACGTCACGGGTCCATCTACCGGCCCCGACACCCTGTCAGAAGGAAACCAGTCACGCCAGGATAACCCACCGAGGTTGAGCCCCAGTGCAGGAGAGAGGGAGAGCGGGAAGCCGGGATACTCAGAAAGCACACCGCGAATCACAAGAAGTGTACTCAAGTCCCTGGGGGCGGTGGCGGTGTCACTCACCCTGCTTCTATGACATCTTGTTTCAGGGACAGAAGCAGCGGTGTCTGTAGCAGGGACCGTGGTGGAGGCGGTGATCGAAGTTGTGAGCGCTGGGGACAGATGCAGCGGTCACATCTCCATCCCCGATACTGAAACAGGACATCATCAGGAGATGGCGGGTGACAGTAATTGTAGTAGGTGACCCTAGATGACGTGCTGTGCCAGGGAGGGATGATAGAAGCAGCAGAGAAGAGACAGCAGAACCATCATTCGATGACGTCCCACTTGAGACTTCTCTCAAACGAAACGTTTTTAGAAGCAAAGAAAAGCAAACAGATAAATGGATTCACAGGATAGGGAGAAATTCAGGGGCGGACATATCATTGGTGCAACCTGTGCAGCCACACAGGGGCCCAAGAAGTAAGGGGGTCCAATGCAGATGAAATTGTGCATTTTTCTGATCTTTTGGACTAAAAAGTTGCCCATGTTCTGTTCTTGCACAGGGGCCCTTTATTGTTTGTGTCTGCAAATGGAAAAAGTGGTTAGGGCTTAGAAATAGATATTTATAAAGGGTGTTATAGGTATTTGACCACCCCTTTAAAGCCTGTAGGCCACAATCCAAAATTTCCAATTATCACGGCTCATTGTCGGCATTGATTTTCTCATTTTTGTGACTTATGCACTCACTATAGTTGCACCCCTGCATGATAATAAATGTCATATTCTTATAAATGACGGTTCAATAAAACAGAATATCTGATACATAGAATTTTCCATATTTTACGAACTAACTATATGTCGAGCCCACTGGGACGGGGGTACTCGGTGCCAGACCGGGTATGCTGCTGGGGGATGTTACGGGGGTCCTGGTCCGGACCGTGTCCCGGGCCCTGGCAATAATAAGGGGAATATTTACAGGGGATTGAGTTTGTCGTGACGCCACCCACGGCTTGTGGTCAATAGTGGGACCACCACTGCTGCAGAACCTCCGGGGATGATGTTATGGCAGCTGAAGTTGGAATAGTTCTCCACGGGTAGAACTGGTTTCCCCGGGGCAGTGATGATAAAGTCTATGGTGTAGGGCAGGGGTCTCAAACTCGGCTGGGTTGGTGGGCCACGCATAGAAAAACATTTATAGCGGAGGGCCGCATCCTTTGTAGCACTAAGTGATATTTTTAGTAATACCAGAATTTTTTGCTCAATGTAGTAAAGTGAAAATCCTGATCCCCTTCTTGTAGTAATGTCCTTTTCTACTGATGTCCCCCATCCTGATTCCCTTTTCTAGTGATGTTCCCCATCCTGATCCCCTTTTCTACTGATGTCCCCCATCCTGATCCCCTTTTCTAGTGATGTCCCCATGCTGATCCCATTTTTTTGTGATGTCCTCATCCTGATCCCCTTTTGTAGTGATGTCCCCCATCATAATCCCCTTTTGTAGTGATGTCCTCCATCCTGATCCTCTTTTGTAGTGATGTCCCCCATCCTGATCTACTTTTATAGTGATGCCCCGCAACCTGTTTTACCTTCTTTTTACACAATCTCATACATACTCATTCACACTCAAACCTACACACACTCACACTCATACATCCTCATCACACACTGAAACTCACACACACCTCACACACAGTTTCTTATACACATATCCTCTCTCACATACTCACACCCTCACACACTCACCCTCACACACACACCTTCTCACACACACTCGCACTTTTCTCACTTTAATGATGCATCACTCCAGTGCAGGGGGCCGCCGCGGTCCCTGCTGTGCTGACTTATGGCCTCCGCTGTGCTATGACTTCCTCCAGCCGCCGCTCAGACAAGCTCTGTTGCTCAGCAAGATCAATGCAATCTGCCAGCCAGAGGCCCGCATGTGACGTCATATTCTGCCATCAGCTGCGGGCCTCTCATTGGCTGGCATTGATCTTGTTGAGTGACACAGCTTGTTAGTGCCTCGGACAGAAGTTATCACACAGCGGGGACTGCAGCGGCTCCCTGCACTGGGGCGATGCATCATTAAGTTGTCCAAGGTGTTGTGGGCCGCATAGCGAAGCACCAGGGGCCGCATGCGGCCCTCGGGCCGCGTGTTTGAGACCCCTGGTGTAGTGTATGGTGCAGGCTTGTGATGGGTGCAGTTCACTTACTGTCCTGATGCTGCAGAAATCCTCCTTCAGGATTCAGAGCTGACAGGCTGTGGCTCCTCAGGTTGTAATCCTCTGCAGACCTGTTGGAGGGAATCATGCACGGCAGTAGAGAATCATGCAAGGGAGTCAGAGGCAGGGTTCACCGTGTTTACTTCTCAGTTTTCTCAGCATAACAGCTCATTTACAGTTCACAGTACAAGTATTTACACGGGCACAACTCTCCCCTCTGGGTTCTTTTCCTCTCTGCAGCCAGGTTGTTCCTCTCTGTGACCCCTCACTCCTTCTCTGTCCTTTCCAGGCTTTTACTCTCTCTCTTTTCTCACTTGATGTGCGTCTCCAGACAGTATGGCGGTGGCTCGGACCCCTGTGGGCCCTCCGGGTTGCCACTGAACTGCCCGTCCTTTGGGGTAGAAACCCTAACTTGAAGCTGGAGTTCCCCGTCGGTTAATCTGGGGAAACCGGGTAAATCATCGGTCCCCTTCAGAGCCGACACTCTGCTATCAGCCTAGCCTCCAATAGTCCTGCTGGGTGAGGCTCTATCAGACTCCCTTCTACCGTGTACTTTGGGTTCAATAGGAGGGCTACCCCGCCTGCAGTCTGCCGTCTCAGCCGTGTTTCTAGGACCCAGTGCTACTGGTCCTCTCTTTCCTCACACTCCTGGGGTGCTGGCTCTGGATGGGCTTTCTCTCTGTGGCTCACACTGGCTCTCCAGTTTCTGCGCTCCTTACACCCCACTCCTCCAGGACGTGTGCTTTTTGTCTTTGCATCTCAGCCTACACCGGCCTACTGATTCCTTCCTCCTCCCCTTCTCTATATCTACCCTCTGTCACCTGACCTGCTTGCTGGCCCACCCACTGTCTCTAAACCTACCACCCCTTGCCCGCCTAGAGTTCCCGGGCTCCGGGTTGGGTGCTGCTCTCTAGTGGTTGTGTGGGCTGTCTGTGAGGTTGTTGTGGTGCAACTGACTTTCCCCCTACCTGGCTGCAGTTCCCTTTGTGGCCTCCTGGTCGCAGGGACGCCACATATACAATTACCTTGTGGCATCCATCAACCACTTCCGTCTGATGTCCTCCTATGACGTGTCGGCGGCAGCCATATGTGCACACCCAAGTGAGCACACAGGGGAGAGAGGGCGTAAAGTGGGAAACATCTCAAAGGAGAGGAGCACACGAGGGGAGAAGACAGCATAGGGGGGAGAGAGATAGCACAAAGGGGAAAGAGCGCACAGGGGGAGACAGCTGAAAGAGCACAGAGGGGAGAACACAGCATTGAGGGGGAGACAGGTCAAAGGAGAGAACAAGGAGGGGAAAAGACAGCACAGGGGGGAGAGAGACTGCATACAGGGGGGAGAGAGAGATAGCGAGCGCATAAAGGGAAGACACATTAAAGGAGTCAGCACAGAGGGGAGAAGACAACACATGGGGGGGAGAGAGACACAGCACACAGGGAGGAGACAGGTAAAAGAGAGCACAGAGGGGAGAAGACAGCATAGGGGGAAGAGATAGCACACAGGGGAAAGAGTGCACAGGGGGAGACAGCTCAGAGGAAAGAGCACAGAGGGGAGAAGACAGCACAAAGGGGGGAGAGAGAACAGACAGTGGGGAGAGCACAGAGGATGGGGAGAGATGGCCGCCGTCCTCATTGGGATCTCTTCTAGTATTATATATTCACCCAGATTCTAGATTCTTGTTCAAAGTCATTTTGACCTAAACCTCTTCTTCTTCTTTTTTATCTCCTGTTTTGTTCTGTTTTTCTTTATCATTTTTTTCCTCTCGGCACAATCATAAAATATATTTTTTAAAATCTTCAGAGACAAAAAAATTCATTTATTTAGCGTTGGGCGCCTTCTCCGCCTCCCATAAAACTATTCTGACCCGTATTTTCGATGCTCTCCGCCATTCTTAAATGTTCACCAAGCAAAAGGAAATTAAAAATTAATCTTTATTTCCATCTTGGGGTGAAGAAAAACGTTAATTCTCGGCGCTGAAATTCTGTGGGTAATGGCGGGCCATAAATCCCGGGTCTCACACCAGCTAATCACAGCCGCCTCCAACAAGACACCGCTCATTTTTTCTCACGTCACCGGGCTCCTGTAAAGAGGTAATTTATATGGCAATCATTTTACCTTATGATAATGTAAAATCTGTCTTATGAGAATGTAAAGTCAGCAGCTGGGAAGGAGAGAAAAATATCTATATATTTAACCCCTTGTACATCCAGCGAGTGCAGAACGGCTCACACTGCAGCCGCTGATCGTAATCTTGCAAATGCATTTCACCATAGATTTGCATTAACAGAGATAAAGTCACCGGGGAAGGACTCGCACCGCGCTCTCTACAAGGAGGAGGTGCAATATGTCCTCTATTAGCTCTGGGCTCCCAACAAGCCTGAGGCCTCCTCATACATGACTCCCCAATATAGGGGCGCAACAAGTAACACTAAAGGTACCTTTACACACGGCTACATTTCTAGGGTGGCTACAGGTAACTTACTGGTTGCAGTGAAATCATGGAGACAAGGTTCTATCTTGTTGCTGTGTACAAATGGAATAATCTCTCCATGATTTCACTGCAACCAGTAAGTTACCTGTAGCCACCCTAGAAATGTAGCCGCGTGTAAAGGTACCCTAAAGGGGCACCTTCAACTATTAGGCCCCTGCACTGGCAATACGTCTGAACTGCCCTCTCCACCTGTAAAGCGCCATGGAATATGTGCCATAATAAAAATAATAATAATAATAATAAAGTGTAGAGGTTCTATGTCATGTAGCATGTAATAATAATAATAATAATAATAGTAATAATAATAATAATAATAATAATAATAATATTAATAATGATAATAATAATAAAGCATATAGGTTCTATGTCATACAGCATGTAATAATAATAATAATAATAATAATAATAAAAAAGTGTAGAGGTTCTATGTCATGTAGCATGTAATAATAATAATAATAATAATATTATTAATAATGATAATAATAATAAAGCATATAGGTTCTATGTCATACAGCATGTAATAATAATAATAATAATAAAGTATAGAGGCTCTATGGCATACAGCATGTAATAATAATAATAATAATAATAAAGTATAGAGGTTCTATGTCATACAGCATGTTGTAATAATAATAATAATAAAAAAGTGTAGAGGTTCTATGTCATACAGCATGTAATAATAATAATAATAATAATAATAGTAATAATAATAAAGTGTAGAGGTTCTATGTCATACAGCATGTTGTAGTAATAATAATAATAATAATAATAATAATAATAAAGTATAGAGGTTATATGTCATACAGCATGTAATAATAATAATAATAGTAATAATAATAATAATAAAGTGTAGAGGTTCTATGTCATACAGCATGTAATAATAATAATAATAATAATAATAGTAATAATAATAATAATAATAATAATAAAAAAAAATAAAGTATAGAAGCTCTATGGCATACAGCATGTAATAATAATAATGATAATGATAATAATAATAAAGTATAGAGGTTCTATGTCATACAGCATGTTGTAATAATAATAATAATAATAATAATAATAATAATAATAAAAAAGTATAGAGGTTATATGTCATACAGCATGTAATAATAATAATAATAATAGTAATAATAATAATAATAAAGTGTAGAGGTTCTATGTCATACAGCATGTAATAATAATAATAATAATAATAATAATAATAGTAATAATAATAATAAAGTGTAGAGGTTCTATGTCATACAGCATGTAATGATAATAATGATAATAATAATAGTAATAATAATAATAAAGTGTAGAGGTTCTATGTCATACAGCATGTAATAATAATAATAATAATAATAATAATAATCAAGTATAGAGGTTTTATGTCATACAGTATGTATCAAACTCAAGTGGTTAGCACTGCAGCCTTTGCAGCACTGGGGTCTTGAGGTCCTGCGTTCAATTCCCACCAAGGACACTAAGGACAACATCTGCAAGGAGTTTGTATGTTCTCCCCGTGTTTGCGTGGGTTTCCTCCGGGCACTCCGGTTTCCTCCCACATTGTAAAGACATATTGATAGGATGTTTAGATTGTGAGCTCCAAAAGAGACAGCATTACTCGTGTATGTAAAGTGCTATGGAATCAATAGCGCTATATAAATGAATATATATTATATTTTATTATTATAATAATAATGATAATAATAAACATAGGGGCTCTATGTCATATAGTTTGTGATTATAATATAAAAACTGTTTAAAAACTCTAAAAAAACTCCTTTCCATGCCCTATTAGGACACAAGTAGATGTTAAGAGGGATCCCCCCACTATGAGCCAATGTATGGAGCAGCGGCTTTCATTCTCACAGACCTGGTCCATTTATTTGAATAGCTGCATGTAGTGATACATTTGCCCTGTAGGTGGCACTGCAGGCAAAATGAGCAGGACACGGGCAAAATCAGCTGTCATCAGACAAGGGGTAGGTTTGCAACCCAAAAACATACTTTTCACAATGTCCCTTGCAGGAGATTCAGAAGGTCTGTTTCTGCAACACCCAGAAGTTTTGATAAGTCCACTCTTTTCTCAGGAGCCTCCTACATGTAATACATTTGTAATCCACTTTCATCAGAATTACATCTCGTTTGGATTAAAAGGGGTTACAATGACTTCTAAAAACAAGCAAATCTTCCATTTAAACATTTTAATTTTCCATCTTGCTGCCATGGTTACCAGCTACCTCTGCAGTCTATCAGAGGGATACAATTTGCTAGGCAAAGAGTGCAGAGCTTACAAGCTGTTTGCTATAGAGCTGAAGAAAGTTCCTCTGAAACTGGATTGATTGGTGGATTGGGCCAGCGTAACTGCCTCCAATGCTTTATAAGCAAAGATGTCTCTGCTTGAAGCATCCAAGACTGAACTGTTTGGTGAAGCAAAATGAAACATGATGCAGCAAAATGGGAGAAGATGCAGCAAGATGGAAAAAGATGCAGCAAGATGGAAGAAGATGCAGCAAGATGGAAGAAGATACCGCAAGATGGAAGAAGATGCAGCAAAATGGGAGAAGATGCAGCAAGATGGAAGAAGATGCAGCAAGATGGAAAAAGATGCAGCAAAATGGGAGAAGATGCAGCAAGATGGAAAAAGATGCAGCAAGATGGAAGGAGATACCGCAAGATGGAATAAGATACAGCAAAATGGGAGAAGATGCAGCAAGATGGAAGAAGATGCAGCAAGATGGAAGAAGATGCAGCAAGATGGAAAAGATACCGCAAGATGGAAGAAGATGCAGCAAGATGGAAGAAGATGCAGCAAGATGGAAGAAGATGCAGCTAGATGGAAGAAGGTGCAACAAGATGGAAGAAAATGCAACAAGATGGAAGAAGATGCAGCAAGATGGAAGAAGATGCAGCAAGATGGAATAAGGTGCAACAAGATGGAAGAAGATGCAGCAAGATGGAAGAAGATGCAGCAAGATGGAAGAAGATGCAACAAGATGGAAGAAGATGCAAAAAGATGGAAGAAGATACCGCAAGATGGAAGGAGATACCGCAAGATGGAAGAAGATGCAGCAAGATGGAATAAGGTGCAACAAGATGGAAGAAGATGCAGCAAGATGGAAGAAGATGCAGCAAGATGGAAGAAGATGCAACAAGATGGAAGAAGATGCAAAAAGATGGAAGAAGATACCGCAAGATGGAAGGAGATACCGCAAGATGGAAGAAGATGCAGCAAGATGGAAGAAGAT
The DNA here is from genome assembly GCA_033576535.1 of Allobates femoralis. NCBI lineage: Eukaryota > Metazoa > Chordata > Amphibia > Anura > Aromobatidae > Allobates > Allobates femoralis. Next base: position 87,841,834 of record JARQOC010000007.1, read on the forward strand.
GTAGCAAGATGGAAGGAGATACTGCAAGATGGAAGAAGATGCAGCAAGATGGAAGAAGATGCAGCAAGATGGAAGAAGATGTAGCAAGATGGAAGGAGATACCACAAGATGGAAGAAGATGCAGCAAGATGGAAGAAGATGCAGCAAGATGGAAGGAGATACCGCAAGATGGAAGAAGATGTAGCAAGATGGAAGGAGATACCGCAAGATGGAAGATGATGTAGCAAGATGGAAGAAGATGCAGCAAGATGGAAGAAGGTGCAACAAGATGGAAGAAGATGCAGCAAGATGGAAGAAGATGCAACAAGATGGAAGAAGATGCAAAAAGATGGAAGAAGATACCACAAGATGGAAGAAGATTCCGCAAGATGGAAGAAGATGCAGGAAGATGGAAGGAGATACCGCAAGATGGAAGAAGATACAACAAGATGGAAGAAGATACCGCAAGATGGAAGAAGATACCGCAAGATGGAAGAAGATACCCCAAGATGGAAGTAGATACCACAAGATGGAAGAAGATACCGTAAGATGGAAGAAGATACCGTAAGATGGAAGAAGATACCGTAAGATGGAAGAAGATACCGCAAGATGGAAGAAGATACCACAAGATGAAAGATACCGCAAGATGGAAGAAGATACCGCAAGATGGAAGAAGATACCACAAGATGGAAGAAGATACAACAAGATGGAAGAAGATGCAGCAGGATTGAAGAAGATACTGCAAGATGGAAGAAGATACCGCAAGATGGAAGAAGATACCACAAGATGGAAGAAGATACAACAAGATGGAAGAAGATGCAGCAAGATGGAAGAAGATACCGCAAGATGGAAGAAGATACCACAAGATGGAAGAAGATGCAGCAAGATGGAAGAAGATGCAGCAAGATGGAAGAAGATGCAGCAAAATGGAAGAAGATACCGCAAGATGGAAGAAGATGCAGCAAGATGGAAGGAGATACCGCAAGATGGAAGAAGATGCAGCAAAATGGAAGAAGATGCCGCAAGATGGAAGAAGATGCAACAAGATGGAAGAAGATGCAACAAGATGGAAGAAGATGCAGCAAGATGGAAGAAGATGCAGCAAGATGGAAGAAGATGCAGAAAAATGGAAGAAGATGTAGCAAGATGGCACACAGACGTTTTCATAACTCTTGTGAAAGTCCACTTCTTTGGCGGGAGACTCCTGCATGTAATACATTCGTGTTGCACTTTCATTAGCTTTTCTTCTCGTTTGGATGGAAAGGGGTTAAATTGGCTTCTAAAAACAAGCAGCTTTACAATATACATTTTTTAAAACACAGTATTACAGCTCGCTGCATAGGTCTCCAGCCACCTCTGCAGTCTATCGGTATTTGCAGCACTTACAAGCTCTTTGCCATAGAGCTTGGAGAATGTTTCTCTGAAACTGGACAAAGTGCTGGATCGGGTCTGTGTCAATGTCTTCAGTGCTGTAAAGGCAAAGCCGTCTCTGCTTGTAGCATCCGACACCGAACTGATGGACACAACTGCTGGCATAGACTGTCCATCAGAAACACCAAACCTCCCGGCAAGCAGGAGAACAGCCAGCCTTTTATCAGGGTTGGTAGCCACCTTGAGCAACCCATCCAAATGCTATAGAAAACTAAAAATATGTGATTAATTTGTATCTGCACAATTATCCCTTTAATTAGGTTGAGAATAAACAGGTCCTAAAATAAAAATATAATAATAATCCCCCACAGGTCACCAGTCGGCCCATCATTGAGCGTCTAATATTTCCAGCAATTGCACAAATTGCTCTTTTATTGCACTTTTTTCATCTACTATAAAACACTTTGGACCCTTAAGTATTAACAATTTATATTCAAATTCCAAAAATTGACCCAGCAGTAAAGGGTTAAACAATATGCAACTTATACCATGCGAGAAAAGGAGAAGAAAATAAGAAATACCAATATGGAAATGGGGAGAAACCGCAGCGGATGTGGCCAATACAAGTGTCACCTGCTGAATTGCTCCAGAATTGAGGAAGGACAGCAAGCAATTCATTGCTCGATAGTTTTGTTTTCTAAAATTAACTAATCCCTGTGGCTAACCAGCATCACATCGACTCAAGACGTCTGAAGTACCCAGTCCACAACATGAAGGAGCGAAGAACTCGATGCCTACGATACTGTGACACAGACATCGCCAAAAGACAACGTCATACAAAGGATGGAGGAAAGTGCAGCAAAATGGAAGAATCTGTGGAAGGATATAAGAGGAAGAAGTAAGAAGATGCAGCAGAATATAGAAAGATGTGATAAGATGGAAGAAACTCAGCAAGGTGGAAGAAAGTGCAAAAAGATGGAGGAAGATGCAACAAGATGGAAGAGGATACAACGAGATGAAGAAGATGCAATGAGATGGAAAAGGATACAACGAGATGGAAGAAGAGGCAACGAGATGGAAGAGGATACAAGTTGGATGGAAGAAGATGCAACGAGATGGAAGAGGATACAACGAGATGAAGAAGATTCAATGAGATGGAAGAGGATACAAGGAGATGAAGAAGATGCAATGAGATGGAAGAGGATACAACGAGATGAAGAAGATGCAATGAGATGGAAGAGGATACAACGAGATGGAAGTAGAGGCAGCAAGATGGAAGAGGATACAACAGGATGGAAGAAGATGCAATGAGATGGAAGAGGATACAACGAGATGAAGAAGATGCAATGAGATGGAAGAGGATACAATGAGATGAAGGAATATGCAATGAGATGGAAGAAGATGCAACAAGATGGAAGAAGATGCAATGAGATGGAAGAGGATACAACGAGATGAAGAAGATGCAATGAGATGGAAGAGGATACAACGAGATGAAGAAGATGCAATGAGATGGAAGAGGATACAACGAGATGAAGAAGATGCAATGAGATGGAAGAGGATACAATGAGATGAAGAATATGCAATGAGATGAAGAGGAAGCAACAAGATGGAAGAAATGCAATGAGATGAAGAGGATACAACGAGATGAAGAAGATGCAATGAGATGGAAGAGGATACAATGAGATGAAGGAATATGCAATGAGATGGAAGAAGATGCAACAAGATGGAAGAAGATGCAATGAGATGGAAGAGGATACAACGAGATGAAGAAGATGCAATGAGATGGAAGAGGATACAACGAGATGAAGAAGATGCAATGAGATGGAAGAGGATACAACGAGATGGAAGTAGAGGCAGTAAGATGGAAGAGGATACAACAGGATGGAAGAAGATGCAATGCGATGGAAGAGGATACAATGAGATGAAGGAATATGCAATGAGATGGAAGAAGATGCAACAAGATGGAAGAGAATACAACAGGATGAAAGAAAGTGTAGCAAGATGGGAGAGGATACAAGGTGGAGGAAGATGCAACAAGATGGAAGAGGATACAACGAGATGGCAGAAGATGCAACAAGATGGGAGAGTATTATACAACAAGATGGAGGAAGATGCCACAAGATGGAAGAGGATGCAATGAAATGAAGAAGATGCAATGAGATGGAAGATGCCACAAGATGGAAGAAGATGCAACAAGATGGAAGAGGAAGCAAAGAGATGGAAGAGGATACAACAAGATGGAAGAAGATGCAACAAGATGGAAGAGGAAGCAATGAGATGGAAGAGGATACAACAAGATGGAAGAAGATGCAACAAGATGGAAGAGGAAGCAATGAGATGGAAGAAGATACCGCAGATGGAAGAAGATGCAACAAGATGGAAGAGAAGCAATGAGATGGAAGAGGATACAACAAGAAGACACAATGAGAAGGAGGAACATAATGGAAGAAGATGCAACAGGATGGTATGAGATGGAAGAAGATGCAGCCAGATAGATGAAGATGGAGCAAGATGGAAGACAATGCAATGAGATGGAAAAAGAAGCAGCAAGATTAATGAAGATGCAGCAAGATGGAAGAAGATGCAGCAAAATAGAACATGATGCAATGAGATAGAAGATGGAAGGAGATGTAATGAGATAAAGAAGATGCAGTGGTGCAGGTAGATGGACGGTGGGGTGGAGTCTTTTCATAATATAAAATGTTTATGTCATAATATTAATACAATTAAAGTGAATACAGCTGCACACTGAAATGCTATACTAAGCAACCACTGAATACAAGGAATTTGGAGCTGCATTACTACCATAGAAACTAAGTTAAAGTGAGGTATTTGGTACACAATTTGGCCAATACATGATAAGCCCAACAGCCAGTGACAAGGCGCACCCTGTGGTCGGGACTCTATCCTTGAATGCCTTTACCTGGGCTAAGAGCCTACAATGTAACCAGTTCCTTCAGCAGTCCCCTGTTCACACCTGCCTATTTCTTGGAAGTCAGTTTTTTTCATATTTGTATAATATTAATACAAACAAAGGTAACATTATTTCACACAAAATTATAGTTATTTTATGTTTATCAAGTGTGTTATGCCCATTATTGTTCATAGTGATAAAAAAAAACAAAAACGATATCTATTGCACCAGGGTTGTGATGTCACTGCTGATCACACACAAGCACTGGAGAGGTGCGGCACTTTGGGGTATGCGCCGATCGTGAGTTTTTTTTTGGTCATTTGTCACTAATCCGCATGCCTGTCCGTACCCCAGCAAAGTCTATGAGAATTCTGAAGCGTTGTGCCAATGATGCTTTGTTTTCCTTGCAGTTTGGGTGCAGGAGCTTGTGAATTCTTGGTTCCTATCAGCAGCGTTTTTCTGCCCTTCCTTCCATTAACAATAGTGAAAAAAAGCATGACCAAAAACTGAACCCAATACGCACCAAAAACACACCAAAAAGGCATTGTGTATTTGGTGGCTTTTTCTGGCACAGGGTGCAGTGTCGCAGCGTTGTTGATACCAAAAATTGATATTGGTAAGGTTAACACCTCCACGTTTCTTTCCCCCTGGATAGCACACACCTTCCAGCAGCACATCGTGGGTAAGCATATATGGGACATTTACGTGTGTTGAACCTTATTTGCGACCTACACAGTAGATTATGGGAGGGATATGGGAACCTTAAACAGACAATATAAAACTGTGTCACTAGTGTTGATTTATACTTCATATTAACCTGTGAATAGGGGGATCCTTTCCTTCCAGCCTTGTCGTTAGCTCTGTGTCTGTGTGCCCAGCACCTTCATTTCTGTCCATCTTGGAAACTTGAGTACTGTATATGGAGTGTGCTATTCTGTATCAAGGGGATTCATTTCTTGTTACATCATCATCTGTAATACTGATCCCTAGCTTATATTTTAAAAAAAACTAAAACTTCTCTGTCAACACTATATACCCGGTAATGTCTTTTGCATGTATTTTGCAATAAAATAATAATAATCTTTGTTTTCATAGGGCCAACATATTCCGCCGAGCTTTACAATTCAGAGGTTCGTACAAGTCATAAGAAACAGTTATAAAAAATACAATTAGACTAGGGTCAGACTAGCGTTACTCCCTGCGTTCAGGGGGCTCCGTCTAAAACTTTGAATTTTGCAGCATTAGTGCAGTGTTGCGTTAACCCTGTCAATGCAATTCTATGGCAGATGGAACCCGAGCGCATCGCAATCGCCGCCTTCACACCGCCAGTGTTTGAAACCTCATGCAGTTTCCGAGCGCATCACATGATGCATGAGTGCGAGACTTGTGATGCGCTTGGAAAAAGCACGAGGTTTCATACTCCGGCGGTGTGAAGGCGGCGATTGAGATGCGCTCGGGTTCCATCTGCCATGGGATTGTATTGACAGGGTTAGCGCAGTCTTACCTTTCCGGTAACACTGCGCTAATGCTGCCGAATTCTAAGTTTTAGACTGGACCCCCTGAACGCAGGGAGTAACGCTAGTCTGACCCTAGCCTAATTAAAGCAAAAAATAATATTACCCTGCTTGTGAATGCATTTCTTACAGTTAAGGGTGTGACTCTTGACAAATTTTTCTAAACATGGGCGTTAACCTTCCCAATCTCAATTAATTCGGGGGGGAGGGGGTATGCCAAAAAACTACTTTCCAAATGTTCCCAAAATGTTTATGGTATTAGTAGTGTTGTTGCTGCAGAAAACATCTCACCAAATACTCGGTGTCGGCGCATAGCCGTAGGCTAGGGTCAGATTCACGTTTTTAGATGCACCCTGGGGGTCGCGCTGAAAAAGTAGACTTTGTCAGCAATAACGTGGTGCTAATGCCATGTTAACACCGTGTTACCGGTGCCAATACTCACCTATGGGGATACCGCCGTTAACGCGGCTCCTAAGCCGACATCTTACTGAAATCTCCTGTTAGTTCCTATCGCGAGCAGAGATGCGCTCTGCAGCGTCTTTGATCGCGTTAGCAAATAACACGAGATTTCATTCTGAGGCCGGCATTGAAGTCGCGTTAGGGGCGGGATCCCCATAGGTAAGTATTGGCAGCGGTAACGCAGTGTTAACATGGCATTAGCACCACGTTATTGCTGACAAAGTCTAAGTTTTCAGCTAGTGATGGGCGAATCCTAAATTACTCGGAATCGCTTGACTCTAGCGAGTCCGAGCCCGGGACTCGCTACTCGTTGCGAGTCTAGCGAGTCCAATGTTAATGAATGGGGAAGCGAGTAATAGCGAGTAGTGTGCGATTTACAAATCGCAGATGTGTCTCGGAAGCTTCAGCCTGAAGCAATCCTAGTTTTGCCATTGATTTGCATTGGACTCGTTTACTGTGCAAGTAATCGCTGGGAAACTCGCACAGATAAGAGTCTGGCTGTCTGCTCTGTGCAGCTCCAGGGTCCTAGAGCCTGCCTGCTGCCTGATGTAGCAGAGCTGAGATTGTTCTCAGTCTGCTCATTCCCTGTGCATAGACATCTATATCTATGCACAGGGGATGTAGCAGAGAGGACATCGCGTTTTGGACTGCGTCGGACGGAAGAGGATTTTTTTAATTAAAGATGGAGTCCCTAATGGCTTTTTTTTTATTTCTAATAAAATTTTTCTCTGTGTTGTGTTTTTTTTAAAACAATTTAATAGAAATTCATGGCGGTCATGTCTAATATTGGCGTGACCGCCATAAATTTCGGGCTTAGGGCCAGCTGATAATACAAAGCTGGCCCTAACCTCTTTATTACCCAGCGTTCCACCGCCACAAGGGCCGCTGGAAGAGCGGGGTTCAGCGCCAGAGGATGGTGCTTCAATGAACGCGCCATCTTCTGGGGCGGCTGCGGGCTGCAATTTGCAGCGGGGGGTGCCCAGAAAGCTTGGGCATCCCTGCGCTGCGGATTCCAGCCCCCAGCTGCTTAGCTGTACCTGGCTAGACATAGAAATTGCGCGGAGCCCCACACATTTTTTTTTTATATTGTCTGAAATTCAGCTGAAATATTTCAATGAATTAGCAGGACTCCTTATTCATATGTGCTGGCCAGATAAAATACTGGCACCTGGGGGTTGGCCGGGGCAGCCCGTCGCTGCCTGCTGGATCCGGCTGGTTCCAGAAAGACCATGTAATTTTTTTTCTGAAAAATCAATAAAACAATCCTAAAAAGGGACTGCATCGTTATTAACCCCTCGCCCATGGTCCAGGGGTTAATAAAGATACAGTCCCTTTTATTTACATTGTTTTATGGATTTGTCAGAAAAAAAATTTCGCGTGGGCTTCGCCGTATTTCTGGAACCAGCCGGATCCAGCAGGCAGCGACGGGCTGCCCCCAACCCCCAGGTGCCTATTTGTACCTGGCTAGACACAAGAATATAGGGGAGCCCTTTTTTTTTAATTATTTCATGAATTTCATGAAATAATTAAAAAAAATGCGTGGGGCTCCGCGCAATTTCTATGTCTAGCCAGGTACAGCTAAGCAGCTGGGGGCTGGAATCCGCAGCGCAGGGATGCCCAAGCTTTCTGGGCACCCCCCGCTGCAAATTGCAGCCCGCAGCCGCCCAAGAAGATGGCGCGTTCATTGAAGCGCCATCCTCTGGCGCTGAATCCCGCTCTTCCAGCGGCCATGGTGGCGGTGGCACGCTGGGTAATAAAGGGGTTAATACCAGCTTTGTTATACAAGCTGGTATTAAGCCTGAGATTCTTAATGTCAGGCTACGTTTGACCCAGCCACTAAGAATCTCAATAAAGGGTTAAAAAAACACAACACAGAGAACATTTTTTTATTAGAAATAAAAAAAAAAGCCATTAGGGCCTCCATCTTTAATTAAAAAAATCCTCTTCCGTCCGACGTAGTCCAAAACGCGATGTCCTCTCTGCTACATCCCTGTGCATAGATATAGATGTCTATGCACAGGGATGAGCAGACTGAGAACAATCTCAGCTCTGCTACATCATCTCTGTGAGCAGGCGGGCTCTAGGACCCTGGAGCTGCGGCAGTCCTGCACAGAGAAGACAGCTGGACTCGGCTCGCAAAGTAACAGCAGTTATTTGCGAGTTTCCCTGCGATTACTCGCACAGTAAACGAGTCCAATGCAAGTCAAAGGCAATCCTAGTTTTGTCAGAGTCTGTGACAAAACTAGGATTGATATTGATTTGCATTGGACTCGTTACGTGCGAGTAATACCTGGGAAACTCGCAGAGTACTGAGTCCTGCGAGTCCCTTACTACTCGCCGAGTAACGAGTCCTAGCGAGTAGATTCGCCCATCCCTATTTTCAGCACGACCCTCGGGGCGCCGCTAACGTGAATATGACCCTAGCCTTAGCTGCGCTTTTCAGTCCTCCCGCCATTGACAATAGTGGAAAAAAAAAAATTACCAAAAATGCATCAAAAAACACACCGAAAACGCATCGAGAATGCATCAAAAACACACCGAAAATGCATCGCGAATGCATGTGTATTGTGGTGCATTTTTTTGGGCACAGTCTGCGGTTTAGCAGTTATTGCTGCAAGTACTTGCGCACCCAAAAAGTAGCAGAAGAAAGCAGCCATGATCTCCATATTTCATCCTGCACATCCTCTTTAGCACAATGCACAAATACAGTTTCTGACTATTCAACCCCCATCAGATTTTATAGTGTAACAATCCAAGGGAAAGGACACCAGCACCTCTTGTCAGGTGTGGCTAAGCATGGAGGCCCCGAACAGCCCGCAGACGGGCGGACCATACCTGTTGCCACACTAAGCTGGCTTCACATAAGCGTTTGTGTCTGCATGTGATGGCCATGCAGACACTAAACGCTGTCAAAAAGCGTGTGTGAAATGTGTGTCCGCACCGGATAATGTCGCTGCGTCCATCATAAGGAGCCCGGCAGCAATCGGTCGCTGGTCCGGAGGCGGGCCGGAGGGGAGTTCAGCGCGAGATCTCCTCCTCCCCACCCGCCCGGGTAAGCAGCGGGACGTGTCTGGCGGGAGAACAGCTGATTGTGACAGCATGTATTTGAATCTTCCCGCGGCCGGGACTGGAAGGAGATGTCGGCGCGGAAGATTCAAAAGCTAATCACATCAGCTGTTTACTCCCGCCAACATCGCTAGCGCATTACAGGCGGCGGGGAGGAGGAGGACAGCAGTGGCTCAGCTGATCTCCCGGTGGCCGTCGGTGAGCTCCTGTGACATCACCGGCGGCCACCGGGAGATTTTTCAATGGGTCCGCAGCGTTCTCCCGCGCTGTCAAGCGCAGAACACTGCGGACCCATTGACGCCAATGCATGTTTTGTGCGCTTGGGGACGCTTGCTGATTGTCCAAGCTCCTCGAGCGCACAAAAAAATGCAACTGGCTGCGTCCCGGGTGCGGACGCTGGACACTGGAAGGAGCAGATATCGTCCGCATCCGCACCCGAACGCAGCAAACGCAGGCACTATGCATTCCTATGTTAAACATAGGAACGCAGTGCGCATGCGTTTGACTGTGTATGGGAACGCAGCAATACGCTGCCTTCCCATACGCAAATGTGAAGGCACCCTAACATCAATAACATTTTGTTCTCTGTACGTTTGGCCCAAGTGCCGAAACCTGGAGTAAGCCAGGAATGACAAGTAACCCTCAGCCTGCTCGGTATTAATGTCCCTCCTTCACACCCGGACCTCTCTGTCGTGCTTCCAATTGTAAAATGTGCCCAAGGTAAGAATTTTCGGATCAAAAGGTCTGTAATTAGCTGCGGGTAGCAGGCAGCCTCCGTCTGAAAGCTGACACTCTTCACCTACTTCCCAAGCCGGCACTTTACACACAAATGCCATCATAAAAAGGATGTAATTATTTTCATTTTTGAAGCTCGCTTCTAATGAGAAGATTTTTCCTGCGGCATGTCTGTTTCATGTAATGCTGCCATCTGAATGGTGGCGGAGTGTGGCATCGGTGATAAGGCGACTGACATTCTTACATTACACCGGGCCGGGCTGTGCAACCACCGTGGCTGGGCTGTGTCCAGCTCACAAGAGCTTACACTCTAATAAAACAATCCGTCTGGATTTTATTCCGGAATAGCGTTTATCTTCTTCTGTGTTGACTTTCTATGACTTCTGTGGCGTGATATCACCTCCTAGGGTCAGTGGTGTAACCTAAACCTCATTGGCCCCGATGCAAAAGCCCTAACGGGGGGCCCCCAATTATTGCAAGTCTTTAATAGCATTAGTCTTTTTCTATAGACCAAAGGGACTTTTGCATCCCCCTAGGCTCCAGGGTACTGACATTTAATAGGTCCCGATTGAACCAAATATCTGCTGGTGTAAGTTGCACCAATTTATTAAAGGGGTTATATTTTTATTTTTTAGGCATAGATGGAGGCATACCGATCTAACAGACGCCCTGTGGATCCAGCTCAGGCCCCTCCAGAAGATATACCTGATATGATCAGAGGTTACATGACCACTGACCTCTGTGATTGGCTGCAGCGGTCAGTTGACTAGAAGTGCGCCAAATTTTGTGACTTTTTAAAAAGTTGCAATGGATGAATCAGCCAAAAATATATGTAATTATGTAACGCTCGCAGGGACAAGCATGCGGAGGTGAACCCACTGTGCTGAGGCACCGATCTTGACCTGGAGGGTCATAAGTAAGCAGTTACTTAGTTAGTCTTCACTAGAGCCGCTGATGTGAGGTCAGGCTTTTGCTGGAAGGTAGCTGCCAGGTGCAACTCCAGGGGATCTCAGTACCTCGACAGTTGACTCCCCGGGAGCTGAGGATGTAGACAGGTACAGTGTCTGATGAGGGCAGGTGCGACGGGTGTGGAAGCAGGGTTGATGCAGGTTGGTGCAGTAGGTACAGTAGTAGGGCTGGTTCAGGTTGGTGCAGTAGGTACGGCAGCAGGGCTGGTTCAAACTGGTACAGAGGGTACGGTAGCAAGGCTGGTTCAGGCTGGTGCGTTTGGTATGGCAGCAGGGCTGAATCAGACTGGCACAAAGGGTATGGCATCAGGGCTGGTGCAAGCTGGTGCATTTGGTATGGCAGCAGGGCTGGTTCAGACTGGTACAGAGGGTACGGCAGCAGGGCTGGTTCAGGCTGGTGCAGTAGGTACGGCAGCAGGGCTGGCTCAGGCTGGTGCATTTGGTACGGCAGCAGGGCTGGTTCAGACTGGTGCAGTAGGTACGGCAGCAGGGCTGGCTCAGGCTGGTGCATTTGGTACGGCAGCAGGGCTGGTTCAGACTGGTACAGACTATATCTGGCGGCCTGCAGGACAGGTCCCAGGGTATTTCAAGGGCACAGTTCTCTCTCATAGGCCAGAGCTCACAACCTGATGACCTCATCCAGACCACCCCTACAACCAGGCCAGATGGTGATGCACAACTGGTACCAATCACCCCAAATCTGATAGAGGAACAAAGCCCGTGCCTTCCAGATGTCTCTACAGGGACCTCTCTCCTGTCACCAGCATCACCCACAGGAGCATGGCGATGCCCAGCGACAGAGACAGGAACCAAAGGAGCAGGTCCCAATGAGGACATGGCCACCCTAATAGCGGTACCCCTAACAGAAGGAATCCGGTGCCGCCTAGTGGATGGGGCAGGGATAACAGTCACCGAATCCGACGGTGACTTAACACCATGTTGCTTAGCCACCGCCCATATGTAGAAGGTGCTTTACATACTGAATGCTTTTCAGCTAGGGGCTGAGGCACCTCTGGGTAGGGCACGATGGCCCTTTAAGATTAGTAGACGTGTTGTGCGTGTGATCTAAGCATGCTCCCGGAAGTCCTGTGCAGCGCGCAGGAGTTGGAGGCAGGAGACAGAGTCCAGGTAGACACATTGGGACCACCAGAGAGGTGAGTATGGTGGTCTCTACTATGCATGTATGCCGGTGCAGTGAGCGGCATTACAAATCACTAGACTCATAAAATCGAAAAGCAAAAATAAACATATAAAACAGACTACAAGAAAGGTGCAAATACAGGCAAACAAATAGAAGGCGCAAAACCGGACTAAAAAAGAGGCGCAAAGGCCAAAGTATGTACAAATCTATTTACAAGGCTGACACTTTGTATATATCTTAGAAGTTAGGAATTTTGTAAAGGAATACGAGACAACTCCAAGAAGTAACGACTTCACAACTAGTAGCAGGACGAGGTCCCATAACGAGGAAAGTACAAAAGCTTTTTCAGGGTTTGAATGACATTGCCACAGAGCTGCAAACAGCAAATGGGTCACAGGGAGGGTTTCCTACCCCGGTACGGAATGACAAGGTGTGAGAGACATGCCGGCTAAATGTGGGATACAGTTTCAGTCAAACTCCAGGCTACTGAATAAAGCAGACAATTTCACGTTAACCCTTCGGACGCAGATCGCGCGCCTCAAGGAGAGATGGATAGATGCGGTGCCGAATGTGGATGTTGAAGGTGAATAACTCAGTCGTTTCCTTATTTGTATTTACTCATCGGGAACATGGAGCAAGAATCCGCGGCCCGTCATTTCTATCATCATTCTCCTTCATCTCTCACGTCTGCTCAGGCTTTGTTCACATGTCCAATTGTTATATGGAACCGTGGATCCATTTCGGGGTGACAAAGACGTAAATTAAATGATCAAGCCCGATCCAAATACGGTCTGCAGTTCGTAACTAGTGATGAGTTCGTATAGCTCTAACCCAATACTTTGAATGAGTAACGAGAGACCAATGCAAGTCAATGGGAACTCACTCGGATCCAAACACTGAAACAGTTCAAAGTATTGGGTTAGAGCGATCCAAACCTGAAGATCTTACTACTCGCTCATCACTATTTGTAACCCAAGACATGTCTTGTACCATGCCCATTTTACAACTGGTATCACTGCTCCGGTGCTTTTAAAATGATAAAGTGAAGCAACTTTGCAAGCTATCGTGATCCACCCATCTTATTTTAATCGTCTTCTATGCAAAAGCTATGTCCTTCCATGGTAAGAGGTGTCCAATAGGCTTATCCCACCATCATGAAACTGGTTCCATCCAACTGTTCCCGCACTTTTTTGTTCACCAATATTTGGCAAATTGGCTAAATGTTGGCAATGCTCCATTTATGATCTCTTTCGAGGCCACATTGTAGGACGTGGGAGAGAAAAAACTGCAATGTATGAAACTCTATATTCTCATTTTCAACCCAACACCGTGTGTGTAGTGTCGCAGCACATCCCCTGTTTACATGGAACAATCTGCTGCTGACAACAATTAATCATTGGCCTGAAGGTACCATCCAACCGTCAGACGAACGAGCGCTTTGTTTGTTCATTAGCATATTTATGAGGGCTGATTCTTATGAACACCCGTTATTGGCCTGTGTGAAGGGGCCCAATCTCTTTTGCCCTAATTTTGTTTAATCTTGCACAACCCCTTCAGAATGGGTTGAGATTGGCTTTGTTTATGGTCTGTATAAAGACCACCAATACCTGATTATCGGACCTGAATTTAAAGCCTCGTAGCCATAAATGAGACTGTAAGTTTGGACAAGAGACCCATGGTCAGCCAAAGTAATTTGAATGGGTCAAGAGACCCATTGTCAGTCAGGCATTGTGATTGGGTCAATAGATCCATGGTCAGTCAGGGCATTGTGATTGGGTCAATAGACCCATGGTCAGTCAGGGCATTGTGTTTAGGTCAAGAGACCCAGTGTCAGTCTGAGCATTGTGTTTGGGTCAAAAGATCCATGGTCAGTCCGGGCATTGTGAAAGGGTCAAAAAGTAATCACATTGGTTTCAGTCCATGGAGCAATTTATTTGGGTCAAGAGACCCATCATCTAAGCATTGTGTTTGTTTCATGAGACCCATGGTCAGTCCAAGCATTGTGATTGGGTCAAGAGACCCATGATCGTTGGAGCATTGTGTTTGGTCCAGAGACCCGTGGTCTGTCCAACTATTGCGTTTGGGTCAAGAGACCCACAGTCAGTCTGAGTATTGTGCTTGTTTCAAGAGACCCATGGTCAGTCCAAGCATTGGGTCAGGAGACCCACAGGCCAAGCATTGCGTTTGTTTCAAGAGACCCATGGTCAATCCGTCCCAAAGTCAGTCTGAGTATTGTGTTTGTTTCAAGAGACCCATCGTGGTATTGTGTTCGAGACACATGTGTTGACAATGGTGAGCCCACAGGCCAACATTGGTTTGTTTCAAGAGACCCATAGTCAGTCCGTCCATTGTATTTGAGTCAAGAGACCCACAGTCAGCCCAAGCTTTGAGTTTGTTTCAAGAGACCCATGGTCATTTGGAGCATTGTGACTGGGTCATGGGTCAAGAGACCCACAGTCAGTCTGAGCATTGTGTTTGTTTCAAGAGACCCATTGTAAGTCCGATCATTGATTAAGACACCTATACTCCATGCATTGCATTTGGGTCAAGAGACCCATGGTTAGCCGAGCGTTGGGATTGGGTCAAGAGACATACAGTCAGTCCGAGCATTAGGTCAAGACAGCCACAGACTGGGCATTGGGTTTGGGTCTAGAGACCTACAGTCAGTCTGAGTTTTGTGGTCCTCATGCAGACCATAATATATGGCCGTCTGAACAAGGCCTTTAGATTTAATAGTGATCCTTCACCCTGGAACCATTAACTAAATAAAAGATGTAAATGCAATATTCGCCTTTCCCAACTATATGTTCACAATTTAAAGCAACCAGAGTAAATACCGTCAATAGATAAATAGACCAGAGATGATTATACCGCTATAACATGTGCAATTAAGCTACGTACAGCAATGTGCATTGTATAAAGACATTTTGGTTGTAAAAACCGACATCAGAATTTATCATACGCGTCCATTGTGTTCCTAATCTGGAAGCTGCGACCCCCGATCATAGCATGATGCTACCGTGTGCAGCCCACTACACGTCTGTCACTCATAGATGGCAGATGACATTGTGTCTGAACAAAAGACAAGTCTTAAAGATTAGAATTGGAAGGATGAAATCTTCATTTTACTGTCAGCTTCAAAGCAACGGCAACTTTATCAGCATTATCACTGACACAACCCATCTGAAAGTAATCAGCGCGGCTTGTTTCCACTAGTAGTGAGAGGGTTACCGAAAAAGCTGCTATTTGCGGTTTTGTCACCCAGGGCATTTCATTACTTGAGATCAGCCCACTGGCTGTCATGTCTCATTGCTCCTATATTTCATGTGCTCATAAACTGTGCCTGCAGCGTGCTCGGCGTGTGGTCCGTGCATTCTGACAGGCCTTGCGTGGCTCCGTATGTTGAGAGCTACTATTATGTTGCTGGAAAATAAACTTGTGTTTTGCACATTCCATTAAAAGCCTGAGCAGCTTTCATCCCTCCTGGACTGAGGTTATAGCTGTCACAGGCATGAACAAGAGCTTCCCATGTAGACGGTGATGGGCGCACACGGCTGACGGAGGCTTTCGACACACGACAAGCCGTCTCCTGCTGTTCTCTACGGAGAGCGAATGCAAACTTCAAGATGTACGTCAAATGTTTCATCCAAGTTTTGCATGTCAGTAGGGGACGGCCGTGATGCAAGATGTAGAGGTGAACAAACCTTTCAGGGTTCAGTTTGGGTCGCCGAACTTCCCGGTGTTGAGCAAACCTGTTCAGGTTCGGCTGCTTTACGTTGTCAAAGAACTGTAGCAAGCATCGTTGCGGCCGGTCGGGTACAGTTGGTTCTTGGCCAAGTGTGAGCCGTCTGCAGTGTTTTGGTTGTGTTGAAGGAGATCCGCGGCACACTTCCGTAAAGTAAAACCCTTTCTTTATTGTATCAAAATATAAAAACTGGTGCACTAAGCCAGATAAGCGGGGGGGGGGGGGAGAGAAAAGGACAAAGCAAGCGGTATAAGGACTACAGCTGTTTCACTCAAATTAGCTTCTACAGGTCCACAGGTTGAGCGAAACAGCTGTAGTCCTTATACCGCTTGCTTTGTCCTTTTCTCTCCCCCCTCGCTTATCTGGCTTAGTGCACCAGTTTATATTTTTTCATACAATAAAGAAAAGGTTTTTACTTTATGGAAGTGTGCCACGTCTCTCCTTCAACCCACCCATAAACTTGTATTTCCTTACTTTAAAAGGCTTTTTCTATTTTCAGAAAACTCTTATTTGAATATAACAAACTGAGCTTTGCACAGGTGTCTGTTGCTGTCTTGCACCTGGAAGAAGCAGAATAGCGAAACGCGCGTCGGGTTGATAAGCCCGGACACCAGGGTCATTGTCTATAGCTGTGAGTGATTACACTTAAGCATTTTAGTACAACAGTTCTAATATAGACATGGCACTTAATCCTATGAGTTAATATTAATCTTTGCCCCCCAAACCTTTTATATAGTATTCTTATGCCCTTGCATAAATGCAGTAGAGGTACTCTATCTTACAGGATAAAAGTTTTGACTTGTAATCTTTCATATGATTGCCGCAAAGCATTTATAATTCTATTTATTGGGCAGGTTTAATCACAGGACCTTTTCATTATGTAGGTGTAGCATATTTTAGCCCATCAAGCAATAGTCTTTATTGATTACCGTACTTTTATTAATATAGTTTTTGTCCTTATAACCTACTCTATATATTGGACCTTTTATATATTGCTGTGTCACGGGGAGTGGTGGCCGTGCCTGATCCCGTGTCCTGGGTGACACTCCAAAAAGGGGTTATATTTACAGGGGATTCTATATACAGTTAACGTGACGCCACCTGTAGTTTCTGGTGATGGGTCCCCAGCGCCGCCACCATCGCCGGAGGTAGCTGGTAATGTGGCTAGGATGACTAAGCCCCCTACAAGTAGGACTGTTCCTCCAGGGCAGCGTTCCTGCAAAGGGAACAAGTTCATGAAGGAAAATGCACGCAGAAGCAAAGTCACTTTCTCCGGGTACTTTACTGTCAACTTGTAGCAGCATCAGATACAGTTCACAGCTCAGCATTTAGATGTTACAAGGACAGGTAGCTTAACGGGTGGCTGCAAGTGGATCCCAAGTGGTATGGTGGAACCCTTGGTATACCTTCATTAAGTAACCCGTGTCCGTTCTTCCCAGCTTAGGATTGATCTATACCCAGTAGCTCCGTGTAGGTAGCACCGGGGGTCCTCTCCCTCGTGGTGAGGAAGCAGGCAGACCTCTATGATGGCAGGGTGCTTCGGCTGATAAACAAGCCACGGCAGCGGTTGCCAACTGCAAAGCTGAACTCTGACCGGATCCTCGGGCCCTGCGTTCCCTTGGTGGACTGGAGTATCCCCTAGAGTATGGACGCTCCACTCTGAGGGTCTCCCTTTCTCTCTAGGGCCCGGACTTCTCTCGTCGGCCGCCCTCTTTCAGGACCTCCTCCTCTTCTTTCCTCCGGTTCGGCTTGAAACCGCCCTGGTTTGACCTTCCGCCTCGTTCCACTAAGCTCAATCTTCCTAAAACCTTTCCTCTTCCTCCATCTCCTCCTGGCCCATCAGCTGAGAGACCTAAGGCAAAAGACCTTCTTGTTCCTTCAGGCTCACTGCCGACTGCCTCTCTAGTTCCCCCTAGAGGTGAATATATCCCTCCGGGTAACCTCCCACCCTAAACTAATGTGGGAGTGCAGGCATGGGTCCACCCACCTGCAGCTGGAGCATTTACACCTCTTTTACGGGTGTAATACACCACTGTGACGCCTGCATATGCGGGTCGCCACATTAGTAGAGCTAAACCTTATGGATTTTCCATTATTTGGACACTATTAATAAGTTATGTTGTTGTCTTCAGCCCTGCATTACATTGATAGCCCTGCAGCTAATCAGGGGTTCAGCAGCTCGTTTTATCTCTTTGTGAGGAGCTGATAAGGTCAGTGATTGGTTGCAGCACTGTTGTACCACCATTAGACCATGGTGGGGGCTTGGTGCTGAATATCCCTGCCCTC
Organism: Allobates femoralis; assembly: GCA_033576535.1. Classification (NCBI taxonomy): domain Eukaryota; kingdom Metazoa; phylum Chordata; class Amphibia; order Anura; family Aromobatidae; genus Allobates; species Allobates femoralis. Next base: position 87,860,012 of record JARQOC010000007.1, read on the forward strand.
CTTCACCTACCCTCCTGCCCGCCATCTTGATTTTATCTGCATCTTCAGTTTGTAGATATAGTTGAATACAATGGTGGAGCAAGGAGCCAACAGCTCTCTGCTCCACTTCTCTGCATGTACGTCTACCATAGCTCTCAGTGTAGCAGGGAAGATGAAATCACTAAATCGCGCCTTCTGCACAAAGCCTCAGTTCACACTTGGCATAAACCCGGCGCATCAGAGTAATCGGACTATTTTTTTTTATAATGTCATTATGTTAATTAATACTTTTGTTCATTAGTGAGTCTAATAATGAGAGTGGGGGCATTGTAATGTGTTGGGAGTAACGTGGGGGTATCATACAGTGTGTAGACATCATACTGTGTTGGGGGTACTGTGGGGTCATCATACTGTGTGAGGCAGCATACGATGTTGGGAGTACTGTGGGATCATCAAATTGAGTGTGGGGCATCATACTGTGTATAGGGGAATCCTACTGTGTGTAGAGGAATCATACTGTGTTTGGAGTACTATGGGGGCATCATATTGTGTTGGGATACTATGGGGGCATCATACAGTATCCTGGACATCATAGTGTGCTAGCAGTACTATGGGGGCATCATACAGTGTGTGGGGGCATCATATTGTGTTGGTGGTACTTGGGCGCATTATACAGTATCTTGGGTATCATACTGTGTTGGGAGTACTGTGGGGTCATCATACTGTGTGAGGGCATCATACGATGTCGGGAGTACTGTGGGATCATCATATTGATTGTGGGGGCATCATACTGTGTATAGGGGAATCATAATGTGTGTAGAGGAATCATACTGTGTTTGGAGTACTATGGGGGCATCATATTGTATTGGGGGTACTATGGGGGCATCATACAGTATCTTGGACATCATAGTGTGCTAGCAGTACTATGGGGGCATCATACAGTGTGTGGTGGCATCATACTGTGTTGGTGGTACTATGGGGGCAATGTATAATATCTTGGGTATCATGCTGTGCTGGGGGTACTATTAGGGCATCATATAGTGTGTGGAGACATCATACTTTGTGTGCGGACATCAAACTGTGTTGAAGGTACTGTGAGGGCATCATAGTGTATGTCGGGGGCATCATATTGCATTGTGGGTACTGTGGGGACATCATACAGTGTGTGTGGGCATCATACTATGTTGGATGTACTGTGGGGGTATGTGGGGGTGTCATACTGGGTTGGGGGTGCTGTGGAGCATCATACTGTGTTGGGGAGAATTCCCTATGAGGCTATTATGTTCTGTTTTGGCGGTGTATTATACTCATATAGTGTTTGAGAGCATGAAAGTGGTATCATAGTTGGTAAAACCACTAAGGGTCATCAGTAGGGTGACAATTCTTTCAGATTCATGTCCCTGTCTTTCAGAGTTGGGAGGTATGTCATTATGTGACAGCTCCTATGCCCGTTAACTCCGCTGGATATTTTTCTTCTTAGCATTGGACCCAGTTCACACTTTTGCTGCAGGGACTTCGATGTCTTACAAAAAATTAACAAATGTGTTCCACTACAAACCATGCGACAATACTTTATCGTCACTAATACAGAACCTGGTATCGTATACTGAATTTGCCTTTGGCCATAGTTTAGTTAAACAAATGATCGCCATAGCCCTACGTAAATTGCAGTTCTTCTGCCCAAAGCAACACAAAAGGTGACGTGTAACACAAGCCGTATAAGAAGCAGAGCGGTTGTAACATCAAATTATCTGCTGTCTGCAGAGTTTGGAAAGCAGCACTATGGCGGATGTGCCGGCCCCGGGGTGAACGGGCCGCCCCACTAATACATTTTGTTAAATAAACTCTATTTGAGAAGCGCCATTTATCGCCGGCTCTATGTTATATCTTCTTAATGGTTCACAACTGTTTTTCTTGGCTTTCGGTGTTTGGGAAAGAAAAGTAAGATGTTATTCAACATCGGTCGTTCGGCTACAGTAATGTTTTACTAACTTATATCAAATTATTTGCTGGGTCATTTAACCCTTTCATGGGTAAATGCTTATATGGTGTATGGATATCATTTAATGGAGACCTACAATACCATCCACTCTCCATGACCCAAAATGGACAGCTGCTTTAAAATAGTGACTCCCATCACTGTCAACGGCTGCACACTCTCACCTATCTCCAACGCCAAGTGCCTCGGTGTAATCCTCGACTCTTCCCTCTCCTTCAAGCCCACATCCAAGGCCCTCGCCACCTCCTGCCACCTCCAGCTTAAAAACATCTCACGGATCCGCTCCTTCCTTGACCATGACACTGTCAAAACGCTTGTCTGCGCCCTCATTATCTCCCGCCTCGACTACTGCAACCTCCTGTTCACCAGCCTCCCCGCTTCCTCCCTTGCACCCCTCCGAACCATCCTCAATTCCGCTGCCCGACTTATCCACCTGTCGGCCCGTTACTCCCCTGTCTGCCCTCCACTGGCTCTCTACTTCCCAGAGATCCAAGTTCAAAACCCTATCCCTGACATACAAGGCCATCCACATCCTGTCCCCTCCATACAGCTCTGACTTGGTCTCCCGATACCGCCCCTCACGCAATCTGCGCTCCTCTCAAGAACTCCTTCTCTTCTCCGCCTGCATCTCCCACAACCGCATACAAGACTTCTCTCGTGCTTCACCCAGACTCTGGAACTCTCTCCATCACATCAGACACTCCCCGACCCTGGGAACCTTCAAGAAAAACCTGAAGACCCACCTCTTCCTTCAAGCCTATAACCCACACTGAGACCTAATCTGCTGCACCATCTCACCTCTCCCCCTCCTACTGTCTCCCACCCATCCCCTATAGACTGTGAGCCCTTGTGGACAGGATCTCTGCCCTAATGTACCTGTATGATTTATTCGTCGTTATTTATGTACTCATCCTTGTTCTGCCCTTACACATGTAAAGCGCCCTGGAACCAATGGCTCTATATAAATAAATAATAATAATAATTCTGGCACATTGCAGCCATCTTTGTATTACCAGAATGGCCGGTTCCTCTTCTGATACGTAGGCCATGTGCAACGTCATCATTGTGGCATGATGCGTGCATGACGTCACACCGGGTCTACTGATCAGAAGAGGCATTTGGGAAGGTAGGTGGAGGAACAGGAGGCTCTAGTCTGACGGGTACCAATTACGGACATGGCCACAGGGTCGGGACCGTGCAATTCTCTCATCCCTACCTGTAAATAATAAAAAAAATTGCAGCACATAAGGCTCCCCATGCCAGGATATGTCATACATATCTGGTAAATCAGGGTCTTTAAACCCTAGAACCTTCGTTCTATTGGAAGAATGGGATACCAATGACTCCTGGTAGGAATAGAAGGCAACAATATATAGGAATAGCGATGTTCATTACTGGGCCAATGGAAGCAAAGAATAAACTACAAATATATAGTGGAAATGCTGACTTAATTGGTTGATTTTATCAAACCCTGAGAGGTCAGAGGTAGGCGCTGTGGAGTATTTATTTTTTATATATATGTTGTGAACTAGCTGTATTTCCTGGTACTGTCCGGGATAGTAATTAACTCTTCTTAGCTATAACAATATAGAATGGACTAACAACATTTTGCTTCTTTATGCTGAGATAAACAGGCTGCAAGTGTAATACAGGGGCTATGTGTGGGCTTATAGTGTAATATATGGGCTATGTGAGGGTTCCTGGTGTAATATAGGGTCCATGTGTGGGCTCCTCGTATAATACAGTGGCTATGTGTGGGCACAGGTTGTAATGTGGGGCACAGGCTGTAATACAGGGCATATGTGGGCACAGGCTATAAGTGGAATACAGGGACTGTGTGTGGGCTCCTGGTGCAAAACTGCGGCTGTGTGTGGGCTCCTAGTGTAATACAAGGGCTATGTGTGGGCACAGTCTGTAAGTGTAATATAAGGGCTATGTGAGGCACAGGTGTAAGTGTAATACAGGAGCTATGTGTGGGCTCCTGGTGTAATACAGGGGCTACGTGAGGCACAGGTGTCAAGTGTAATACAGGGGTTATGTGTGGGCTCCTGGTGTAATACAGGGCCTATGTGCGAGCACAGGCTGTTATACAGAGGGCTATGTGTGAGCTCCTTCTCTAACACAGGGGGCTATGTGTGAGCTCCTGGTGTAATACAAGGGCTATATGCGGCCCCCTGCTGTAATACCTGGCACTGTGTGCAGCCTCTGGCTTTATACTGGGGGCTATGTGAGGCCTCCTGTTGGAATACAGGGGGCTATGTGCAGCTTCCTGCTGTAATACTGGGAGCTGTATACGGCGTCCTGCTGTAATACTGTGGACTGTGTATGGCCTCATGTTTAATACTGGGAAGCTGTGTATGGCTTTCTGCTGTATAATGTGGCTATATTTGGGCTCCTGCTGTATACTGGGGGCTGTGTGCGGCCTCCTGCTGTATACTGGTGGCGGTGCGCAGCCTCCTGCTGTATAATGGGGGCTGTGCGTGACCTCCTGCCATATATTGGGGGATGTGCACGGCCTCCTGCTGTATACTGGGGGCTGTGCATGGTCTCCTGCTGTTTACCGGGGGCTGTGCGTGGTCTCCTGCTGTATACCGTGGCTATGTGTGGCCTCCTGCTGTAAAATTGGAGTCACTGTGTGGCCTACTGCTGTAATACTTAGGGGCTGTGTGTGTGGCCTCCTGCTGTATATTGTGGCTAAAAGTGAGTGTGGCACCCCAGGGGTTAACGTGCCACAGTAACAACATCACACGGGTTCCCTCCCTACAACACACTGACTTACAGTAGCACCTCTGGGCCAGGAGGGGGAGCAAAACCAGCTCCTTTATATACTCCAGGTCCACAGGAAGTGGTTGGTCAGCTCTGAGTTTAGTACAGAGTTAGTTTCAGTTCCTGGGAGAACTGAGAGAGGCTGTAGTGTCAAAGACGCTGTGCCAAGCATCTCTACAGTCTGCTCTTAGATTCTAGGCCTAGCTAGGGTCTGAGGAGAGGAGAACTACAGACAGAGGAACACATCTGGGAGCTTGAGTGCCATCATCACTCGCCCCAGAGGAGCGCACAGAACGGACACCAGATCCAACACTGTGACTGACACACACAGCACAGTGAATCCAGGAGTAGTGGAGTCTCTAGACTACCACAGTACCAGAGCAAAGCAACACGGCGGGGTCAGCACAACACAGAGGACTCAAGTTGCCTAGCCAAGTGGTACCAGCAGAGAAAGAGAGAGTGAGACAGTCCCAGCAGCTCAGCTAGAAGCAGCGGCAGGGACACACACACAGAGCAGCACAAGGAAGCTTAGGACCCGGACAGGGTGGGAGAAACCCGGCTCCTGTACAGACTCCGTGGACAATCTGCAACAACATCGCAGTAAAGCTTTTGAAACTACAGAAACGTGAGTGTGTGTTCCTTAACCAGTCTCCACTATCTTCCCCTACTATGACATCTACCATAGACTATACCAATCACTGCCCCCGGGGAACCCTCCTCTACCTACGGAGAGCAGTACCATCTAAGCTGCCTAACATCATCCCCGCAGGTTCTGCAGCAGCGGTGGTCCCCCTTACTGACCACACACCGTGGGTGGCGTCACGATAAACTATTCTCCCCTGTAAATATCCCCTTATTATTGCCAGGGCCCGGGACACGGTCCAGACCAGGACCACCCGTGACATCCCCAGCAGCAGACCTGGTCCAGTACCGAGTACCCTCGTCCCGGTGGGCTCGACATGAGCTCCTGCTGTATACTGGGGGCTGTGTGTGGCCTTGTTTGGTGCATTTTTTTTTTTTTTCCTGTATTTTTTTTTTTCTGCGTTAAGTGATTACAGACATTATGGTTGAAATTACAAAAAAAAATGCCAAAACAAGATGTCCCTGCAGTTACCCGCCAAAAAGCGTGTTTGCGGGGCCCGAGCTCGGGGACTCGCGATTCTGTTGTAATTAATTTTTCTTTGTTTACAAGCAGAAAAGTCTAAATTATTTGACATGTTGCTTCTTTTTCCACATAGAAAAAAACAGCGCCATAGATGGGTTCCTCCACTGAAATGAGTAGGAAGCTCATCATGTGGATTCTGAGGTATAATTTGCTATAAAATCCATGTATAATAAAATCCTGTATGTGAACATGTTCTTCGCATCGGGATGAGCATGCGAGGACTTGGGAGTAAAGTCTGAACATGGCTTTAGGGTATAGGGGTAAAAATCAGTCTCTCAGGGCTGAAGTGGTGCCAAAAAATGGCGTTGTGTTGGAAAAAGTCGCCGAGTAGCCTCAGTTTTTAAGGAAAGCGCGATTTTATAACAATTCATTTGGAAATTCGGGCCAAATGTAGAACTTTTACCTCACATATTTATACATGTTGGTCATTTACACGCATGTTTGAAATTCATTGTATTTCTATGAAGACGCCAATTATGACTGAAATATAGCACTTAAATTTGGTAAACTCAACCTTCCCGTGTCTCAGTCTTTCTCCCCCTGGACACAGGCTTAATTTTAGAGACATGACTCACCGTGGCCCGGACTCCGGTTTAGACAGGCTGTAGCTCCTTCCTCCTTGTCACGGGTGGGCCCGCCTGCCGGTAGTGGGGCCCGGTTGAGTGCAGATCAACAGTTGAAGACGTCTTGTAAGGAACAGATTAAAGGGGTTTAATTTATTCGTGACGCCACCTATGAGTAGTTTCGGTAATCGTTACCGACGCTGCGGAACCTCCGGGGGATGGACAGCAGCAAGATGGAACGCTCCCCACAGGCTGAGCGGTGATCCCCGGAGGCTGGAGCTGCTTAAGATGTTGTGCGGCAGCTGCGGTTACCTTGTAGTGCGGACGGACAGTTCATAAGGAAGCACGGACACAGAGAGTCTCTGCAACGGGTCTTTACTGTAACCAGCAGGCAGTACATGGTATACAGTTTACGGGTAGTAGACCGGGTGGACTCAGCAGTGATGGTGTCCCTCAGAGATCCGCAAGTGTTCCTCCATTCTAGCTAAGTGCTTCGCCAGTGTCGCCCAGGAATACCAGATCGGGTACGGGGAGGCTGCTTCAATGCCCTATCCAAGTTGTACGTTGTGGATGTTTTGGGGAGCCTTGGATCCCTCGGTGGGTACACCGCTGGTTAGACGACTGGAAACTGGCTGGTGGTGGGGTGCCCCTGTGAAGCTGCTCCTCCACGCTTCTGGTTCGCATAGCAGAGGTGAACTGCTGCCAGCTTCGGTACCAGTGAACCGGCTGTGAGTTTTGGGCACGGGAGTCTTTTGGAACCCGTAGGTTCTGACACCCGACTGGTGACGGCCCGGGGGCTGCACGGGGTGCGGAGCCCCCGCTCCTACTCCAAGTTCAAGTTCTCTGTTCTAGACCCTGTTCTAGACTCTTCTGTTCAGACTAAGTGTCTGTTCTCCCTACACACTTCCCTGGCACTCCGCCCACCAGGACCCTTGATTGGCCCTCTGTTCTAGGTGATGCATGCAGGGTTGGATCTCAAAGTTAACTAGGTCACTGCTGTGTCAGAGAATATCGCGGCTGCATTTATGGCTGCAATACCCTCTTGTGACGCACTCGTTGCGGGGCGCCACACATATATTGTGGAGCCCACTGGGACGGGGTACTCGGTACCGGACCGGGGTATCACGGGGTATCACGGCGGTCTTGGTCTGGACCATGTCCCGGGCCCAGAAGTAATGGGGGGTATTTACAGGGGAGTAAGTCGTGACGCCACCCGTGGTGTGTGGTCAGGGTGAACCTCCGGGGATGATGTTTGGCAGCCGGTGATGTAACAGCTCTCCACGGGCGGAGCCTGGTTCCCCGGGGCAGTGATGATGATAGTCTATGGATGATGCAGGGCAGGGGTAGAGGTAGAGATGATAACGGTTTGTGAAGGAGAGTAGGGCTCGAGCGCAAGGATTACACAGACTCACGGTTTTGTAGTTTTCCAAGTCTTTACTGCAGATGGTATTCTGTAGATATTGTCCAAGGAGTCTGTACCGGGGCCGGGTTGCTCCCACCCTGGCCGGGTCCTTGGCTTCCTACTCCTGCGCTGTGTGTGTGGCCCTGCTGCTGCTTTAGCTAGGCTGCTGGCCCTGTCTCCCCTCACTGGTACCAAACTTGCTAGGCAGTCTTATCTTTGTGTTTCTGACCCCGCCGTGTTGCTTCGCTGTGGTACAGTGAAGATATATAATCTTCACTTATCTGGTGTTTTCTGTGCTGCTTATGTCAGGCACAATTTCGGATCCGGTATCCGGTCTTTGCGCTTCTCTGGGGTGAGTCTCAGGGGACTCAGACTCCCAGGTGTGTTCCTCAGATTCTCCTACTCCTATTCCTCAGACCCTGGCCGGCCTGGAAGTGGACAGTGGACCGTGGGATGATCCTAACGCAGCTCTTTGACACCCAGGTCCTTTCCTCGGTTCTCCCAGGAACTGAACTAACTGCCACTTCCTCTCCACCCAGAATATATAGGGAAGCAGCTTTAGCTCCCCCTTCTGGCCTGGAGGCTCTAGTGTAGGTGTGTGGTTGTGTGGGGAATTAACCCTTGGTGGTGTTACTGTGGCACATTAACCCCTGGGGTGCCACAATATTAAAGCATTTACTATTTACCTCAGATCACATCCTCAAAAGGGATTGAAACTCTCTGGCAGGAAAAAATGGCTTCTAGGACTTGTAGTTCTGAACACCTTCCCTTACACTACTGTCTGCCAGCAGTTGAACTTCATTTCCCATTATGCAGTGGGAGTCTGGTTTCCATAGAGCTGAGAGTGAAAAGACAAAAAAACAATATAAGACTCACCGCTGGCGTGTGGTACTCGGAAAAGCGCCCTCTCAACGTCGTGGGGGCTGTGGGATGTCATGGTGTCGTGACCCCGTCTGTGATCCCCTCGTCGGGTGATCAGTTAACAAGGGGAAATTGAAAAAGGGATGAAAGAAAAATCTAAAAATAAAATAAAAGCGTTTTTGTCGTGACATCACCCGTGGAATGCGGCCGGTATAGCCGCTGCTGCTGTCGGGACCTCAGGGGATGATGGGAGTTGCAGCTGATGCTGGTACTCAGGAACCAGGCCGGTCCTGTCTCTCTAGGGTATCACGGTAGTCGTGACCCAGTCCTGTGGCCTGGGATCAGTCCAAAAAGGGGTATTTACAAGGGATTTGTCGTGATGAGACCCGGGGGATGTGGTTAGTACAACCACCGCTGCCGTATTCCTGCTGGGGATGGTGCAGTGCAGTTCACTTACTTTGCTGCTGCAGCTCCTCCAGCCAGTGTGCAGAGATGACAGTCTGTGGCTCCTCAGGCAGGACTTTACTGCAACGCTTGAAGGAAACAGTCTCAGGCAATGGTCAGGTTACTGGGTACTTTACTTGGGTCTCTTTAGCAGTAGTTCACAACAGTTTACAGTTCTTTTTAGTCACACTTAAATACTTCAGCACTTCTCTGGGTTACTCAGACTGTGCAGCTCAGGTGGCTCCTCCCCATTGCTCCCTCTAATTCCGACCAGGCCCTGTTAGTCTCTCCTTTAGTACCTCACCCACGGGTTCAGTCTGGTCGTCGCGGACTTTTGGGTGAATATTTCCCTCTCAGTCAGGGTCACCAGTCCTAATATGATGACTGTGTTCTTAGACTGTGGTGGAAAGTTAGGCTGCAGGTCATAAAGCACCTCCCCCCACTGGTGTGTCCTGTGATTAGGGGATCCTAAATTGCCCCCGGTCACTTCTACAGAGCCGGCTCTCTGGCTGTAGGGGCATAGCCTCCAGTGTCCCAGGTATGGCTGTGGGATCACCTGGCTCCCTCTGTCAGTCACTGTTTCAGCTCAGGGTTCCCCCGGTCAGCTAAGATGTGTACGGCTGCCGGGCCCTTCTCCTCCCACCTTCCTTCAGCTGTGGGGGTCTCTGCTTGCTGCTTTAGTCTCCCTCGCCTCCGGCTATGGAGCGAACTTTCTCCCCTTGGATCTGTGCCACTCAGGATTCTGCATCCTCCAGGGAACCACTCCTCCTGGAAATCTAACTACAACTCTGTGTTCCCGGGTTTTTCTATTGTTGGTCTCTCCACCCACTTTGTCAGTGCTACTCTACGCTCCACCCTCACTACTCTTAACACCTGCCACCCCTTGCCCAACCGAGAGTCCTAGACGCAGGGTCGGTGTGTGCATCTGTGTGAGTGTTTTGTCAACAGTCTTGCCTTACCTGGCTGCACAAGCCCTTTGTGGCCACCTGGTCGCAGGGGCACCACACAGCTATGATGGTTTAGCTCTCTACGGGAAGAGCGGGTCCCCAAGGCATCCATAAAGTTTGTGGAAGTGATTTGGGGAATGGGAGGCCAGCGGGACTGAGCTCGCTACTGGGCGGGATCAGGGACACTCTCAGACAGGCTCCTGCTGCCAGCTTGGCGTTTCAGTCTACCTCTCCTCAGGCGCAGAAATAACAGTCTCACACAGTGCTGAGCTTCAACCCGGTTTACTTGACTTTCTCGGCAAGTGTTCAAGTTACAAGACAGTCTAGTGGCGGCTCCGGTAGTCTTTTAGCAGCCGGGATGACTTGTCCAGATTACCCCCTTTTGTGTTCCTTTCCATGGGCCTCTCTTCCTTGCACTTCCCCACGCAAAGCTACGATCCTGCGGCCATGGGCCTTTGTTGGGCGACCTGCCTGGTCCCCTGGCCTAGTACGGCGGCCTTCTCATCGCTGCGCCGGGGTTTGGTCATGGCACATAAAGACCCCGCCATCGACCGGTTTCATGGTTGGAGCGTGGAGCGTCCTGCCACATTCAGGGACGATACCCTGGTTCATGCCCCGCCCTTCAGCTTTCCAGCTAATTTGGGCGCACGAGTGGATTGATCACTACTCGTGCCCCTAGGACTCCTTCTGTCTCTCTATGGTCTGTAGCCCGGGACCCGAAACAGCTTTAGGATGGTACAGGCCACCAGGTCAAATGCTTGGTATTTGGTGCTTGGTATCAGTGCAGCTCAGTTTTCTTCTGTATACCAACCTAGCCTAATGGCAATTAATACACTGAAGCGAGGCGAATGTCCCCAGTCACTATTTGATATATGGAGTCCATGAAAATCTAGGGCTGCATTTGAGCGACGTCTTGTTTAATTCATGATGGTTCCCATGGGGTTAACTCGACCCCGCTGCTCCTCTTGTTAATCCTCCTATGCCTTGCGTCTTATCATTTGCACTGTACAAGGTGTGAACAGAATTTTAATTCGTAGATTGACTATACAAGGAAGTGTCATTTACCTCAGAAATTTAGGTCTCTCTTTTTGGTTTATGGATTACATTGTTTTTAATTACAAGTGCAATTTTTATATTTATTTTTTATAAGATTGCATTAAAGTTAATGCATTTTTTTACCTCAGGATTTGTAGCCAAACCCAGGAGTGGAACAATTAGAGGGAAGGTATAATAGAAACATGTCACCACAAAACAATGTGGAACAGAGTCATGGTTGGGGCATGTGGTCTTCATATATGACTCTGTTTCACATCGTTTTCTAAGGCCACGTGCACATGTTGAGTATTTAGTCCATTTTTTACCTCAGGATTTGTAGCCAAAACCAGGAATGGAGCAACTAGAAGAAAAGTCTAATAGAAACATGGCACCACTTCTGGATTTATCACCCACTGCTGGTTTTGACTTACAAATACTGAGGTAAAAACTCACCAAATATTCAACATGTGCATATGGCCTTAGGCCGGCTTCACACCACGATTTTTACATGTCAGGTTCTCTCCGGTGTTTTGCAGGATGCACCGGACAGAACCTGATCAGATTTTGCCCCCATGTGTCCCTATGGTGCTGGATGGCAGTTATTTGCCATCCGGATTTGTGTCTGTCCGGGAGGATCCAGTTTATTTAATATTTTGTTTTCGGAGCTTGCAGCATTTTTTTGTGGCCGGGGCAAAAAACAAACAAAACCGGATCCCCCAGATCTAGGGCGAACATGGGAGTCTATCCGGTTCCCGGATGCCGGGTGCTGAAAGAGCAGAGGCTCTGAAATTCACATTCAGCATCTGGACAGCGCAGCTGAAATAGCTGCCGCTATAGTTCAGCACCTGGAGAGCTGCATGGATGAAATTTCAGCACCGCGGCCACCTCCCCTGCACTCGCGGTGCTGGAATTTCAGCACTGGACAGCGGCACAGGCGTGCAAGTACGAATCCGGCACAAAATAGGGTCTGTTCATCCGGGGGCTGTCAGGTTGTGTCCGGTGCCTCCTACAAAACACCGGACACAAACTAATGGCCCCTTTACACGCAGCTACAGGTGACAGGTTTTCCACAGGTAACTTACTGGTTGCAGTGAAATCATGGAGACATGGTTCTATCTTGTTGCTGTGTACAAATGGAACTATGTCTCCATGATTTCACTGCAACCAGTAAGTTACCTGTGGATAACCTGTCACCTGTAGCTGCGTGTAAAGGGGCCATAAGAGGTAAACATCATGGTGTGAAGCCGGCCTTACAAAACAATGTGGAACAGAGTCATGGTTCGGGTATGTGGTCTTCATATATGACTCTGTTTCACATCGTTTTCTAATGCCACATGCACATGTTGAGTATTTAGTCCGTTTTTTACCTCAGGATTTGTAGCCAAAACCAGGAGTAGAACAACCAGAGGAAAAGTCTAATAGAAACACGTCACCACTCCTGTATTTATCACCCACTGCTGGTTTTGGCTACAAAAACTGAGGTAAAAAACTCACTAAGGCTGCCTTCACACTTGCAGATGGATCTGCAGCGTTTTGCAGATGCATCTGCAAGTGTGAGCATGCTGACCGCGGCCCCTATGTTTATAATAGGGCGCACGCGGTGTGAAAGCTCTCATTCACTCCTATATGTGTACTGTCAGCAGGCGTATGCCTGCTTACAGATCACACTCTCCCGCCCGCAGCATGGACGCTACATCTCGCGTCCACAGTGCGGACGGGAGTGTGTGATCTGTCAGCAGGCATACGCCTGCTGACAGTACACATATAGGAGTGAATGAGAGCTTTCACACCGCGTGCGCCCTATTATAAACATAGGGGCCGCGGTCAGCATGCTCACACTTGCAGATGCATCTGCAAAACGCTGCAGATCCATCTGCAAGTGTGAAGCCAGCCTAAATACTCAATGTGTGGACATGGCCTAAGGAACCTTGTGTTAGCCCAGAGCTGAGGTCTCCAAATAATGGCTCATGTTCTGTATGCTCACGTCTACACAGATATTTCAAGTTACAGAAGTCACGTGTCCTTGAGATGCCATCATTGTTGTCATTTAAGCTAAGGACTCATTCAGACACGGACTCATTTTTTGGGATCAGACTTTGATCCAAGTGTCGTCTGAGTGTCATCAGTTTTTCTCGTACCTGGAGAAAAAAAAAGTTTCTCCACCTTCTCCTTGAAAGTCCATGAAAATCAGACTGCACTCGGATATCATCAAGTGCAGTAGTAGAAGTGCCGGCTCCAGGGGCCCTGGGTAGTCAATGGTCAGGCACGGCCAATGCCACAGCACAGCCCTGTCACCGCTGATCTTACCCCAGATGGCCCTCAGTACAACAGTTCAGTTATTTGGTACCCTCATCGAGGGACAAACTATTCAGAGTCAATAAGAGTCTTTAAGGTTTCTTTACTACAGGTAATGGTTAAACATGTGGGTTGAGGTGGACTGTTTTAGCACGTTTGGCTGCAGGTTGCTCGCCTTGTCCCGATACCTCCCAACTCGTGCCCTTAAGCATCATCAATGCACGCTGTGAATTCAAAGAGTCTTTTAGTGAATTCTAGGCCACTGCTACTTATGGGGATGCGTCCATAGGACCACCAGGGAACTGCCAGACAGTATTCCTTCACTTGGTCACAATGGAGGTCCGTCCATCTTCGAACCTCTGTTTTAGGACCCACCAAATCGACACCTGAGAGGGCAACCGCTGTCCAGGTATCCGCCAAGGGCAGTCATCAAGCACCAACACTGGGGAATCATGTGGCTGACGTTCTGTTCCACAGTTCAAATACTTAGCCGATTCCCTGAGTAACCCACAGGGTCCTCACAATTTAAGAGGCTTTGGTTCCTGATACAATTTCCTACTGGGGGACTCTCCTGGCGTCTTCCAAGTTGCAACCCCTTTAATTGACTAAGCCTTGCCCACAAGGAACATTCATTACCAATACCCTCATGTGGCTAATGGGGCTCAGGCAGCAGCCTTCACTTTTAACCAGTAGAGGGCCTTTGGAAGTACACTGAGCTGCAGGCTGATTTTCTGCTAAGGGAAAAAAAAAAAAAACCTCTTTATATCTGATTTTCTAGCGAGTGTGACCGCGAGCTTAGTGTGACAGAGTGCAAGTGCGACAGAAGTAAGTGTGTGACTTGTGATTCAGTGACTTTGGATTCAGGGAGTTTGGAAGGGAGTAATTACTGAATTGTTGGTTGTATTTTATTAATACTTTGCATTTTTTTACTTATCATTTCTGTCTAGTGCAATCCCCATTAGGAAATGAGCTCCATGATTGGCAATGCCATCCAGTGTACATCTTGCCACATGTATGCATTCCTTGACCAGCCGGTCGAGGGTGCATACTGCTGTGTGAGATGTGAGTACGTTGTGCATTTGGAAGCCCAGATACTGGATCTAAATGAACAACTGACAACGCTGAGATCCATAGACAATATGGAAAGGAGTCTGCTGCTCACTGAACAGCTGCTCAATGGGATAGATGTGGGGGAGGATGGTAGCATGGAGCTGCAGGACCGTGAGGTAGCTAGCTGGGTGACAGTTAGAAGGCGGGGTAGAGGGAAGGGTGCCAGGGAGGCTAGCCCTGATCTGGCACACCCCAATAAATTTGCTATGTTGGCAGATGAGGGGGGTGTGAGTTCAGGTACAGCACTGCTGCAGCAGGGCATGACCTCTGAAAGCCAGAGGAGTGTCTGCTCCAGTAAGGGGGAAAACAGGAGAGTAGAGGAGGCCAGACAGGTGCTGGTAGTGGGGGACTCAATTATTAGGGGAATAGATAGGGCAATCTGTCACAAAGACAGGGATCGTCGAACAGTGTGCTGCCTACCTGGCGCTCGAGTCCGGCACATCGCTGATCGGGTTGACAGATTACTGGGAGGGGCTGGTGAGGACCCAACGGTCATGGTGCACATTGGCACAAATGACAAAGTTAGAGGTAAGTGGAAGGTCCTTAAAGATGATTTCAGGGAATTAGGCTGCAAGCTTAAGGCAAGGACCTCCAAGGTAGTATTCTCTGAAATACTGCCAGTACCACATGCCACACCAGAGAGGCAAGGGGAGATTAGGGAGATAAATAAGTGGCTCAGGAATTGGTGTAGGAAGGAGGGGTATGGGTTCCTGGAGAACTGGGCCGACTTCTCTGTTGGCTACAGGTTCTATGCTAGGGACGGGCTGCACCTCAATGGGGAGGGTGCAGCTGTGCTGGGGGAGAAAATGGCTAGAAGGTTGGAGGAGTGTTTAAACTAGGGATTGGGGGGGAGGGTATTCATTGTATAGGAGGGGAAGATAGTGTAAACAGTAACCTGGGCACAAGTAATAAAATTGGGGGTGGCATGGGGGGTGGGGTTAGAACAGTCAATCTAGTAGGAAGGAATAGAGGTAAACAGAGATGCATAAAGTGCATGTTCACTAATGCCAGAAGCCTCACCAACAAAATGGAGGAATTAGAATTGATTTTGTTGGAAAATAATTATGACATGGTGGGGATTTCGGAGACTTGGCTGGATGAGAGCCATGACTGGGCTGTTAATTTACAGGGCTATTGTCTGTTCAGAAATGACCGTACAAATAGGCGAGGAGGAGGTGTATGTTTATACGTAAAATCATCCTTAAAACCCATCCTGCGTGATAATATAGGTGAATCTAATGGAAATGTAGAGTCCCTGTGGGTGGAGATAAGGGGAGGGGGAAAAAATAATAAATTACTGATAGGGGATTGTTATAAGTCCCCAACAATAATGGAAGTGGAGGAGAATATCCTCATAAAGCAAATAGATGAAGCAGCGACTCAGGGAGAAGTCATTATTATGGGGGTCTTCAACTACCCTGAAATACATTGGGGATCAGAAACCTGCAGTTCCAGCAAAGGTAATAAGTTTTTGAAAACTATGAGAGACAATTACCTTTCACAACTGGTACAGGACCCAACAAGAAGGGGGGCACTGCTGGACCTAATATTAACCAACAGGCCGGACCGCATATCAAATATACGGGTGGGAGGTCACTTGGGTAATAGTGATCATAACTTAATAAGCTTTCAAGTATCCTTTACTAAGACGTGTAGTAGAGGGGCTACAAGGACACTAAACTTCAGGAAGGCAAATTTCCAACGGTTGAGAGATGATCTTAGTGCAATAAACTGGGACGATGTCCTGAGACATAAAAGTACACAACACAAATGGGAGATGTTTATTAGCATCCTGAATAGGACCTGTGCACAATATATACCCTATGGGAATAAGCATGCTAGAAATAGGAGGAAACCACTATGGCTAAATAAAGCGGTAAGAAGTGCAATATGTGACAAAAAGAAAGCATTTAGGGAATTAAAGCAAGTAGGTAGTGATGAAGCATTAAATAAATACAGAAACTTAAATAACATTTGTAAAAAGCAAATCAAGGCAGCAAAGATTGAGACAGAGAGACTCATTGCCAGAGAAAGTAAAAAGAATCCCAAAATATTTTTTAACTACATGAATAGTAAGAAACTAAAAAATGATGGTGTTGGCCCCTTTAAAAATAGTCTGGGTGAAATGGTGGATGAGGATGAGGAAAAAGCCAATATGCTAAATGACTTTTTTTCAACAGTATTTACACAAGAAAATCCCATGACAGACAATATGATCAGTGATAACAAAAAGTCTCAATTAAATGTCACCTGCTTAACCCAAGAGGAAGTACGGCATCGTCTAAAAATGACTAAAATTGACAAATCCCCGGGCCCGGATGGGATACACCCCAGAGTGCTGCAGGAATTAAGTACTGTCATAGATAGACCATTATTTTTAATATTTAAAGATTCCATAATAACAGGGTCTGTACCACAGGACTGGCGTATAGCAAATGTGGTGCCAATATTCAAAAAGGGGACAAAAACTGAACTTGGAAATTATAGGCCAGTAAGCTTAACCTCTACTGTGGGTAAAATCCTCGAGGGTTTTCTAAAAGATGCTATACTGGAGTATCTGAAGAAAAATAACCTCACAACCCATTATCAACATGGTTTTACGAGGGACCGTTCCTGTCAAACTAATCTGATAAGCTTCTATGAAGAAGTAAGTTCTGGACTGGACCAAGGAAATGCAGTGGATGTGGTGTATATGGACTTTTCAAAAGCTTTTGATACGGTGCCACACAAAAGGTTGATACATAAAATGAGGGCAATGGGGATAGGGGAAAATATGTGTAAGTGGGTTAAGAACTGGCTTAGTGATAGGAAACAAAGGGTGGTTATTAATGGAACACACTCAGAATGGGTCACAGTTAACAGTGGGGTACCACAGGGGTCAGTGTTGGGCCCGCTTCTATTTAATATATTTATTAATGACCTTGTAGGGGGCATACAGAGTAGAATCTCAATATTTGCAGATGACACTAAACTCTGCAGGGTAATCAATACAGAGGAGGACAATTTTATATTACAGGAGGATTTATGTAAACTAGAAGCTTGGGCTGCTAAATGGCAAATGCGCTTTAATGGGGATAAATGTAAAGTTATGCACTTGGGCAGAGGAAACAAAAGGTATAATTATGTGCTTAATTGTAAAACACTGGGCAAAACTGTCACTGAAAAAGACCTGGGTGTATGGGTAGATGACAAACTCACATTTAGTGGCCAGTGTCAGGCAGCTGCTGCAAAGGCAAATAAAATAATGGGATGCATTAAAAGAGGCATAGATGCTCATGAGGAGAACATAATTTTACCTCTATACAAGTCACTAGTGCGACCACACTTAGAATACTGTGTACAATTCTGGTCTCCGGTGTATAAGAAAGACATAGCTGAACTAGAGCGGGTCCAGAGAAGAGCGACAAAAGTCATTAGAGGACTAAGGGGTCTGCAATACCAAGACAGGTTATTAAACTTGGGGTTATTTAGCTTGGAAAAACGAAGGCTTAGGGGTGATCTTATAATAATGTATAAATATATGAGGGGACAGTACAGAGACCTTTCTAATGATCTCTTTACTCTTAGGCCTGAGACTGGGACAAGGGGGCATCCTCTACAGAGAGGGACAAGGGGGCATCCTGTACGTCTGGAGGAAAGAAGGTTTAATCATAATCACAGACGTGGATTTTTTACTGTAAGAGCAGTGAGACTATGGAACTCTGCCACATGATGTTGTAATGAGGGAGTCACTACTAACATTTAAGAAGGGCCTGGATGCCTTTCTTGAAAAATATAATATTACCAGTTATACATACTAGATTCTTTGATAGGGCGTTGATCCAGGGAATTAGTCTGATTGCCATATCTGGAGTCAGGAAGGAATTTTTTCCCCCAATGTGGAGCTTAGTGTTGCCACATGGGTTTTTTTTTTGCCTTCCTCTGACACAACATGTTAGGCTATGGGTTGAACTAGATGGACTTAAAGTCTTCCTTCAACCTTAAAAACTATAATACTATGTTACTATGTTACTATGTATACACATTATGAAACATACAATTTCTCAATACAGATGCAAAATGCAAAGTTATTCCTTGGGTGACCGGTTGAAAACACCACTGACCCTCTTACACAGTCACTATTTGTTCCACTCCTGATTTTGACTTTCAAATAATGAGGTAATAAAAAAACTCACCACATACTCAACGTGTGCACATGGCCTTAGAAAACGATGTGGTACAGATTCATATACCACTTGGGTGCTCAAGGTCTTCATATGAGATTGCGGTCCCACTGGTGAGAAACTTACGTGAGTTTCACCTTGCATCACCCGGCACATCCACATGCTCTACGGACTGGAGCGTGTAGTCACGTAAAAATACATTCAGCTGACAAGCTTCTGTCTGGAGAGCAGGTGCATGTGCTGAGTGATGCGATATGAGACTCACACAAGTCTCGCGCATGTCTCTCGCTAGTGGGACCCCGGCCTAATTCTGTGTGACACCTAAGTTTAGTCCTTCATTCTTTACAAGTTCCAAAAAACATATCCGAATGCAGTCGGATTTTGTCACTAACCCATTGACTCATGGAGCAAACTAGGACATATCTTCCCAATTTTCGGTTTACAAAAGATCACAGGCATGTGAATGGACAAGTGTGGTGCCCCACCGGGTAGGCCACCACCAGAGGTGCCTCACTCCTCCATTAGAGGGAGAGTTGTGCCTTTGGTCTCCAGGTACTGGGAAGGTGCAGTTGAGCTTCACACACACAACACCTAGGACCCCGGGACGGTGGGTGGACCCAGAGGGAAGACTGAAGCATAGCCGGGAGGGAAAGTGTAGAGTTAAAAAGTTAGAGGAGAGAGAACATCAGAGATAAAGGAGTGAAGTGGAAGTTGGGAATGTAGAAGCCGTGTGGTGCTGACTCCCGCGGGCTGGAGCACGACCACACTTGGTAAAGACCGACAGTTGTAGAGGAGGAAAGGTGCCCTTGGGATATGGATCGAGATGTTGATCCCCGTACGCCTGTATCTGGCGAGACAGAGGGGCTGGTGGACGACACAGGAACGCGGCCCTGAACACTGCGTGGATGCTTCATGCCCAAACCATTGAACTGAAGGCCCTAAGTTCCTAATGGCAGCTGTGGCTGAACACCCGAAACAACTCAGAGAATGCGGCCTAACTAGGATGCAGTGCCCGGAAGGGGTACAACAGAGCACCTGTGGCTTTCAGTACCTTAACTCTGTGCTGCGGAAGCGCTGAGAGGAGTGGCGAGACTATCTTATAGCGCTGAGGGGCCACCAGACACAGAAACACCTAATAAGAGAGGAAGGAACACCAACCGAGGCTCGACTGCACTGACCCGGTTATGAAGACAATGCTGAACTGGAGGTTGACAAGGGAAGTACCCTGCGGCCATGCTAAAACTACTGAGTAAATGTAACAGAACTACAGTTGTGGTGTGTGAGACTTTAGCGGCGACCAACGGCCACAGAGGCCGCATGAGACATTGGGGTGCTGATGACCTAATGACCATCTGCCAAGGTATGAACTGACTCTTCGATCCTGCTGCCCTGGTGACAATGCTCCACCTGTGGGAAGCGGAACCATCCAAGCTGCCGGTCACCGTGTCCAGAGGTTCTGAAGCAGTGGCGTCCGTCCTGACAGGTGGCGTCACAAATACCCCTTTTCCATGTCATACACTGTCATCTACTCCCGTTTATTGAATGACACTGCCAGGGTCATCGGGCCGTCCCCCGTCTGTCCCTGTGAAAAAACTGAGAGTGAAGAACAACAGCTGTACCTCCGACCCTGGAGTGGGAGTGTCACAAGTGCTATCCGTGAAGACCACAGCTAGCACTCGTACACAAAACTAGACATCTAAATGAGACCTGAGACTGGTGGGTCGTACTGGCGTGACGATGCAGGAGCATTGGAAACACTTGATCCATCAACAGCAGCTTACAATCAGCTTCTGTGGTATGCGTCCAAGGCTACAGGCACAAAAGGGCTATCTCGGATAGACTAGGCACAAGCCGTTCTGTTTGTCAGAACCACGAGAAACCCTGACACCCTTTAACCCCTATTCAGGGATATGGTCATCCAGGAGATTGCCACCTATGGAAGGGATGTAGTCCACAGACAGGAAAGTTGCCAAGTAGGGTCAAAGCCGGGAAGTCAGGAAAAGGATAAAATTAGGATCCGTACAGTAGTCAAAATGAAGATGGCAGCAAGGTACAAGAAGAAGTGTCCAAAAAACAGGCCGGTCTAACACAGGAAAGACACCTATATAGAGCAGGAGACAAGCCAGGGGTAACCAAAAGCAACTTCTGGCAGCTTTCAGCCGAAGGCTGAAGATATTAGTAGGGTGTGGTGCTTTCCAATAGCTAGTAGTTAACGACTTCAGCTGGACAGCAAACACATGCACTTTGTCAGATTGTGAAGCACTGCAGGTCCCAGCAAATCTAATCTTAGCATGTGCTCTCCAGGGTTTCTAATTCTGACTTCTCCATCACCACCAAGTGGCATGCCAAATATCTAATTGGGATAAATCACAAAAATATTTACATTCAATAGTAATCTGATATTAATCAAAGGTTCACGTTAACCTATATTAGAAGTGGATCTGTTTGCGCTGGATCCACCCAGACACATTCGCATCTGTCTCCCCTCTCTGACACTGAACAGACGACGCAGAATTTATCTTCTCCCTTTTTTATATTTTACATAAAGATAAACACAA
Source organism: Allobates femoralis (assembly GCA_033576535.1). Lineage (NCBI taxonomy): Eukaryota > Metazoa > Chordata > Amphibia > Anura > Aromobatidae > Allobates > Allobates femoralis. Next base: position 87,881,299 of record JARQOC010000007.1, read on the forward strand.
AGATCCATTCATGCAGACAGAGTTTAACAGTTCACATAATGAAAAGTTTACTGACTGTACTTGAAAAAGACGTTCAGGAACAAACAGCCATTATTACTATAAACTAGCCCCAAGTGCGCATTGTACACTCACTCTCTGTGTAAAGTCATCCAGCAGTTATATACATAAAAGCTGTTTATTTCAGGCCTATTTACATAGTACTAAAGTGTCCTTTAATGTCTGGCCTTGTAATGTTCCAAAAAAATATTGTTTGGAGAAAAAAAAAAAAAAAAAAGACATGCTAATGCATTTTTTATATATATTTGATGTTTAGGAAACTGCAAGACTGGAGAAAGAAAAAGCTTTTATTTCCGTGTATCACCATTGTCTTTTCTGTTTCCCATGTTTTCTGCATTGACATAACTGATATCTAAAAATAAAAATGAGTGTGAACAACGGATTTGCCGTTTTAGGAAGATTTTCTTTCTTTAAAGTGTTTTTGATTTCTTTATTTTACAGGACGCTTATGTTTTTCTACCACTGTAGTACAGCATGCTTTACTGTAGGAATGGTGTTTTTGTGTTATTGTTCTATTGTCTATTTTATAGAAATTGGAAAATGCCAGCAAATATCCCCCCCTTTTTTTTTAAGCGTTACAAAATAAAAAACATAGGCCCTTTTCACATCTATGCAGCCCATTTACATGCACGTACAGGCAAGTGCATAGGTGTATAGATGCACTGCCCTTGCGCTCACCTGCGCTCGGTGCCCCATTAACTGCTATGGCCAAGTGCAGCCGAGCGCAGGAGCCAAAACCCGGAAGCGCGAGTGTGACTGTGCCGACGTTACCGCGCATGCGCTAGCCAGATGCACTGGAAACGTCACATTATGCATTTCCGGGTGCAGCTGGCCAAGCACATACGCGGTGACCTCAGCACAGTCACACTCGTGCTTCCGGGTTTTCGGCTCCTGCGCTCGGCCATTGCAGGTAATGGGGGCCGAGCGCTGGCAAGCGTGAGGGCAGTGCATCTATGCCCTATGCGCTTGCCTGCACTTGCATTTGCTCTAGACCTGTGTGTCTACATGTGCATGTAGCAGATCCATTTATGTCTATGGGCATGTAGCAGAGCTGTGTGTGTACTACGTGTGGTGCATGTAGCAGAGCTGTGTGTCTGCATGTGCGTGTAGCAGAGTCATCTATGTCTATGAGCATGTAGTAGAGCTGTGTGTGTACTATGTGTAGTGTGCATGTAGCAGAGCTGTGTGTCTACATGTGCATGTAGCAGAGCCATCTATGTCTATGGGCATGTAGCAGAGCTGTGTGTGTCATATATAATTTGGAGGGGCGGAGGCCGAATGTAAAAGGGGCCCATTAAGACTCTTTCACCCCGAAAGAATCTGGAGCCGGCCCTGCCTTCAGGTTTTGCTTAGTTTTTGCTGCGCTTGTGAACATAGCCTAATATGAAAGGAATGTTCTTAGAGCAGTTAACTCAGAAATAGTCCTCTTTATTAGTGAAGGTTTAGAGACTAATATATTTGTCTTGTAGGGGGTCTCCTGATGTTCCTAGGTCTCCAGATACCACTATAAATGATGACATGCTGTAGAGACATAAGTGGACAGGTTGGATTGGATCATATCTGATTGCATTATCCCGCTCTTCTAGAGAAGCGGCACAGAGGTGTCTGACAGCTGCTTATCTGCCTCGTCTCATAATTATGGAAGAGAGAAGATAGCAACTTTCATAAGTATCTGATCGCTGTACTTAGTTGTCTCAGCTGCTCCTTGGAGGAGCAGGAATGTCACCTTTCACCACCTCATTTACTCCAAGTACGAATACAACTCCATATCCAGACAAAAATACTAATGTGAAAAATCTCTATTTAATATCCACTGTGTTTTTGCTCTTTAAGTCAGTCCAGAAAGGCAGGGTCCGTTCCGGGTGAGTCATGCGAGATGCATGCGGGATAGTCGCATAAGTGTGTCTCTGCCTTACCACTTGCACTTGCTGGGTGTTCGCTGTTGGGTCCCGGGCTCTGCTCAGTCCTTATCATAGTTATATCACTTGACATCTAATATGTTTTTTTGTAGGATCCGTTTTCCAGTGTCCTGTGTCTATCCAGATTTACGTAGAATCATAGAATGGTGGAGTTGGAAGGGGCCTACTGGGTCATCTGGTCCAACCTCCTGCTCAAACCAGGGTTCACTAAACCATCCCACACAGATGTCTGTCCAGCCTCTGTGTGAAGACTTCCATTGAAGGAGAACTCACCACCTCTCGTGGCCGCCTGTTCCACTCGCTGATCACCCTCACTGTCAAAAAGGTTTTTCTAATATCTAATCTGTGTCTCCTCCCATTCAGTTTCATCTCATTGCTTGCTTGTGCAAATGAGAATAAAGCTGATCCCCTCTACAGTGTGACAGCCCTTGAGATATTTGCAGACAGCTATTAAGTCTCCTCTCAGTCTTCTTTTTTGCAAGCAAAATATTCCCAGATCCTGTAACTGTTCCTCACAGGACATGGTTCGAAGACCGGTCACCATTCTGGTCGCTCTTCTCTGATCTTACTCCAGTTTGTTGATGTTTTGTGGTGCCCAGAACTGGACACAGTATCCAGATGAGGTCTGACCATAGGGGAGTAGAGGGGGATAATGACTTCACGTGATCTAGCCTGTGGCTTCTGTTAATACAGCCCAGAATTGTGTTTGCCTTTTCTGCTGCTGCATCACACTGTTGACTCCTGTGCGTCTGTGATCTATTAGTATACTCAAGTCTTTCTCACACGTGCTGTTGCTTAGCCCTATTCCTTCCATTCTGAATATGCTTTTTCCATTTTTCTTGCCCAGATGCAGGACTTTGCATTTCTCCCTGGTATAAACCTTTCTGTCACTTGCTGTCCTCTGTTCCAGTTTGTTTAGCTCTCTGTGAATCCTCTCTCCCTTCTGTAGTATTAGCTATCCCTCCTAGCTTTATATCTGTGACGCTGCGAAGAGAGACACCCAGCGCAAGACGACGAGGGGGGAAAATTAGTCTCTAACACTAAGGGCAAAGGGGAGGTGCTGACCCTAGAAACACAAGTGCTGACACCTGGCTCCCCTTACGCTATACAGTCTCCTTTTCTGTTGCCGATCAGGATACCTCATCCCTGTCTGTCCCTCAACTAAGACTATTTAGGGATCAGATAGGGTGAACACTGGTCAGCCCAGCTAACAACTAAAGGAAAACCCCAGGGAAACAAACAAAGGGGAGAAGGAGAAACACTTAAAGAAGAGCCAGACAGCAAACTACACAGGAAGTTCACGATGCACTGCTGAGCCAGGAAGCAACACTAACTCCAAACACACTATCACCAGCAATGCATCATGGGAGCCAAGGGGTATAAATAGAGACAGCTGAAAGGTAGGCTGGTAGGAGACCAGCTGGGTCCTAGTGACCTCCAGCTATCATCAAGCAAAGAAATACCTCTTAAAGGGACAGAACCACAATTTAGGATTTTGGCTGTTTGGCCAGACGTTGCAACATTCTGCGAGTGGTCCCCAACAGCCTCGCTTGTGTCTCCTGATACACCCGTGACAATGTCATCAGCAAATGTAATCAGTTTACCCTCAATTCCATCTTCTAAATCAGAGGTCCCCAATGTCAGTCCTCGAGGGCCGAACCAGTGCAGGTTTTCAGGATTTCCTTACTATTGCACAGGGATTGGAATCATTGCCTGCTGTGAAATACTAAGGAGATCCTGAAAACCTGCACTGGATCGGCCCTCGAGGACTGACATTGGGGACCTCTGTTCTAAATCATTGATAAAGATGTTGAACAACACTGGACCAGGACAGAGCCCTGTGGTCCCCACTGGAGACAATCTTCCATTTGGATGTGCAGCCATTTATGACCACTCTCTGGGTCCGATCACTAAGCCAGTTGTGAGTCCACCGACAGTTGTCTTGTCCATTCCTCACTTGGTCATTTTTTCAATAGTGATGGTATACGATTTTATGAAACAACTCCAAACGTGCCCTGATAACCATTTACTATGCAGGTTCTAGTGTCATAGGAACTGGAGATCCCCAGTTTACAAGACTAGTGTGAACTCAGCCTAATCTGTACCGTGTAAATATACTTTGCAAGTTGCTTTCATTAACCAATAGAGGGCAGTAGAGAACTGATAACCGTTTGTTATGCTGTGAATGTACAGTAAATGGCATTGTGCTACTGAAAATGATGATACAATGTGTCAGGAGCAATATGCATAGTATATTTTGCCAGCTTCAGATATATAAGCAGTTAATAGAGTAACAACACTTCTTGGTATTTTAATGTTCTCAACATAACTGGAAAATCAATTTTGGACATATATTATAATAATTGTGTTTGGATATTTATAATGGAATATAAAGGATACTAATTTTCATCCGGCAGAATAACAAACTTTCCTGAAGAATTCTGTATTCATCTATTTAAACAAGGCAAATAAATATGAGCGCTGCAAAGCTGTGCACTTTTATGATCTAATTCCGTTTGTGACTGAATGATGAGTCTACAAAGTGATCACGATTTCACTATTACTGCCTGGAATGCAAAAGGTGGGAAAATCAAAGCGCTAGGCAATAGGTGGGCAAATCTAAGCGCTAGGCAATAGGTGGGCAAATCTAAGCGCCAGGCAATAGGTGGGCAAATCTAAGCGCTAGGCAATAGGTGGGCAAATCTAAGCGCTAGGCAATAGGTGGGCAAATCTAAGCATTAGGCAATAGGTGGGCAAATCTAAGCATTAGGCAATAGGTGGGCAAATCTAAGCGCTAGGCAATAGGTGGGCAAATCTAAGCGCTAGGCAATAGGTGGGCAAATCTAAGCGCTAGGCAATAGGTGGGCAAATCTAAGCGCTAGGCAATAGGTGGGCAAATCTAAGCGCTAGGCAATAGGTGGGCAAATCTAAGCACCAGGCAATAGGTGGGCAAATCTAAGCGCTAGGCAATAGGTGGGCAAATCTAAGCGCTAGGCAATAGGTGGGCAAATCTAAGCGCTAGGCAATAGGTGGGCAAATCTAAGCGCTAGGCAATAGGTGGGCAAATCTAAGCACCAGGCAATAGGTGGGCAAATCTAAGCGCCAGGCAATAGGTGGGCAAATCTAAGCGCTATGGAATAGGTGGGCAAATCTAAGCGCTAGGCAATAGGTGGGCAAATTTAAGTGCTATGGAATAGGTGGGCAAATTTAAGTGCTAGGCAATAGGTGGGCAAATCTAAGCGCTAGGCAATAGGTGGGCAAATCTAAGCGCTATGGAATAGGTGGGCAAATCTAAGCACTAGGCAATAGGTGGGCAAATCTAAGCGCTAGGCAATAGGTGGGCAAATCTAAGTGCTATGGAATAGGTGGGCAAATCTAAGTGCCAGGCAATAGGTCGGCACATCTAAGCACTAGGCAATAGGCGGGCAAATCAACGTGCTATGGAATAGGTGGGCAAATCTAAGCGCTATGGAATAGGTGGGCGAATCTAAGCGCTAGGCAATAGGTGGTCAAATCTAAGTGCTAGGCAATAGGTGGGCAAATCTTAGTGCTAGGCAATAGGTGGGCAAATCTAAGCGCCAGACAATAGGTGGGCAAATCTAAGTGCTAGGCAATAGGTGGGCACATCTAAGCGCTAGGCAATAGGTGGGCAAATCAACATGCTATGGAATAGGTGAGCAAATCTAAGCGCTAGGCAATAGGTGGGCAAATCAATGTGCAATGTAACAGGTGGGCAAATCTAAGCGCTAGGCAATAGGTGGGCAAATGTAAGCGCTAGGCAATAGGTGGGCAAATCTAAGCGTCAGGCAATAGGTGGGCAAATCTAAGTGCTAGGCAATAGGTGGGCAAATCAACGTGCTATGAAATAGGTGGGCAAAGCTTAGCGCCAGGCAATAGGTGGGCAAATCTAAGCGCTAGGCAATAGGTGGGCATATCAAAGTGTTATGCAACAGGTGGGCAAATCTAAGCACTAAGCAATAAGTGGGCGAATCAAAGTGCGAGGCAATAGGTGAGTGAATCAAAGCACAGGCAATAGGTGGGCAAATGTAAGCACTAGGCAATAGGTGGGCAAATCAAAGCACTATGCAACAGGTGGGCAAAACTAAGCGCCTGGCGATGGGTGGAGAAATCTAAGCGCTAGGCGATAGGTGGGCAAATCAACGTGCTATGGAATAGGTGGGCAAATCTAAGCGCCAGACAATAGGTGTGCAAATCTAAGCACTATAAAATAGGTGGGCAAATCTTAGCGCTAGGCAATAGGTGGGCAAATCTAAGCACTATAAAATAGGTGGGTGAATCAAAGTTCTAGGCAATAGGTGGGCAAATCAAAGCACTATGGAATAGGTGGGCAAATCTAAGCGCTAGGTAATACGTGGGCAAATCAAAGTGCCAGGCAATAGGTGGGCAAAACAAAGCATCATGCAATAGGTGGGCAAAACAAAGCATCATGCAATAGGTGGGCAAATTAAAGCGCTATGAAATAGGTGGGCAAATCTAAGCGCTAGGTAATACGTGGGCTAATCAAAGTGCCAGGCAATAGGTGGGCAAATCAAAATGCTAAGGAATAGGTGGGTAAATCAAAATGCAATCCCAGAGGCTTCATGATCAACTAGTAAAAGTATGGAGCCTAGTCTTATTTCTTTAAATTACATTTTTGTGAAAATATTCCTAACGTGTTCCAATCACAATTTCTTATTGTTGATCTTTTCTATTTAATAAACTGTTTTAATAAATGATAACTTATCAGTGCTTTTATTCAGATTAAAGTAACTTAAAATTTACATGACATAAATGTAAAGTTTTATCCTACGTTGTTTCTATGATGCCGAATTATAAATAATACAATTATAGATTTGTTTTTCTATTTAATTCCGTGACTACGGTGGCAAACTCACTTTAATACATGAGGGAAAAATGTCAACAATCAGCAGAATTCCAAGAATCTATCAACTTCCATCAAAGGAGAAGAGACAAACAAAAACATCATAGTAAGATGCCTGGGCTGATAGCACCGGCTGCATGTCTCCAACTAGAAAAGATCGGGGGCCACAGGAATACCTGAAGACGTAACACAAAGTCACTATGTACATGCAAAAATTAAAATGGAGAGGGTTTTTTTTAACATTTTTACGCATGTATTTTCATGTGTCATACTTTAGTTAAAAAATACAAAGAAAATAATAATAATAATAATAATAATAATAAAAAAGGAAAAAATCAGCCTATTATTAAAATACCCGTTATCTATTATTATAAAAAAAAATCACAATATGTGGCAGTGTTTATCTTCAGCGTTGTATCAGTTTTTCTCATTAATAATTAATAAATTAATAATTTCTTCAGCTTCTATTTGTCCCATTTTTACCCATAGACGTATAGACTACGTGCACACATTGAGTATTCTGTGCAGAAATTTCTGCACCAAATCTGCACCTCCTGGTAGAAAAATGCACCAAAAAACCCCAAAAAGGTGATGCATTTTTGGTGCATTTTTTATGGGTTTTTCTTTTATTATCTCATGCATTCTGGGGTGTAAAAATGCTGCAAATTTGCAAGGGAATAAAAGCAAGATGTGCACCAAACTTCAAGATTCTCATTCACATTGCTGGGATAAGGATTGGAATGCAGATTTGTGACAAAACTGCATCAGAAACGCACTGTGTGCACACAGCCATAGGGTACCGTCACATGTGGCAATATTGCTTGCAATTTCACTTGCAATTTACTGGCTGCAGTGAAATCATGGACACATTCTTACATTTGTACACGGCAACAAAATGTAACAATGTGTCCATGATTTCACTGCAATCAGCAAATTGCAAGTGAAATTGCATGCAATGTTGCGACATGTAAGGGTACCCTAACGGTACCCATAGACTTGCATTGGCAACATTGATATTCAGATCAATATTGGAGATGTCTCTGCTGTTCTGTGTCAATCACTTAGGCTCTGTACACACGCTGCTTTGTAGGTGCAGACTTTTTCTGCAGTAAAAATGCTACTAAACTGCACCCCGTGGCTGAAAAATGCGCCACAATACACATGCAACTTTGGTGCGATTTTGGTGCAGTTTGTCATGAGCTTTTTCACTATTGTTAAAGGCAAGGAGGGTTGAAAAATGCCCCAACAATTGACAGCTCATTCTTTTGTCTTGACCAAAATCTGCATCTAAACACTTCAGAATTCTCATAGACTTTGCTGGAGAGGAATAGACCGGAATAGGCAGGTTTGTGACAATATGTGACACAAAAACGCTGCAAAAAAAGAAGTGTTGGCACATGGCTTTAGTCTGCAAAAACATGTGGACATGTGAACAGCGCCATAGACTATGTCATCCATCAACTTGTAACTGAAACATGGTTTTCTGAATGACCAAAGGAAATGGTTCAAGCGATTGTGATTTTATGAAAACTGATAATAATAATATTTATTTATTTATATAGCATTATACATGCATTTGCATCACTGCCCCCATTGGGGCTTACAATCTATATTCCTTATAAGTGTGTTTTTTGAGTGTGGGAGGAAACCAGCAAACCCAGAGGAATCCCATAAGAACACAGGGAGAACATACAACCTCCTATACAGATGTTGTCCTTGGTGAGACTTGAACCCAGGATCCCAGTGCTGCAAGTCTGCAGTGCTAACCACTGAGTCACCATGTAGTGCTAATTACTGAGCTACCATATAGTGTTAACCACTGAGCCACCATACAGTGCTAAACACTGAGCCACCATACAGTGCTAACCACTGAGCCACCATACAGTGCTAACCACTCAGCCACCATACAGTGCTAACCACTGAGCCACCATATACAGTGCTAACCACTGACCCACCATACTGTGCTAACCACTGAGCCACCATATACAGTGCTAACCACTGAGCCACCATATACAGTGCTAACCACTGAGCCACCGTACAGTGCTAACCACTGAGCCACCATATACAGTGCTAACCACTGAGCCACCATATACAGTGCTAACCACTGAGCCACCATATACAGTGCTAACCACTGAGCCACCATGTAGTGCTAATTACTGAGCTACCATATAGTGTTAACCACTGAGCCACCATACAGTGCTAACCACTGAGCCACCATAGAGTGCTAACCATTGAGCCACCGCACAGTGCTAATCACTGAGCCACCATATACAGTGCTAACCATTGAGCCACCGTATACAGTGCTAACCACTGAGCCACCATACAATGCTAACCACTGAGCCACCATACAGTGCTAACCACTGAGCCACCATATACAGTGCTAACCACTGAGCCACCGTACAGTGCTAACCACTGAGCCTCTGTACAGTGCTAACCACTGAGCCACCATACAATGCTAACCACTGTGCCACCATACAATGCTAACCACTGAGCCACCATGTAGTGCTAACCACTGAGCCACCATACAGTGCTAACCACTGAGCCACCATATACAGTGCTAACCACTGAGCCACCATATACAGTGCTAACCACTGACCCACCATACAGTGCTAACCACTGAGCCACCATACAGTGCTAACCACTGAGCCACCATACAGTGCTAACCACTGAGCCACTGTACAATCCTAACCACTGAGCCACCATATACAGTGCTAACCACTGAGCCACCATACAATGCTAACCACTGAGCCACCATATACAGTGCTAACCACTGACCCACCATACAGTGCTAACCACTGAGCCACCATACAGTGCTAACCACTGAGCCACCATACAGTGCTAACCACTGAGCCACTGTACAATCCTAACCACTGAGCCACCATATAGTGCTAACCACTGAGCCACCGTAGAGTGCTAACCACTGAGCCACCGTACAGTGCTAACCACTGAGATACCATACAGTGCTAACCACTGAGCCACCGTACAGTGCTAACCACTGAGCCACCATACAGTGCTAACCACTGAGCCACCATATACAGTGCTAACCACTGCGACACCATATACAGTGCTAACCACTGAGCCACCGTACAGTGCTAACCACTGAGCCACCATATACAGTGCTAACCACTGAGCCACCGTACAGTGCTAACCACTGAGCCACCATACAGTGCTAACCACTGAGCCACCATATACAGTGCTAACCACTGAGCCACCATATACAGTGCTAACCACTGAGCCACCATATACAGTGCTAACCACTGAGCCACCATACAGTGCTAACCACTGAGCCACCATATACTGTGCTAACCACTGAGCCACCATATAGAGTGCTAACCACTAAGCCACCATATACAGTGCTAACCACTGAGCCACCATATACAGTGCTAACCACTGAGCCACCGTATACAGTGCTAACCACTGAGCCACCATATACAGTGCTAACCACTGAGCCACCATATACAGTGCTAACCACTGAGCCACCATATACTGTGCTAACCACTGAGCCACCATATACAGTGCTAACCACTGAGCCACCATACAGTGCTAACCACTGAGCCACCATATACAGGGCTAACCACTGATCCACCATACAGTGCTAACCACTGAGCCACCATATACTGTGCTAACCACTGAGCCACCATATACAGTGCTAACCACTGAGCCACCAGACAGTGCTAACCACTGAGCCACCATACACAGTGCTAATCACTGAGCCACCATACAGTGCTAACCACTGAGCCACCGTACAGTGCTAACCACTGAGCCACTGTACACCTATTCCTCCATGGTCAGACACACACATTACACAGGGGAACATTTATAAGAATATCTCAGGACAGGAACATTATTTTTAAAATCCAATTGTGGAACTTATTATTATTCTAAGATCTATTAATTAACACGTACAATTGTTTGTGGAACAACCCCTAGAAGCTTTGTGCATCTCAATCCTTCACAATACTGACTGGCTCCTCTGAGCTTCTAACCACTGATGTTTTATAGGAGGATCGGTCTTTTTTACCATCTGTATGTACGTTATGTTATTATTTTCTTAACCCTTCTATTTTTGGGAACTACTCTAAAGTCGAGGCAACAATGACTGTTTTGATTAGTCAGCCGACATTGTTGACCGTGAGTTCTCCTTGGAGCCTGAATTGGTTAAATTGAGCAGAAGACATCATTAGGTGCCATTCATTATTTTGCTTTGTAGGAAAGAGAAAAAAGTCATTTTCTGGATTATTTTACATGACAACATGTATCAGGGAAACCATCACTTTCCATTCTGCAGTATTATGACTTCTAGATGTTTGTATATTGTTACATGCACCGTAGATGTTGACTCGAAATACTAATTCCTTCATTTTTGCTAAGTAGCTACATGCAATATTTAGATATGTTGTATAGACTTGCAAATCAGGTATATCACATATGATTTTCCTGGGACTTTCTTCTCTCTTTTACTTTGTTCTTTCCCTTTTCTGGTTGGATTAAATTGGTTCTTTATAAATATACGATCATTCAAAAATTGAATTCTAGAGTAATTTATTCCAGCCATGTCAGACGACCTCGGGTTACCAGATAATCATCTGTTTTGTAATACCTTAATCTAAAGTTAAAAGTTGGTAAAGAGGAAAAAAAGAAAGACTTGGATGACATAGGACAAGATGATCATCCATCTGGTGTCTCAGATATTAAATCTAATCATGCCGGCGTTTTTACGTTTTTGCAGCCTAAGGCTTTGTGCACACAGCGCGTTTTTTATGTGTTTTTTTAGTGCAGTTTTGGCACAAAACTATCCTTCTGTCAGCAAAGTCAACGAGAGTCCTGAAGATTTGTGCACACGTTGCTTTTTTCCCCCTTGCAGATTTGGTGCAGAATTAAATCTACAGCAAGTAACGGGCTGGAACGTCAACTATGGTGGAGTGAAGGCTTGGAGCATGTGACCATAGGTTGGGGGGGTGGGTGGAAAAGGTGGTCTTAGGAGGGTAGTGATTATGCTAACGGTAGTTTCTAGGGGGTGTTACGGGTGAGCATTGACTTCACGTTATAAGTAGGCTACACTGGAGGGTGAGGGGTTTCTTTGAATCTTGCACTCCAGACAACACAGCGCCCGCCCGCCCTCCCTGTTAGTCGTAATTCTCTGGTGGGTCCAATCAAGTTGGTTACGAATTGAATTTGGGGATTCATTAACATATGGATCCCTTCACTGGATGGTGGTCCCCTTAACAGTTATTGGAAAAACAAGGGGTGCCCATGGAAGGTCGGGTTCCTCTTAAATGTTATTGGAAAAACAAGGGGCGGCCATGGAAGGTCAGGTTTCCCTTAAATGTTATTGGAAAAACAAGGGGATACCAAGCCATGGAAGGTTGGAATACCATTAACAGTTATTGGAAAAACATGGGGCGGTAATTGAAGGTCGGGTTCCACTTAATGGTTATTGGAAAAACAAGGGAATACCAAGCCATGGAAGGTTGGGATCCCCTTAATGGTTTTTGGAAAAACATGGGGCGGCCATTGAAGGTTGTGTTCCACTAAATGGTTATTGGAAAAACAAGGTGTTACCAAGCCATGGAAGGTTGGGATCCCTTTAACGGTTATTGGAAAAACATGGGGCGGTAATTGAAGGTCGGGTTCCACTTAATTGTTATTGGAAAAACAAGGGAATACCAAGCCATGGAAGGTTGGGATCCCCTTAATGGTTTTTGGAAAAACATGGGGCGGCCATTGAAGGTCGGGTTCCACTTAATTGTTATTGGAAAAACAAGGGGATACCAAGCCATGGAAGGTCGGGTTCCCTTAACAGTTATTGGAAAAACATGGGGCAGCCATGGTAGGTCAGGTTTCCCTTAAAAGTTATTGGAAAAACAAGTGGATACCAAGCCATGGAAGGTTGGGATCCCCTTAACGGTTATTGGAAAAACATGGGGCAGCCATGGAAGGTCGGGTTTCCCTTAACAGTTATTAGTAAAACAAGGGCATGCCAAGCCATGGAAGGTTGGGATCCCCTTAACGGTTATTGGAAGACAACCTCTCTCCTTGTATTTATGGTGCTCCTGAGCAGGTGTGTTTGGCTGGGAGTAAGGGAGGGGGCAATGTCATGGTAAATCACGAGATTTTTGGAGCTTTGAGGATTTCACCATTCTTGTAATTGTAATGTTTTTCTCTTTATGTTGTCAAATAAAACGGCTGCTGTGGCCAATTTATTCAAAGTCGTCTGAATATTATTCGTGGTCTGGGGTGTGGGATTGAACAGGATTGGTATATACAGGAGTTACAGAGTCCAAGTCATTGGTAAGTTGATATACCAGGGTCATGTCAATTCCTGCTGTGTTTTTGCAGTGTTTTTGCACCCAAATGTATGAAAAAAACATCAAAAACTACGTGCCAAAAATGCATCAAAATGCACCAAAAAGTGTAAAAACCGCATTGCAATTTTGGTGTGTTTTCTGCCTAAAGTTACGTTGCCCGGTTCTTGGTGCCTAAAATACCAGAACTGCAATGAAAACCTATAAGTTCAAGAGAAAAGAAATGGGAAAAGTGCGTCTCACCATTCAATCACTCACTGGACTCCCAGCCAACCGGTGTCAGTGGTCGCCGTCCAGCAATACATATAAGAAGAGTTTCCGGTGCCACTTGTGTTGGTTTAAAGTGAAGCGAGTGGCACCACAAACTCTTATATACAATGAAAACCTATTGAACGCCGATAAAAGTCATTGGGGTGCAGCCATATTTGTCCGGATCCTTGAAAAAGCAAGGCACTCAATGGAGGTCACATGTACAGTGGGTACGGAAAGTATTCAGACCCTTTTACGTTTTTCACTCTTTGTTTCATTGCAGCCATTTGATAAATTAAAAAAAGTTCATTTTTTTCTCAGTAATGTACACTCTGCTCCCCATCTTGAGGGAAAAAAACAAATGTAGAAGATTTTGCAAATTTGTTATAAGAGAAAAACTGAAATATCACATGGTGATAAGTATTCAGCCCCTTTGCTCGGTATTGGTGATAAGTATTCAGCCCCTTTGCTCAGTATTGAGTATTTGCACCTTTTGAGCTCATACAGCCATGAGTCTTGGGAATGATGCAGTTTTCCCCCTGGATTTGGGGATCCTCTCATTCTTCCTTGCAGATCCTCTCCAGTCTCGTCAGGTTGGATGGTGAACGTTGGTGGAGCCATTTTCAGGTCTCTCCAGAGATGCTCCATTGGGTTTAGGTCCGGGCTGTGGCTCCAGTCAGGAATGGTCACAGAGTTGTGGTGAAGCCGCTCCTTTGTTATTTTAACTGTGTGCTTAGGGTCGTTGTCTTGTTGGAAGGTGAACCTTCGGCCCAGTCTGAGGTCCAGAGCTCTGGAAGAGGTTTTCATCCAGGATATCTCTGTACTTAGCCGCATTCATGTTTCCTTCCATTGCAACAAGTCATCCTGTCCCTGCAGCTGAGAAACTCCCCCATAGCAAGATGCTGCCACCACCATGTTTCACTGTTGGGATTGTATTGGGCAGGTGATGAGCAGGGCCTGGTTTTCTCCACACACACCACTTAAGGCCCCGTTACACAGTACGGCATTGCTGAAATGTCATGGATTTGGAGTCGTTGAAACAACATCATTAGGACGTCGTTGCGTGTAACACAGAGATACGACTGCGATAAATCGTTGGATCATTGATCGCAGATTTGAGAATAATCAAACGATCTTCGATCAGCCAACCTGCTGTATCGTTCTGTGTGACACCGCGATGACTATGTCGTTCACGACTTCGCCCATTCACATCAGTGAACAAGTATCATTCGCTGGGTTGTGCGAACGATAGCTGCTCGCTACATCGTTGGTGCGTCGTGCACGATATCTACACGTGTGACATCTCACCAACGATGTCAAAACGATGTCCTAACGACTGCGCGCCCACGAGATCGTTAGTGATATCGTTTCAACATTGCAGCGTGTAATGGTACCTTTAGAATTATCACCAAAAAGTTCTATCTTTGTCTCATCAGACCAGAGAATCTTATTTCTTATAGTCTGGGAGTCCTTCTGTGGTCGCCGCAATGGATTACTGCACTCAATAACCCGGTGTGGTATCTCAGTCCAAAAGGAAAATGGGATAGTGAATCTCAGCCTGACCAATCATCTCCATTGCTGAAACCCACGGGTGGCGTCACAAATTCATCTCCCATAAAAATATTCCCCCCTTTTTTATTGACACAACGAGTGCCACGAAACCGGGTCACGACCCCGTGACCTCCCCAAAGAACTCCCGACTCGGTTCCCAGTACCCCACGGTCCTGGTGGGTGTGTCAGACACATTTTTAATCAAGCTTTTCTAATGACTTATGACCATTGTGTTCATGTATGCTTACATTCTATTGTGTAATATTAGTATTGATCAGTCACGATTACAATGCTATCATAACGATAGGCATGCAGATTATAGACGAATCTGGTAGACAAGGTAGATGGGCAGTCTCCAATTATTGAGTCGTTCAACCGTCCCACACAGAGCCACAAAACCGTCCCCCTGACTGGTCATTTGTAAAATATATATGTACATACATATACGATGGAGGCATAAGACCCATTGAGCACACATACACCGTTTGGGCATGATTCCATGCTAGAATGTTGACGTACCATCTGGTCACGACTGGGTTAATGTTCACATTAACCCCGTGTGCACCTCAAGTATTACCGCTCAGAACAAAACCAGTGTTCACTTCCCCTCGGCCCAACCAAAGTCGTTCACTTCAAACATTACAAGTCTGATCTATATTACATAGGAGCTGATGATAATCTTTTGTCTCCCCCCCCCCAAAATAATATTTAACACATGCTCACTTTTTATTGAGCAGCTGAATAATCAGGACACAAATATCATTTTAACCCCTCACCGACAGTGAAAAGCAAAGTTAATAATCAGTGATGTCACCCCGACCCAACCGGGGATGTGAGAGCGAGTTAACTCTTGACACTCCTCCTTACTGGGGATTGTTGTTGACCTTGGGAATGCACATTTACCCAAGAGCGGTGACACATAAGGGGACATTGAATATACCGTATTATGAACGTTTGGCGCTACACATTTAGAAGGTTTTTTCTTTTCTTGCAAAGCATGTAAAAGTATATGGAAAGCTACAATCTACTCCATGTTAGGCTCCTTCACATGTGCATGTTTCCGGTAAGTGGGACATCTGTTATATTCACGGATACTACACGTACCCATTATGGTCTATGGGGCTGCTCACATGTCCGCTTTTTTTCCGGCAGCACTGCTAATAAGGGCCAATACAAGTCTATAGGTCTGTGAAGAACACATTCAGCACACAGCATCCATGTGCCGTCCATATGCTTTACATGTTTAACATTGCAATGTATAGGAGAAGCTTTGTAACTTTATAATTTCTTTATCCATGGCGAAAAATATGGATGAATCACTGATCGCACACAGACTACACACAGATGATACATGCAGGACACATGAATCACTGATGATGAAACATGGATGACACATGCGTGAATCATTGATGATACACAGAAGGCACTGATGATATATGGATGACACACTGATGGCACACAGACACATGGATGACACACTGATGATACATGGATGATATATGAATGACACACTGATGATACATGGATGATATATGGATGACACACTGATGGCACACAGACACATGGATGACACACTGATGATACATGGATGATATATGAATGACACACTGATGATACATGGATGATATATGAATGACACACTGATGATATATGGATGACACACTGATGGCACACAGACACATGGATGACACACTGATGGCACACAGATAAATTACTGATGATATATGGATGAATCACTGATGATACCCTGACACATGGATGGTACACTGATGATACATGGATGATATATGAATGACACACTGATGATATATCGATGATACACGAATGACACACTGATGATACCCTGACACATGGATGGTACACTGATGATACATGGATGATACACGAATGACACACTGATGCTACGTGAATGAATCACTGATGACACATGGATGAATCACTGATGGCACATTGACGACACATAGATGACACACTGGTGATACATAGATGAATCACTGATGGCACTCTGATGATACATGGATGACACACTGATGATACATGGATGACACACTGATGATACATGGATGACACACTGATGATACATGGAGGATACATGAATGATATGATACATGGATGACACACTGATGATACATGAATGATACACAGATGACACACTGATGATACATGGAGGATACATGAATGACACACTGATGATACATGGAGGATACATGAATGACACACTGATGATACATGGAGGATACATGAATGACACACTGATGATACATGGAGGATACATGAATGACACACTGATGATACATGGAGGATACATGAATGACACACTGATGATACATGGATGACACACTGATGATACATGGATGACAGACTGATGATACATGGATGACACACTGATGATACATGGAGGATACATGAATGATATGATACATGGACGACACTCTGATGATACATGAATGATACACAGATGACACACTGATTATACATGGAGGATACATGAATGACACACTGATGATACATGGATGACACACTGATGATACATGGATGGTACACTGATGATACATGGATGATATATGAATGACACACTGATGATATATCGATGATACACGAATGACACACTGATGATACCCTGACACATGGATGGTACACTGATGATACATGGATGATACACGAATGACACACTGATGCTACGTGAATGAATCACTGATGACACATGGATGAATCACTGATGGCACATTGACGACACATAGATGACACACTGGTGATACATAGATGAATCACTGATGGCACTCTGATGATACATGGATGACACACTGATGATACATGGATGACACACTGATGATACATGGATGACACACTGATGATACATGGAGGATACATGAATGATATGATACATGGACAACACTCTGATGATACATGAATGATATGATACATGGATGACACACTGATGATACATGAATGATACACAGATGACACACTGATGATACATGGAGGATACATGAATGACACACTGATGATACATGGAGGATACATGAATGACACACTGATGATACATGGAGGATACATGAATGACACACTGATGATACATGGAGGATACATGAATGACACACTGATGATACATGAATGATACACAGATGACACACTGATGATATATGGAGGATACATGAATGACACACTGATACATCGATGTTACACGAATAACACACTGATGATACATGGATGAATCACTGATGACACAATGATGACACATGGATCACACACTGATGACACATGGATGACACATTGATGATACATGGATGACACAATGATGACACATGGATGACACACTGATGACACATGGATGACACAATGATGACACATGGATCACACACTGATGACACATGGATCACACACTGATGACACATGGATCACACACTGATGATACATGGATGACACACTGATGATACATGGATGACACACTGATGACACACGGATGACACACTGATGACACATGGATGACACATGGATGACACACTGATGACACATGGATGACACACTGATGATACATGGATGACAGACTGATGACACATGGATGACACACTGATGACACATGGATGACACATGGATGACACACTGATGACACATGGATGACACATGGATGACACACTGATGACACATGGATCACACACTGATGATACATGGATGACACACTGATGATACATGGATGACACACTGATGACACACGGATGACACACTGATGACACATGGATGACACATGGATGACACACTGATGACACATGGATGACACACTGATGATACATGGATGACAGACTGATGACACATGGATGACACACTGATGACACATGGATGACACATGGATGACACACTGATGACACATGGATGACACATGGATGACACACTGATGACACATGGATCACACACTGATGACACATGGATGACACACTGATGACACATGGATGACACACTGATGACACATGGATGACACACTGATGATACATGGATGACACACTGATGACACATGGATGACACACTGATGACACATGGATGACACACTGATGACACATGGATGAATCACTGATGACACACTGATGACACATGGATGACAGACGGATGATACATGGATGACACATGGATGACAGACGGATGATACATGGATGACACACTGATGACATACGGATGACATACGGATGACACATGGATGACACTGATTTTCCAGGCGAAAATATAATATTTTAAATTCATAATATTGGTTTGCATTTCGCATTGCAAAAAGTTTATACACACAATATCTGCTATTTCCGGCTGCAGATTCCAGACAGAAATCCCAGAGAAACTGGTGCATAATCCCCCGACTGTATTTGTAAGGACGGAAGTGTAGTGGGATAAAACACCGGGTCACAATCCAGTCCCACTCATTATTATTTATAATCTTCACAAAGCTTTCTCCAGGTTTGTTTGTGAAGTAAAATGACTCCTAATAATCTGCTTCCATAAAAGAAGCCGTAGACAGCGAGTATCTGCCGCAGACAGCCAACATTTAACACTTTCACTGTGATCGCTGCTGCTTTGCCTTTTTTGTTTCCCCAAGTAAACACCAATATAAATGGTAAATATCATTTAAAAAGAACAAATCAGGAATATTTATTAAAATTGTAGAAAATACAAACGTTTGATACATTTGTATAATAAATCAGTAACACAATATATGTCTTTTTATTTAACCTTGTTACTTGCTAAATATCAACCAAGTATATCACAACATGCTGACCATGGTTGTGTTTACACCGTCCGATTATCCTAATGTGAACAGATGAACGTCTCACCCGACGAACAAGTGACACATCCGCTGATCGGGTTGCCGCCCCGCTCAGTCAGCTGATTAAGGTCCTGCAGCTATCGGAGGAGGACGCCTCGTATCGCCGGACACTCGGCGCAGAGGTGAGCATTTTTTTTTTAACACATTGCTTTCTTTCCCTTTCGCACCGTTTGTAGATACATTGCGAAAGTGAAAGTAAAGCCCTGCTTGCCTGTGCTTTGCAGGCTCGGCTCCTCCCAGCTCTTTCTGTGTCCGGATCCCTCAAAATCACAGATCTGGACACGGAAATGTCCGACTAGTGTATACAAGTGTATTGAGCGGGTGTGTCTGACTAGTGGATACAAGTGTTTGGAGCAGGCGTGTCTGACTAGTGGATACAAGTGTATGGAGCGGGCCTGTCCGTCTAGTGGATACAAGTGAGTGGAGCAGGCGTGTCCGTCTAGTGGATACAAGTGTATGGAACGGGCCTGTCCGACTAGTGGATACAAGTGTATGGAGCAGGCGTGTCCGTCTAGTGGATACAAGTGTATGGAACGGGCCTGTCCGACTAGTGGATACAAGTGTATGGAGCAGGCGTGTCCGTCTAGTGGATACAAGTGTATGGAACGGGCCTGTCCGACTAGTGGATACAAGTGTATGGAGTGGGCGTGTCCGTCTAGTGGATACAAGTGTATGGAGCGGGCGTGTCCGTCTAGTGGATACAAGTGTATGGAACGGGCCTGTCCGACTAGTGGATACAAGTGTATGGAGCAGGCGTGTCCGTCTAGTGGATACAAGTGTATGGAGCGGGCCTGTCCGACTAGTGGATACAAGTGTATGGAGTGGGCCTGTCCGACTAGTGGATACAAGTGTATGGAGCGGGCCTGTCCGTCTAGTGGATACAAGTGTATGGAGCGGGCCTGTCCAACTAGTGGATACAAGTGTATGGAGCGGGCGTGTCCGACTAGTGGATACAAGTGTATGGAACGGGCCTGTCCGACTAGTGGATACAAGTGTATGGAGCAGGCGTGTCCGTCTAGTGGATACAAGTGTATGGAGCGGGCCTGTCCGTCTAGTGGATACAAGTGTATGGAGCGGGCGTGTCCGACTAGTGGATACAAGTGTATGGAGCAGGCGTGTCCGTCTAGTGGATACAAGTGTATGGAGCGGGCCTGTCCAACTAGTGGATACAAGTGTATGGAGCGGGCGTGTCCGACTAGTGGATACAAGTGTATGGAGCGGGCCTGTCCAACTAGTGGATACAAGTGTATGGAGCGGGCCTGTCCAACTAGTGGATACAAGTGTATGGAGCGGGCGTGTCCGACTAGTGGATACAAGTGTATGGAGCGGGCCTGTCCGACTAGTGTATACAAGTGTATGGAGCAGGCGTGTCCGACTAGTGGATACAAGTGTATGGAGCGGGCGTGTCCGACTAGTGGATACAAGTGTATGGAGCGGGCCTGTCCGACTAGTGGATACAAGTGTATGGAGCGGGGCGTGTCCGACTAGTGGATACAAGTGTATGGAGCGGGCGGGTCTGACTAGTGGATACAAGTGTATGGAGTGGGTGTGTCCGACTAGTGGATACAAGTGTATGGAGCGGGGCGTGTCCGACTAGTGGATACAAGTGTATGGAGCGGGCCTGTCCGACTAGTGGATACAAGTGTATGGAGCGGGCGGGTCTGACTAGTGGATACAAGTGTATGGAGCGGGCGTGTCTGACTAGTGGATACAAGTGTATGGAGCGGGCGGGTCTGACTAGTGGATACAAGTGTATGGAGTGGGCGTGTCCGACAAGTGGATACAAGTGTATGGAGCGGGGCGTGTCCGACTAGTGGATACAAGTGTATGGAGCGGGCCTGTCCGACTAGTGGATACAAGTGTATGGAGCGGGCGGGTCTGACTAGTGGATACAAGTGTATGGAGCGGGCGTGTCTGACTAGTGGATACAAGTGTATGGAGCGGGCGTGTCCGACTAGTGGATACAAGTGTATGGAGCGGGCGGGTCTGACTAGTGGATACAAGTGTATGGAGCGGGGCGTGTCCGACTAGTGGATACAAGTGTATGGAGCGGGCGTGTCCGTCTAGTGGATACAAGTATATGGAGCGGGCGTGTGCGACTAATGGATACAAGTGTATGGAGCGGGCGTGTCCGTATAGTGGATACAAGTGTATGGAGCGGGCGTGTCCGACTAGTGGATACAAGTGTATGGAGCGGGCGTGTCCGACTAGTGCATACAAGTGTATGGAGCGGGCGTGTCCGTCTAGTGGATACAAGTGTATGGAGCGGGCGTGTCCGACTAGTGGATACAAGTGTATGGAGCGGGCCTGTCCAACTAGTGGATACAAGTGTATGGAGCGGGCGTGTCCGACTAGTGGATACAAGTGTATGGAGCGGGCCTGTCCGACTAGTGGATACAAGTGTATGGAGCGGGCGTGTCTGACTAGTAGGCATTGCATTAATCTATACAGGTGTATGAACTGGGCGTGTCCGACTA
Organism: Allobates femoralis; assembly: GCA_033576535.1. Classification (NCBI taxonomy): domain Eukaryota; kingdom Metazoa; phylum Chordata; class Amphibia; order Anura; family Aromobatidae; genus Allobates; species Allobates femoralis. The sequence goes on from JARQOC010000007.1 coordinate 87,903,546, forward strand.
GTGGGTGTGACCTCACTCAATACAAGTGTATGGAGTGGGCATGTTGGACTAGTGGGAGCAGCCATCTAGTGGGTTCACCCATCTAGTGGGCGCAGCCTCAGTCAATACAAGTGTATGGAATGGGCATGTGTGCCTAGTGAGAGCACCTGATAGTGGTTGTGGCCTCGCTCAATACAGGTGTATAGAGTGGGCGTGTCCGACTAGTAGATGTGGCCTTGCTCCATACACTTGTATTGAGTGAGGCCGCGCTCACTAGTCATATTGTGGCCGGGAACATGTATATTGCATAACTGCAGCCCTTTCCCGCTTAGAAACCACAAATCCTCGCAGTGCACAGTGCAGGTGCTGGGGGACTGATAACTCAGCAGTCACAAAATTATCAGTTTAGACTGGACAACCCCTTTAAGGCCCTTGTTGAGCTCTGTTACCTACCAGACTAATTAAGCTGGAGTCATTTGTCAAGCAAAACTCCAAGGGTGATTGCCCCAGAATGTTGCTTTCTTGCCGCACACGTTGGCACGCCGCTGCCCTGCACGCCTGGCACCTCTGGACGTGTTCCGCCACTATGGTCCTGGAGCCGCTGTCCAGTGCAGTCTTAATCATGACCGTGCCGCTATTGCACGTGAGAACACATTGAGGAACATACTCTTCTTATCGCTCTTGTAGTTTGATAAGGTGGTTATCAGGGACACGGATTAAACGTGAAGCCAGTTCTAAAATATATTGACCGCATGGCAGCAGAGGCTGGAGCGCCTCTGTTCTGAATGTGCGCAGACTAATTCCTTTCTGGCTCAGTCATGACATGAGGGCTTGTTACCTTGTTGTGCTTATCTTTGCCTCTCTTATCTCCAGGGCATTGATTCCTACTTAATGGAGCCAGCGATATACAAATGAAACATCCAGATGTGCCATGTTGTAATATCCCCGCCACAAATCAGTTCCTTTCCTTAGAAATATGGCCCAGTCAATGCAGAAAGAGCAGAGGGGGGAAAGACTTTGCAAAACAAACAGATTGAATTTATTTGCTACTGACGAGATTGATAGACTGCAAAGGAGAATCTGCTACCAGCTTGTCTACCGTTTTTTCTTTTTTTTTACACTTAAAGGGGTTCTCCCACTAACAAAGTTGATGTTAATCAATAGATCTTATAATAATAATAATTTCCACAATTGGATGTGTTTAAAAATAATGTTCCTGCGCTGAGATAATCCTATATATGTGTCACTGCATTGTACTGTGTAATGGATGTGTCTGACCGTACAGGGACATGGTCTGATCATACCACATCTCCTGTGCTGAGATAATCTTATATATGTGTCCCTGCTATGTACTGTGTAATGGATCTGTCTGACCATACAGAGACATGGTCTGATCATACCACATCTCCTGTGCTGAGATAATCCTATATATGTTGTCCCTGCTATGTACTGTGTAGTGGATGTGTCTGACCATAAAGGGACATGGTCTGATCATACCACATCTCCTGTGCTGAGATAATCTTATATATGTGTCCCTGCTATGTACTGTGTAATGGATGTGTCTGACCGTACAGGGACATGGTCTAATCATACCACATCTCCTGTGCTGAGATAATCCTATATATGTGTCCCTGCTATGTACTGTGTAATGGATGTGTCTGACCGTACAGGGACATGGTCTGATCATACCACATCTCCTGTGCTGAGATAATCTTATATATGTGTCTCTACTATGTGCTGTGTAATGGATGTGTCTGACCGTACAGGGATATGGACTGATCATATCACATCTCCTGTGCTGAGATAATCTTATATATGTGTCCCTGCTATGTTCTGTGTAAAGAATGTGTCAGACTGTACAGGGACATGGTCTAATCATACCACATCTCCTGTGCTGAGATAATCTTGTACATGTGTCCCTGCTATGTACTATGTAATGGATGTGTCTGAATGTACAGGGACATGGTCTGATCATACCACATCTCTTGGACCAGGGAGGAAGGAAAAGACTATACAAACATTACAGCCGGAGATCACAAAATATAAGAGTATACAGACATTACAGCTGGGGATCACAGAATATAAGAGTATACAGACATTACAGCTGGGGATCGCAGAATATAAGAGTATACAGACATTACAGCTGGGGATCACAGAATATAAGAGTATACAGACATTACAGCTGGGGATCACAGAATATAAGAGTATACAGACATTACAGCCAGGGATCACAGAATATAAGAGTATACAGGCATTACAGCCGGGGATCACAGAATATAAGAGAATACAGACATTACAGCCAGGGATCAGAGAATATAAGAGTATACAGGCATTACAGCCGGGGATAACAGAATATAAGAGAATACAGACATGTCTGTATACTTTTTCCTACTTCCCTGCCCAGGAGTTGTAGTATGAACAAACTATGTCCCTGTAATTTCTGTATACTCTTATATTCTGTGATCCCCGGCTGTAATGTCTGTATACTGTTATAGTCTGTGATCCCCAGCTGTAATGTCTGTATCCTCTTATATTCTGTGCTCCCTGGTTGTAATGTCTGTATACTCTTATACTCTGTGATCCCCGGCTGTAATGTCTGTATACTCTTATATTCTGTGATCCCCGGCTGTAACGTCTGTATACTGTTATATTCTGTGATTCCCGGCTGTAATGTCTATATACTTTTATATTCTGTAATCCCTGGCTGTAATGTCTATATACTCTTATATTCTGTAATCCCTGGCTGTAATGTCTGTATACTCTTATATTCTGTGATCCCCGGCTGTATTGTCTGTATATTCTTATATTCTGTGATCTCCAGTTGTAATGTCTGTATACTGTTATATTCTGTGATCCCCGGCTGTAATGTCTATATACTCTTATATTCTGTGATCCCCGGCTGTAATGTCTATATACTCTTATATTCTGTAATCCCTGGCTGTAATGTCTGTATACTCTTATATTCTGTGATCCCCGGCTGTATTGTCTGTATATTCTTATATTCTGTGATCCCCGGCTGTAATGTCTGTATACTCTTATATTCTGTGATCCCGGATGTAATTTCTGTATACTCTTATATTCTGTGATCCCCGGCTGTAATGTCTGTATACTCTTATATTCTGTGATCCCCGGCTGTAATATCTGTATACTCTTATATTCTGTGATCCCCGGCTGTAATGTCTGTATACTCTTATATTCTGTGATCCCCAGCTGTAATGTCTGTATACTCTTATATTCTGTGATCCCCGGCTGTAATGTCTGTATACTCTTATATTCTGTGATCCCGGCTGTAATGTCTGTATACTTTTATATTCTGTGATCCCCGGCTGTAATGTCTGTATACTCTTTCCTTCCTCCCATGCCCAGGAGATGTGATATGATCAGACCATGTCCCTGTACAGTCAGACACATCCATTACACAGTACATAGCAGGGACACATATATAAGATTATCTCAGCACAGGAACATTTTTTTTAATCACATCCAATTGTGAAAATTATTATTATTATTGTTATTATTATTATTAGATCTATTGATTTAAAGTTAATAATAAATCTTTCTGTTTTCATCCTGAATGTTCCACAGATTGGTAAGTATGGGAGTTTCGGCTTCCCATTGCACGCTATATGAACACGTTAGCAGGGCCGACGTACTATATAAATCTTTTTAATTCTTCTTATTAATCTTTTCACCTTCTGGACACATTTTGTGGGATTTGCATTAATGAGGCCTGGCATTGTGGGATGTCGCCGCTTGTCCTTCTGACCTATGAGTTTAGCCTTCTTTGGACACACTGACCCCTGGCTGAGCCTAGGGCTGCTCTGACCTGATCCCACCCGGCTCCTTGCCCAGCCATCTCTCTATGGTATTCCAGTGGCCCAGACAGCACGTTGGCCTTACCTGAGATAATTCTGTGTAATTACACCCTTCAACACGTTTTAAACGACCCCTTCTTTGTTTTTACTTGAAAGAAATGACATTCCCTCCTATTCATACCAACAGAATGCCCAGGGAATGTTATTTGCTGACCATTTACTTCTAATTAATTCTGTTTCATGATGCCCCAAGACCCTAATGGCTCCTGGGGTGACTGATGGGCACAGACTGCTACAATTATGTCCTGGCTAAACTTAAGATTGAGACATTGATTAGATGGACAGTCCGGTAAGATCCACTTGATGAGCAGTGACATGATCCTGTATTCTGCTTCTAGTGAATCGATACATTGTCACACTTCTGCCATTGAATGCAGTTGATCTTTCTACTATTAATGGTTGGGTATGAATAAAAACATATGTGCACGTTCCGAAATGTCCGGTATATTCCTCATCAATGTATCCGAATTCGGGTATATCGACGACATCTATGATGTCAACATAGACCAACAGGATTTAGGATAAGTCAACTGGACTGTCTGTGCTGCCAATATTCATTACAATACTGAAAACTTCCATGGAGCAAAACAGATTATTTTATTCTTATTTCATGTATGTCAGAATCCATGGTTCTATTCACATTGTGTTGAACATATCATCGATGCAACTCCACAGAGACCCAAAAACTAAGGGGGCAACTACCTCCTACAACGTAGCTGGAATTGTGCATTATCATGAGCCATTGGACTGCAGAGGGCCCGTATGCTGTTTTTGTACTCTTCTGATTTTAGCTTTCTCTTGTAGGTAGACTTTGGGAGAACATCTCCATTGCAAATCTGTGATATATATCGCTGTATAGGCACCCAGTGGCATACAACGCTCATAAGTTCCATTATTACAAAAATGTATAATGCATAATATAACTTCATTTTCCGTGTAATGCAAACTAAGTTAAAATCTGCACGTAAAGCTGTGTTCACACTGGGATTTTAACCTTTGCATTAAAAGTCTGCATAATGCTCTAAAATCCATGTGTCAATTGACTTATTTATTTATCGACTTTTAGCTCGATCTTGAGCCACGGCGACTTGATGGATGAAAGTTCCGTAGGAGATCAATCTTGTACTGCCTATGTAGATCCACCAGAGTCTCCTCCATACCTAGATAGGACCACCAGGGTCTTCTCCAAGCCTAGATAGGTCCACCAGGGTCTTCTCCAAGCCTAGGTAGGTCCACCAGGGTCTTCTCCAAGCCTAGGTAGGTCCACCAGGGTCTCCTCCAAGCCAGATAGGACCATCAGGGTCTTCTCCAAGCCTAGATAGGGCTACCAGGGTCTTCTCCAAGCCTAGGTAGGTCAACTAGGGCTTCTCCAAGCCTAGGTAGGTCAACCAGGGTCTTCTCCAAGCCTAGGTAGGTCCACCAGGGTCTCCCCAAGCCTAGATAGGACCATCAGGGTCTTCTCCAAGCCTAGATAGGGCTACCAGGGTCTTCTCCAAGCCTAGGTAGGTCAAACTAGGGTATTCTCCAAGCCTAGGTAGGTCAACCAGGTCTTCTCCAAGCCTAGATAGGTCCACCAGGGTCTTTACCAAGCCTAGATAGGTCCACAGGTCTTTCCAACTAATAGTCCACTGGGTCTTCTACAAGCATAGATAATTCCACCAGGGTCTTTACCAAGCCTAGATAGGTTCACCAGGGTCTTCTCCAAGTCTAGATAGGTCCACCAGGGTCATCTCCAAGTCTAGATAGGTCCACCAAGGTCTTCTCCAAGCCTAAATGGGTTCACCAGGGTCTTTTCCAAACCTAAATAGGTCCACCAGGGTCCTCTCCAAGCCTAGATCGATCTACCAGAGTCTTCTCCAAGCCTAAATAAGTCCATCAGGGTCTCCTCCAAGCCTAGATAGGTCCACAGGTTCTTCTCCATTCCTAGATAGGTTCACCAGGGTCTCCTCCAAGCTTGGATCGGTTCACCAGGGTCTCCTCCAAGCCTAGATAGGTCCACCAGGGTCTCAGCAAGCCTAGATATGAGAACAGAACGCAGCTCTCATAGACTTGCATTGAAGAGCATTGCTGATAAAAGGTGAAAACAAACAGAATGTGAGTATAAGACAGGGGTCAGGAACCTTAGATTAAAGCACCAATCCAGAGGGAATATACAAAAATAAAAAAACTTTGGAGTGATTCTTTAAGTAGTTCACAGTCCATTACATTGCCATGTATTATAACCCCAAGTGAATTGGTTTCTGTTACTCTGAATATTACATCTGATATGAAGGCCTTAGAATGTGAAGGTAGATTGGTGTTACAAAACATCCAAATAGCTATGTAGAAGTCACCCCCTATAATATTGTATTTATAGTATTATATCATGGCTGTGTATAGACTTGTGGGGCCGAGCTTCTACTAACTGCAATCAGATATTTCGGTTTGTGACGCCCCCCGCTGTGTCCTACAATTGGCTTCACAGACGGGAAGTTGGATTTGGTTACAGACTCAGCCCCCATGGTCACAGCTCTGGTATATTTTGGTTTTTAGATCTGGGAACTTTTTTCTGGTGAACTCCTGAGTTATTTATGTTACAGTGTATAAATATATATATTATATATAGTGTGGTTACACTCCATCTGAGGACTTCACACTCATTACAATAAACAGGGACTTGTCTGCTGTAGATTGCTGGAAAAGACAGAGCACAGACTGACCGGCCAATGTGATCTGTGAATTGTGTTGTGCTCATCTTTAAGCTTTTAAGGGATTGTTTCTTCAAAAATGTTTTTTTTTTTATTTTCAATCACAATTTTTATTAAATATCTTATTAATCTTGCAATTTTCATATTGGCCAATGAGTATTTTAGCTTTATATTTCCTGTTTTTTTCCCTTTTCAGTAAGAGTTTTCAGCAGTCTTATTATCATCACAGATGGGGTATATGAAATACTTAGCTTATGTATTGGCCAATCCATGTGAGCCCAACAGCTACATCCAGGTGTATCTCTTTATTGGAACCCTATCTTGAAATGCCTCTATCTTGGTTAAAAAAAAACTACGAAGTCTGGGCAGGTAGGATCAAGCTAAAAAGAATATAGATCCTACTGCCCAAACTGTAGTTTTTTTTTAACTCAGATAGAGGCATTTCAAGTTAGGGTTCCAATAAAGAGATACGCCTTGGCGGTGGCTGTTGGGCTCACATGAATTGGCCAATAAATAAGTTAAATATCCTATTTTTTCAAATATAGTTCCTATAGCAGTAATAAGAATTCCTGCATTCAATGTTTGCATATTTTAGCTTTTTCGACTGATGCTGTATATATTTTTGTAGCTCTACATACATAGTCATCATTCTCATGAATCTATGTCCCCTATAGGGCTTATCAATGTATTTCCCCTATATAAGACTCCAACCAATTGCATAGGAAACTAATTGCCCTTTTAATATGGTTTTTGGAGCATGGTAGAACTGGAATACATTGGAGAACATGAAGATTCTATGCAGATGAAATCCATGTCGAACTCAAAACTAGGATCCCACTGCCAAAGTCGTATATCAAAATCATTGGAGATTGCCAGCAAATCTCCCGTCCATAATGGCCAACTCTTAAAGGAACCTGTCAGTTCATTTTTCAGTATGATACTAATAACACCCTTGAATAGTGCTCGGTAGGCCTTTCAGAATATGTAAAAATCATTACTGTACTTTTTGAAGTTTTCTTGCTATAAGCATCCGCACACCCAGCAGGTAGCAGAAAAAGTAATTGGCCTGACTCCTAAGAGTCACAGTACGTAAATGTTATTTAAATAACCACACCTTTCCAAGCTGGTGTTCTGTCCCTCCCCTCTGCTGAAGTTATACTGAATCCCAGGCTTCGCAGGCTGATGGGTAATATCACTACAGTCTGTGCTATCTGTAAAAGATTTCTGTTTATATGAACATTAGTTTTCCTGAGAACATGTAATGCATGTATCTGCTGAACAAATAATCAAATGTTTATATAAACACAAAGAAATATATTCAGAGCACACGCTACACACATGCCTTGATACACACATTGAAGGTGATCAGATCTGCTAGAGAGTACACACTACACACATGCCTCAGATACACACAATGAAGATCTCAGAGGGTGCATCTGCTAAGAGCACACACCTCCCCCCCCTTCTTTCTCCTCTGTCTAAAATGAGTCACACAACATAACAGATCAGAGAAAGGCAGGGCAGTGTAGTGATGCATGAATATTCATTCCTTGGCGAGAGTGCAGCAGAGAACACAGTGTGATTGACAGATGGAATCAATCTTTTATTTTGCAATTTACAGAGGATGAGAGGGAAGTAAAAATAATAGAAATACATGAATAGAGAGAGCTTAGGGAAAGAAATTAGAAAATGATATCAGTTACATATGGATTTGTGTCCTGACAGATTCCCTTTAACTAGTTCAGCAATCAGCAAAAAAAAGCCATATGTCCAGCTTCTCCAATCTTGGATACTCCTCGTTTAGCCACATATTATCATGGATACCATAAGGAAGGCTAGGGTCTGTCTAGCGTCAGCCCTCAGCCTGCCGGATGTGCTTAAAACTTAGAAAATCCCAGGCTCAGCGCATAGCATTACCGGCATGTGCCGCCTGTGTATAGTATCCCTATGGCAACCTGCAGAATCACGTACCCGCCGGTTCCACTCACAACTCCCGGTATGCGCTTTTGATGAGTGCACAGGAAACGCGGTCTTGCAGCATTTTCCTGTGCGCTCATCAAAAGCACATATCCGGGCGTTGTGAGTGGAGCCGGCGGGTGCGTGATTCTGCAGGTTGCCATAGGGATACTATACACAGGTGGCGCATAGCGTTACATGCCGGTAACGCTATGCACTGAGCCTGAGATTTAAACCGTATCCGGCAGGCTGAGGGCTGACACTAGTCAGTACCCTAGCCGAACATGTATCATCACATGTTGGTCACCAAGTCAGACTCCCTTAGGGCTCATTCGTACATCTGATTCTTGCGTCCGAGTGCTATGGTGTTTTCATGGATAGCGCTCACACCTGGGATAGTCTAGGGGCCATTCACATCACCGTGATTTTCCGAGGTCCGTGCGGTCGGCAGAAAGTCATGGCGATACGTCCGATTTTCATGGAGAAGATGTATGAGAAAGTATGACCACACCCTGATCAGAGTATGATCTTATATATCGGTACGTGAGTATATGGGTCATCTGAATGAGTTCTTACAGAGGAGAACCAAGCTAAGGTGAGTTCCCATAATGCACTGCTCTCTGGCAGAAGAATCTATTATAATACTGAATTTTTACAAATATATTCAAAATGCAGATTTTAACTTTATTGCACTTATTTGCTCTTCGGAGGTCGGATTTTCCTGTACCAGTTACAGCTAAGTGTTTAGATTCAGTAGAAGCCAATTATTAATGTGCAGGACAAAGAAGCATTCCTCCTAGCATCAGCTTTGTTCTGTTTATTGCATCTGATAAGAACGACTCCAGCCAGTCCCACCGAGCCTGGAAATGCAAAATTAAACTTCCTGTATGCAATAAAAGCAAGAACCGTGCTCATAGACTTTTTGATTAATGCATTATAGGATTGACCCTAAATTAAGTTTCAGCCACAAGTAGGACCTGCGGACGTATATTTCGTTTTCCCTCCATAGTAATAATTGTCAGGAGTTTTTACAGTTGTGCAATATCGGCGGATGGTCGCACATGTCACAAAAGGGAACCCCCAAAATGTTTATTGACCGTGCATATATGTGATAAAGTAAACAAGAAAGAAAAAATAGAAAACCCTAAATCTTACCGTGACCCTGGTATTAGCACCTTTACATTAATTAGTATGGAAACATACTGTGACTAGCCTGTAGTAAATCACAAATGAGAATCACCTGTGATAAATTGTCAGTGCCCATGTGACATGACTTAGTCACTGAATGATGACTTCAGTGTTTTAAAAAGCCACATGTTAGGCCCTGTTCCATTGTGACAAAGGAGCTGTCTGAGGACCTCAGAACTGCTATTATTAGCAAAACAAGACTTCCAAATGGTAGAAGCCCGTCTCCAAAGACCGTGGTATCCCAGTTTCTACAGTGCACAATGTTATTAAGAAGTTTACCAAGCATGGAACAGTCAACAACCTCCCTGGACGTGAGGGAAAGAGGAAAATTGACAAGAGATATCTTCAAATGTTGGGGCACCAAAACAACACGACAAACATCCACAGACCTGAAGGCCAACCTGGAATAGTCTGGGGTCATGGTTTCAACAAGTATAATATGCCGCACATTAAACCAAGCACAGCTTTATGGGTAAAAGTCAAGGAAGGAATTATCAAGAAAGAAAAGACGTAAAAAGGAAGAACTGATCTTTGCCAATGACAAACCTTAATCCGTCTGGGAGAATGTTCTCTGGACAGATGAAAAAAAAAATAGACCATTTTGGCAATGCAAAGAAAGAGTTTGTTTACTGACGGCACAATGAAGCTTATAAGGAAGAGAACAGCCTACCAACAGTTAAGCATGGTGGAGGATTCATAATGCTGTGGGGTTACTGTGCTGCGTCTGGTACTGGAGGCCACGACCGTATCACAGGAATCATGAAATCAGAGAATTATCAAGAGAATTTAGAGGGAAATGTCCGACCCAGTGTAAGAAAACTTGGTTTGAGTAGAAGATATTAACAAGTCTGATTATCTAGAAATGTAGATATACCACAGTCACCATGCTGTTCTGTTACATTGCTGGATAACTGTATGTGTCATGGAGACAGCCGGGGAGTGGGGGGGTTTGGGTCACAAAGATATCCCACCGCCATCACCAATTTGTCCTAAACAGCACTGTTAGGCCGGTTATTGGAAAACTCAGTAAACGTATTGTATATTTGTAACCTGTTGCAACGCATGGAATATATATACTGTATATACCTCTGTACCGCCACTGCCAAGCTCCACATTAACCCAGAAAAGGCATCAGCTGCCGCCACCCATCGTTTATACAGGCAGATTGGACGCCCATTAAGGTAGCGTCTGGCTAGGGGATGCAGATTATAAAGCAAGAAGAATATATGTAATCCAAAAAGTAAGGGGTGTTTTATAAAGATATACAAAAGATGTTAGAAATACAACAAAACATGACAGTATATACAATTACATAAAATTAAAGGGATAATTTTATTTGTGATGTTTATTATTTTTTTACTTTTTAAAGGACAATAAAATGTTATTATTTTAATTTTTTTATTTATTATTTTTTTTAGTCATTTTATAGGAAATAAAAAATGTTTCTTTTATTCTCCCTCTAGAATACAGGGACATTGCAGTGTATTTCTATGTACAATGTATCTCTATGTACCTGTATAATCTTCCTTTGGAGTACGACACTGTGCTGCAGCTTCAAGTATAGAAAATTCTCCCACTGCCATCACCACAGTCTGTAACTCAAAACTTTAGCTCCTGCCAACAATGATGGAGGTTGTCAGTTCAAGTTCCAAGGACAATCAGAAAAGAAAATTACATTTTTTGCAATTAGAATGAAATTGGTGTTTTTGCAATTTTTGTTTTGTAAATTTGTAGGAACAAAACAAGCTGATTATTTATTCACCTCTACAATACAGGTACATAGTGATACATTGTACATACTAGTGTATTTCTATCTACCTGTATAATCTGCTTCTGGGCTCTCCACCTGTACTACAGTTCAAGTATACCAAATTCTCCTACTTCTCAGTGTGGGTAATGGCTCATTGGTAGAGCTGCTGCCTATTAAGAAGAAGTTCACAGTTTGAGCTTCGGGGAGAGAATTGTTTATTAAATGTATCTGCATTCAGAGGGATACAGCTCCGCTCCCAAGAAGAGGAGGACCCCGTCCCCGAGGAGAGAAGGAGGAGATGTGGAGCCAGGGATGAGAGGAAGTAAGGGCTTTGTAGCCTCATCCTTGAGGATAGGATAGGATGACCTCACCCACGAGGATAGGATCAACTTTGGAGCCACAGATAAGAGGAAGTAAGGACTTTGCAACTTCATCCCTGCCCCTGAGGAGAAGAGGAACTGTGGAGCTACGGAAGAGAGGTGAGAGGAAGTCAGAGCATTGCAGCCCTGCCCCTGAGGAGAGAAGGACCCAATACCTGAGGAGAGGAGGAGCTGTGGAGCCAGGTATGAGAGGAAGTCAGAGCATTGCAGCCCTGCCCCTGAGGAGAGAAGGACCCAATACCTGAGGAGAGGAGGAGCTGTGGAGCCAGGGATGAGAGGAAGTCAGGGCTTTGAAGCACCACCCTTGAAGATAGGAGGACCCAAACCTGAGGAGAGGAGGAGGTGTGGAGCCAGGAATGAGAGGTGAGAGGAAGTCAGCTCTTTGCAGCCCCGCCCCTGAGGAGAGGAAGACTTCTCTCCAGAGGATAGGAGGAGCTGTGAAGCCAAGGATGCGAGGAAGTCAGAGATTTGAAACCCCACCCTTGAAGAGAAGAGGACCCCACCCTTTAGAAGAGGAGGAGCTGTGGAGCCAGGGATGAGAGGAAGTCAGGGCTTTGAAACCCCACCCTTGAAGAGAAGAGGACCCCACCCCTGAGGAGATGAGGAGCTGTGGAGCCAGGAATGAAAGTTGAAAGGAACTTGGGACAACTCCCTGACTGCTGAGACAGCGGGACTGAGCCATCAAATCAGGACAGTCCTGCTGGCTCCGGGACGGTTTGAGCTGTGCTTCAGGTTTTATGACAAACCTGCAAAGAAAAAAATAAAACTCATCGTCTCCTGGAGCGTGACAATGCCTGGCTGTGACACCGAGAGGTTACAAATATGCAATTAGGGTCCGTGGAGCCTCGTTTAGGAGTCTCAAACACCGGACTAGCCAAGAGGTTACAGACTCCTTTAACTTTTTCAAACTTTAAAGTTCAGTAAAATGAATTGTTTTCGCAGCGACTTCTAGTGACTCCGGCAGAGCTGACGAATGACCAAACTCTTCCTCGGCCGCGAAGGGTGTAAACCGGCATCCACCCACCCCGCTTATAGCTAATAAAAGGGGCCATTCATAAAAGTCTTTTGTTGGGTGATCTAAGACCATCCAAATCCACTGTTCTATAGATGCTAATTATAGTAATGTCCAATGTTAATCAGACCCCGTCGTCCCCCCTCCGACACGGCGGTGACAGGCACCTGCTGCCTTTTTCAGAGGGGCTCCCTTTTCACTGTACAAATACAGCTGATCTGTCTGCGTTCCCCGGCTCACGTGCCGGAGGAATAAATCTGGATGTGCCTCTCTTTCCATGTGTGTGTGCACACTGTGCAGCTGCAGGCTGAGCAGCCATAGAAGGCGAGAGGTGACCGGCTCGCCCCTCTCTTGTTCACTTTGTGCTCACCCAAGCTGACATTGCTCCTGCTATTCCCTTTGTTGCTAGTGCAAATACACACACAAGTTTCCTTCCAAAGGCTAATGAGAAAGCAGCCATCTGAAATATTGCACTGTGCAGTCCCCAGGTTAAAACAAACATAAACACTTGCCTTCAATACTCTGCCCTGAGAGCCTTTTCTTATGAAGATAAGCTGGTTATCTCATTCACTCAGATTTTAATCTGACGGCTCCTTTGCTTGCAGCCGGCTGAATATAGGATATGCATACCTCAATTCGGGATTTAAATCTCAGATTTAGCAAAAACTCTCGGAAGCAAAAACACAAAACGCGTCTTTAAAAAACCACAATTTGGAGAAGCAAAATATTTTGGATTTTTTTTTGTTACATTTTTAATCCAGTTTCTTCTTTAAAGTTGGCTCCATTCACACACAGCGACACGTTGTGACATTTACCCACTGTGGCCCTACAAGACTCTGGTGCAAAGGTGGCATTTTTTTCCTAAGCGATATGATTTTAATCCCATTTTTTATGGGTTTAATAGAGAAAAATAATCAATCACGCCATGTTTTAATAATAATAATAATAATAATAATAATAATAATGTTATTATGCCATTTTCTAATCAAGATAAATGATGTAATCGCTGTGTTATGCTGCTCGTTACGATTATATATACATATTATTTATATTTATTTATTTATTTATTTATTTATTTATTTATTCTGTAATTTCCTCCGGGATCAATAAAGTTTATCTTATTTATTTATATAGCGCTATTAATTCCATAGAGCTTTACATACACTGTCACAATCCGTATGTCTTTCAGAGAGACCAAATATTTTCTGATTTGTGATGATCATTTATTTGATGTTTTATTTGATTTTATTTATTTGTTTTATTGATGTTATTTATTATTATTTAATTATGTTATGTATTTTATGTTTTATTTATGCTGTTAGTTTATGTTATTTATTATATTTATAAATATTTTATTATTATTTTAAGTATTAAAATGTATTTATTATTATTTAATTATGTTATGTATTTTTATGTTATTAATTTATGTTATTTATTATATTTTATTATTATTTTATTATTATTATTTAAGAGTTAAAATGTGTTTATTACTATTTATTATTTAATTATGTTATGTATTTTATGTTTTATTTATGTTTTGTTTATGTTATTAATTTATGTTATTTATTATATTTATCATTATTTTATTATTATTTTAAGTATTAAAATGTATTTATTATTATTTAACTATTTTATGTATTGTATGTTTTATTTATGTTATAAATGTATGTTATTTATTATATTTATCATTATTTTATCATTATTTTAAGTATTAAAATGTATTTATTATTATTTATTATTTAATTATGTTATGTATTTTATGTTTTATTTATGTTTTGTTTATGTTATTAATTTATGTTATTTATTATATTTATCATTATTTTATTATTATTTTAAGTATTAAAATGTATTTATTATTATTTAACTATTTTATGTATTGTATGTTTTATTTATGTTTTATTTATGTTATAAATGTGTATTTTATATATTTATCATTATTTTATCATTATTTTAAGTATTAAAATGTATTTATTACTATTTATTATTTAATTATGTTATGTATTTTATGTTTTATTTATGTTTTGTTTATGTTATTAATTTATGTTATTTATTATATTTATTATTATTTTATTCTTAATTTAAGTATTAACATTTATTTATAATTATTTATTATTTCATTATGTTATGTATTTTATGTTATTAATTTATGTTATGTAATATTTTTATCATTATTTTATTATTATTATTTTAAGTATTAAAATGTATTTATTATTTAATTATGTTATGTATTTTATTTATGTTTTATTTATGTTATTGATTTATGTTATTTATATATTTATCATTATTTTATTATTTTAAGTATTAAAATTGATTTATTATTATTTATTATTTAATTATGTTATGTATTTTAAGTTTTATTTATGTTTTATCTATGTTATTATTTTATGTTATTTATTATATTTATCATTATTTTATTATTTGTTTTAGTATTAAAATGTATATATTATTATTTATTATTTAATTATGTTACGTATTTTATTTATGTATTATTTATGTTATTAATTTATTTTATTATATTTAGCATTATTTTATTATTTTAAGTATTAAAATTATTTTTTTATTATTTATGTTATGTGTTTTATTTTTTATTTATGTTATTAATTTATGTTATTTATTATATTTATAATTATTTTATTATTTTAAAATGTATTTATTATTATTTATTATTTAATTATTAAAGCCCTAGTTCCTTCCTTTCACTGTGGAGGTTGTTGGTTCAAGTCCCAGGGGCACTCACAAAACAATCTTATTATTTCTTCACCTCTAGAATATAGGTACATAGAAATACAGTATAACTATGTACAATGTATCTGTATGTACCTGTATTATGTGCATTTAGGTTCTTTGTCTGCACTACAGGTCAAGTATACCAAATTCTCCTACCTCTCACTGTGGGTAGTGGCTCATTGGTAGAGCTGCTGCCTAATAATGAGACGTTCATAGTTTGAGCTTTAGGGAGAGAATTGTGGGTTTTTTATGCCTTTTTAGTGCAATTTTGTCACAATGAGAACCCTGAGGTTTTGTGCATATGTTGTTTTTTTCCCTTGCAGATTTGGTGCAGAAATAAATCTTAAACATGTCAACTCTTTCAGCATTTTTCCAACCCAAAATGCATGAAAAAACGCACCAAAATATATAAAAATAAATCCCACATTGCGTCTTTAGTGCGTTTTTCTGCCTCAAGATGCAGATTTGGGGCACAAATAGTCAATGTGTGCATGTACCTTTTCAGGCTATCTACCTACAATGAGTCTTTGACGCTGTTTATTCTTGCTGTTGCTTGAGCAGATGCAGTAAATCTGCTGGATCTTCTGCACATCAGCAAAACCGCACATCTTTGATGTTTCCTGGATTTTGGTCAATAAGTCTTCATCTACCTTCTACTGGATACACAAGACTGGATACTCACATACCGGACCCTCACAAGACTAGTTACTCACGTATTGGAACCTCATAAGTCATATACTTACCCATTAGACAAGACCAGATACTCACTTATTCAGTCCCAACAATACCAGATACCGATCCTACCCTTTCAAGACCAGATATCTATTGAACCCTCACAAGACCAGTTGATTATCCTACCCTCATAAGTCCAGATACTCACATTTCGGCATTTCCTAAATCCAGAATTTTACACATTGGACCCTCAACTATCAAGGTTAATTTTCTATATGTTATTACATATTACTATATTAAAAATGGGTCCATGGCAGCAATGAATCAGTTCCCTCACAAGACCAGACACTGTCCTATCGAACCCTCACAAGACCAGATACTCAACTATTGGACCCTCACAAAACCAGATACTCACTTATTGTACCCTCACAAGACTATATACTCACCTATCGGACCCTCACAAATACAGATACTTATGCAGTCCCCTGTCGGACTCTCACAAGAGCAGTTACCTATCACACCCTCTCAAGACCAGTTACCTATCACACCCTCTCAAGACCAGTTACCTATCACACCCTCTCAAGACCAGTTACCTATCACACCCTCTCAAGACCAGTTACCTATCACACCCTCTCAAGACCAGTTACCTATTGGAACCTCACAAGACTCACCTAACCAATCCCCGCAAGACTAAATACTCGCATACTGGACCCTCACAAGACCATATACTCACCTATCGGACCCTCATAAAACACGATACTCACCTATTGGACCCTTACAAGACCAGATACTCACTTATTGTACCCTCACAAGACTATATACTCACCTATCGGACCCTCACAAATACAGATACTCACTTATGCAGTCCCGTATCGGACTCTCACAAGACCAGTTACCTATCACACCCTCTCAAGACCAGTTACCTATCACACCCTCTCAAGACCAGTTACCTATCACACCCTCTCAAGACCAATTACCTATCACACCCTCTCAAGACCAGTTACCTATTGGAACCTCACAAGACTCACCTAACCAATCCCCGCAAGACTAAATACTCGCATACTGGACCCTCACAAGACCATATACTCACCTATCGGACCCTCATAAAACACGATACTCACCTATTGGACCCTTACAAGACCAGATACTCACTTATTGTACCCTCACAAGACTATATACTCACCTATCGGACCCTCACAAATACAGATACTCACTTATGCAGTCCCGTATCGGACTCTCACAAGACCAGTTACCTATCACACCCTCTCAAGACCAGTTACCTATCACACCCTCTCAAGACCAATTACCTATACACACCCTCTCAAGACCAGTTACCTATTGGACCCTCAGAAGGCTCACCTAACCAATCCCCACAAGACTAAATGCTTGCATAATGGACCCTCATATACTCACCTATCGGACCCTCATAAAACCCGATACTTACCTATTGGACCCTTACAAGACCAGATTCTCACTTATTAAACCCTCCCCAGTCCAGATACTCACATTTCAGCTTTTATAAATCCAGAATCTCACCTATGGGAGCCTCAACTATGGAGGCTAATACACTATATGCTATGAATGTGAATATGCAAAGCTACTAGTGCAGAATTCAGCTTACATTAAAGCATCCATGCAAATTTGGAAGGGTGATGTATGATCTTTAGCACACAGATCTGTTGGGGGGGGGCATGGGGACTGAGAGTCGCTGATTTATCTGAACCGTCTACGTCTATAAGTGGATCAGGAGAAACAGCCTTTGTAGGTATCCTGCTCAGTGATGGGTTGAAAGAACCCATATAGGGACGGTAGGGAGAGCAGGGCACAGCCGCAGGTGAGTGCAGGAGGTCCCCTCTCCCCCATTCCCTATGAGCAGGGCCCACTGCTGTTTTTCTCCTCCCCGTCTGTTGTTTTGTGTAGTGCGCCACTGTCATGCCCGGTAGCTGGACTCCCCCTTGGTCCAGCGTGACACACAGACAGCGGTGCAGAGGAACAGCAGGCGTCTGCTCTAGTGTTAAGACTCCTATGGACCCATTTTTAATAAATTATTATGGAGTGAGCATCCCCTATATTTTAAAGAAATTCTATTTTTATTAGCCTATACTGTGCTGTGTGCATTGTGCCCTATTGTTATTGCAGATTACAGTGTTCAGCGCTCCTGGAGTCTCTGGACTGATGTTTTATCCATTAATGCCAAGAATACCAACTGCAGCCTGCTCAGAGCAAGCTGCTTTGTGGTTAGTCATACCCCTATCTCATGATCCGTGGACCTACAAAGCAGCACTTAACAAGGAGACAACCCAAAATGGGCTGGAAACAAAGGCCCCTCTGTGAAGGTTCGGTCAGCAAGGTGAGGCAGCCGGAGTACAAGGAGGTTCAGCCAAGATCAATGTGCAGCCTAATTGCTGCAGACTGTCATGTTAATACTTAATATGTGTTAACCCCTTACTAAGAACGGTAGCAGACCGTAGAAAGTTAGCAGATCGTACGAGTGTGGGGAAAAAAAATCACTAACATTCAACATGCTTCATAGGAGTTTACAATCACTTGAGTTACAGCTAGAATATCCATCGATCTATAGTGCCTCGAAAAAGTATTCATAGACCATAAACTTTTTCAAACTTTTTCCCATTACACCCAAAAACCTAAAAGTATTTTACTTAATAAAGCAATGCAAAGTAACAAGTATTTGAGAAGTGTAAAGAAAATGATACAGGTTTTTCTAAATATTTAAAAAATATAAATCTAAGAAATTTGGACTTGCATTTTTAGTCTAAATAAAACCCTGAGCAACTAATTGACTCCGAAAGTCACCTAATTAGTTAATTAAGTGCATCTGTGTGTCATTTATTCTCAGTAGAACAACAGCTGTTCTGTGAAGGCCTCAGTGGTTGTTTGAGAACATTAAGGATCAAACAATATCATAAAAACCAAGGAACACACCGGACAGGTCAAGGATAAATTTGTGGAGAAGAGTAAAGCAGGGTTAGGTTAGAAAAAAATAGCCCAAGTTCTGAATATCTCACGAAGAACTGTTCAATCAATCATCCAAAAATGGAAGAAATATGGCACAACTGCAAAACTACCAAGACGTGGCATTCACCTAAACTGACACCCCAAGAAGGAGAGCGCTAATTGGAGAAGAGTCGAGAGGTCCACGGTCACTGGAGGAGCAGCAGAGATCACAGCTCAGGGGGGAGAACCTGTCTACAGCACAACTATTAGTTGTATGCTGCACAAATCTGGCCTTTATGGAAGACTGGGAAGAAGAAAGCCATCTTTGAAAGCAATTTTACAAGACGTCAGTTTGCAAAAAGCCATGTGAGGACACAGCAATCATGTGGAAGAAGGTGTTCTGGTCAGATGAAACGAAAGAAGAACTTTTTGGTTTAAATGCAAAATGCTATGTGTGGCTGAAAACTAACACCTTGAAAACACCATCCCCACAGTCACTCATGGTGGTTGCAGCATCCTGCTGTGGGGAGGCTTATCTTCAGCAGAGGCAGGGAAGCTGGTCAAGGGTGATAGGAAGATAGATGGAACTAAATATATGTCTATGCTAAAAGAAAACCTTTCAGAAGCTTCAAAATACTTGAAACTGGAGTGTAAGTTCACCTTCCATCTAGAAAAAATAACCTTATCATCCTTCCAGAGCTACATCTTACCTTTGGGTTTGTTAATATAGTATTCGTAACACATGATCTTTTCCACATTTCTTCTTCTTAGGGTACACGTCGCAACGTTGCATGCAATTTCACTGGCAATTTGCTGGTTGCAGTGAAATCATGGACACATTGTTACATTTGTACACGGCAACAAAATAGAACAATGTGTCCATGATTTCACTGCAACCAGCAAATTGCCAGTGAAATTGCATGCAACGTTGCGACGTGTAACGGTACCGAAGAAGAAGAATGTGGAAAAGATCATGTGTTACGAATACTTTATTAACAAACCCAAAGGTAAGATGTGTATATGATCCACGCTGCCGAATGATTAAAGGACCACTGGTGGCTTCATTCATTCTACGCGTTTCGGAGCATTATCCTCGCTTCTTCCTCAGGGAACCAACCTTGCTGGTTGGTTGGGTCCTGAAGGGACCCAAAAGGGAAAGCGCAGCAGGAAGGCCTCGAACCACCTGGCGAGGTGGATCTCCGAATGCTTCCAGGCTGACTTGACCCTTCCAAAACCTGGTAACCAGTGCCCCAGACTGCACCACCATCTGCCAAGTAAAGGTAAAGGAAACTGAACCCTTTTGTGTCCTCCAATTATTTCCCGTGCCCTCCGTCCTGCATCCCAACGACAGTTACCATCAGCCCCATAGACTGTCACACCATCCCTGGGGCCCCGCTCCACCTGTGGGGAGTGATGCCATCCCATCTGCCCCAGAGGCCCTAACCAGCAGCGTCGGCCATCGCTGGCCAAATACCACAAGGTGGCTTCACAGACTTCAAATCCCCTGTAAATACCCCCTTACTGCACGGCAAGGTAAACGGAGCCACCGTGACCTCCCGAGTATCGCTAACAAGTACCCCCGACCCTTGCGGTTGTTACATTTACAATATGGCTTTTTATTTCAGAATAATCTAATGTGAATAGGTCCCCTAATGGCTTGGTTCACATATATTGAGTTACTTCAGGCCAGTTGTTTTGTGTTGGTTGCAGGACAACTCACAGAAGGTTTGCACCAGTCCTCAGGTCATGGATGTATCACAAAACACATTTTTTTCCCTATCTCAGAACTGATCTGATGAAACAACATGTGCACAAAATGCTGCAAAGGATCACATGGAACATGTAGGATCACATGGAACACTATAGGATCAGCTCCGGGTCAGTTTCCCTCTGACGTTTTGCTACTTTGCCAAAAGGAAATAATAGTGGTTAACCAGGTACAGTCCTGCTCATCGCTATTGTCGCTCATGAAGTTTAAGTACATAATGTGGAAAATCTCCTGAAAATAATGAATCCAGTGAAACCACTTTTTTTGTATAGAGACTCGTACTAAATACAAAAGAGCAAATGATAAACTACAATTTACAACAAAAAACAATGGGAGGGAAAAATAGAAAAACCTAAAGCTGCTGTGACCCTGGTATTGGCCCCTTTACATTAAATTGATATGGAGACACATTGTGACTCGCCTGTGGTAAATCCCAAATGAGAATCACCTGTGATAAATCTGGTGTCCATGTAACATGAATTAGCGAATGAATGAATACTTTGTTTTAAAAGCCACATGTTAGGCCTGTTCTCATTTGTCACAATGGTGAAGACATAGGAGCTGTCTGAGACACAGAATGCTTTTATTAATTGTATTGACACATTGTGACTCGCCTGTGGTAAATCCAATGAAATCACCTGTGATAAATTCTGGTGTCCACGTGACATGAATTAGCCAATGAATATGACTTCATGTTTTAAAAAGCCACATGTTAGGCCCTGTTCCTTTGTCTCAATGGTGAAGACATAGGAGCTGATTGAGGACATCAGAACTGCTATTATTGCAAACACAAAACTTTCAAAGGGTATAAGGCCGTCTCCAAAGGTATCCCAGATTCAACAGTGCACAATGTTATTAAGAAGTTTTCAAAGCATGAAACTGTCAAGAACCTCCCTGGAGTGGGGGAAAGAGGAAAATTGATGAGATGTCTTTGAAGGTTGTGCGAATGGCGGAAAAAACACCAAACTCCAAAGACCTGAAGGCCAACCTAGACAGCCTGGGTCATGGTTTCAAGACAGGGGCGGACTACCCAGGTGGCAGGGGGCAAGTGCCCCCCAGGCTGGTGGTATTGCCCTTATCTAGGGCAGCCCCCATACTGAAATGGGCCAGAGGCTCTGTTTTGCGGCCGCAGCTGCTTGTATCACAGCAGCTGAACATCAGATGCACCCTCCGGGAAGTGTGGCGAGTGGGTGCCCAACTGCACAACCCCCCCCACCCTCTCCCCTGCTCCTCACCCTGTCCAATAGTGCCCCTCCCCGATCCTCACCTTGTCCAATAGCACCCCCCGCTCCTCACTTGCAAGGGCTGGAAACTTCACACTGCCTCTCGGGGCAAAGTGCACCAGCCCGCCCCTGATTCAAGAAGTACCATACACCACACACTAAATCAAGCAGAGCTTTATGGGTGAAGGCCAAGGAAAAAAACATTGCTAAAGAAAAGGCATAAAAAGGAACAACTGATCTTTGCCAAAGACAAACCACAATCCGTCTGGGAAAATGCTCTGTGGACAGATGAAACAAAAATAGATCTTTTTGGCAATGGAAAGCAACAGTTTGTGTGTGGGCGGCGCAATGAAGCTTATAGGAAGAGAACATCCTACCAACAGTTAAGCATGGTGGAGGATCCATAATGCTGTGGGATTGCTCTGCTGCACCAGGTACTGGAGGCCTCAACCGTATCACTGAAATCAGAGAATTATCAAGATATTTTCGAGAGAAATATCCAACCCAGTGTAAGAAAGCTTGGTTTGAGTCAAAGATCATGGGTCCTCCAGCAAGACAATGACCCAAAGCCACATCCAAAGGTACACAGGAATGGTGGAAAAAGAAAAAATGCAACAATGACTTGACCTCGATCCCATTGAAAATCTTTGGGGGGCGCTGAAATCTGCCATTGTACGAAGGAAGAAACCATTGCCAAACACAAACCACAATCCTTCCGGGAGAATGTTCTGTGGACAGATGAAACAAAAATAGACCTTTTTGGCAATGCAATTTATGGGGGTGAGGCCTAATAGGTCACCTATTATTATGTCAGCAGCCCCGATAGTATTAAGAACATCATGGTGCAAGCCATAGTCACTATAGGATAACTCACAGGCAACGAAGGATGCACAATCTGCCCCCATACACCTAGAAGAATCCAACAAAATGGAACTATAGAAGTAATTCACATTTGACATTTTGGATAGAAGAATTCCTCTTTTGTACTGGGACCTTGGAGACTTTCCTTCTGTAATAGTCTGTATATGTTTCCCTTAGGGTTTGTTGAATACGACGTTATGTACTTTTCTTTTCCTGACATCTGAAATATATCGATTTTATTCATTGTTTGCAAACAAATAGAACACAATAGAATGTGAGAGCATTATTGTGCAATCTTAATGACGGCTGTGCTCTCCGTGACTTTTTACCCTCTTTCTTAATAAGACGTATTTTCTTCACTTTCAAAGAGAAATATATAGTGTTTAGTTGTTTATGTCTGTTATTTTGCGGTGCCGGTGAAATCTTCTCAATCTCCATATGAAAAGAAGAAATTCTTTTGGTCTTTTGGTCAAGACTCTTTTTTTTTCATTGGGTTTGGTCAAAAATCTCTTCTTAGCCTTAGGGGAACAGTAATAAGTCAAAAGTTGTGCAATGTGTCAGGTCGTGTGACGGGATTTATGTGCTGAAGAACTGGACACTTTCTTAGATTTATTGTTCCCTTCCCCCCCCCCCCAAAAAAAATGTCCTTCTAGTATTTCATATTACATCTATCAACTCTCATAGTATCCATTTTTCTTTTATTCTTTTGCTTTTCAAATCACATTATTTGTTTTTAATATTTTGCAAAGTTTCAACCTAATAAACACAAGACGACATATGAATCATTTCATAAAAATCTTTTCTGCTTTTTTGTGTTATCTTTCTTTTTGTATAACCATCTAATGATGAACTTTGACATGTCATGTAGTTTTCTTTGGCGCCCTATTTCGTGTACCGTGACCAAAGCTTTGTATTTGGGCTGTATGCACCTTGGATGTATTGAAGAAGAATCTGGATGGCTTTGAAACGCATTGAATAAAACCGCATTGTTCCTACTGGTGTATCCCGGATCTTGTTCACAGAGGTCTCCATATAGTTTATCTGAGGTCACAGCTGAGCCAAGCCAGATAAATTCGACTCAGACGAGCTCAGGGCTGCTTGCGGTGAGCAGACACTACTGTTTCCACTCACCTCAGTGTAGCAGAAACGGGGGAGCTTTGTGCGACATCGTGATGCAAAATTACTGTTGGAGCTGGGTATGTTCGGGGTTAATTAATGGGTGAAAGAGCTTTGTCAGTGTGCTTTATTTCAAATAAAAGATTTTTCTCTTTGTGTTTTTTTTAAACTATTTTAACTATTATAGGATTAATAATGTGCGGATCTTGTAGACTGCGAGCCCCTGTGGGCAGGGTCATCTCTCCTTTTGTACTTATTGTGCACCTTGCTCATGTTTGTTTGTTGTACCTGTCTATGGATGCCCCTTTTCACATGTAACACGCCATGGGTTAAATAATGCTATAATAATAAATAATGATAATCTCATAGAGACCTGAACATGACCGATCTAGGATTTGTTGACAGCTGTCAAATTCAGCTGTCATTAACCCTTTCTTTTACCCAGATTGGCACTGCACGAGGCCATCAGGAAGAGCTGGGTAAAATGCCAATAATGGCAATTCTAATAAATGTGCCAAATTCTGAATTGGCTGTGGGCTGCTAGTCTTACCCTAGAGGGGGAAGGGGGTAATAACTATGTGCCTCCTCAGGTTGGGAATACCAACTATATCAAACAGGGGGACCCTCACACTGCTGGGCTTTTATATTATTTATTTAAATCATTAAAAAAACACATTAGGTACCCATATTTGATACTCAGCCAGTATATGAAGTGACAAGTTGGGGTCTACAGGCCACAGCTGTCCGCTTTATCTGCTCTGAGAATAAAAAATATGGGGACCCCTATGCAATATTTTTTTTCAATTATTTTATTTTTACACATGTGAGGGCAGGTTCATTGCCATACATGTGTGTAGCAACCAATCACAGACACCGGTCCAGATTATGGGGGCGCAGTCTGACTCAATAGCCAATCACAGACACTGTCAAAGAGGGTGGACGTCTATGATTGGCTGTTGGAGTCAGTGCAATGAATAGGCTTGAAGCTCAACAAGCGGACTCAAAAGGGAGTGAGTGTGGCGGAGACTGGCAAGTATAATTCTCCTGTTTTAATCATTATTTGGCTTATTGTTAAAGCACCCTCCCAGCTGAACCCGAACAGTAACATGGACTTCTCATGGGGAGACCATGCCCGAACACTAGATGTTCAGTACAGATCCCGTACTTTACAGTTTGGGTTCGCCCATCACTAGTCAACGCGTTTCAAAGAACAATCTTCGTAAGGTGATTTGTCCTGATGAAGAACATTGTTTTTTTGAAACGTCTTGATCAACAACAAGACATCCTGATTCATGTTTCATCCTATAAACCATTTTTCTGCCGGGGGTCATTTGGAAATTTCTACCATCCTTCAGGGGCCGTACATAATTATCAACTTGAAAATTTACCGCTATATTTGGTTAAACAATCAACTCACCCCTACTGTGGTGGCTGGAGCTGCTTCTCTTTGGCGTGGGTGATATTGGTCATTTTGCTTCTCAACTGCTTTTCCAGGTTTGCTAGAGCCCTAGACATCACAGGAGAGGCTGGGGGTATATACCTCACTGGGGAGACTGAGACTGGGGCATAGAGGTCACTGGAGAGCTGGATTTAAAGGGCAGACAGTCGGCAAAACGCGTCTGCCAGCCTGAGCACTGCGGTCCCCAGGAATCTGCCCGGGGGCGGCAAAAAAATCATCGAGGGCCGCATTCGGCCCTGGGGCCTGAGGTTCCCCACCCCTGCTATAAACAAAATGATCAATATGGAAACAGGTAAACAATCCCTACCCTAAATCTTAAGGATTTCACTAGTATTTCCAGTGGCGTGCTTGAGCGGAGCTCCAGTACCGGTGTGCACTAGCACTGTATTATCATGATATATGACTATATAAATTCATTTATCTACAACCATGGTAAATGGAGAACTAATAATCCCTACCCTAAATCTTAAGGATTTCACTAGTATTTCCAGTGGCGTGCTTGAGCGGAGCTCCAGTACCGGTGTGCACTAGCACTGTATTATCATGATATATGACTATATAAATTCATTTATCTACAACCATGGTAAATGGAGAACTAATAATCCTTTCCCAACCAAGATCGAAAATTGATTTTGTAAAGGTGAAAAGGTACCCGTCGAAGCGGTGTACGACCGCGAAACGGTGTACCGTCGTCCGCCTCCTTGCACCTCCCTTCCCAGCTTTGCATAGCCATGTAATGATTTAACCTGGACTATGAATAAAATGAAGATCATCTGTCGGTGAGTGCGGGTTTTTTGTCTTCTTTGAATTTATATGGATTTGTATACCCCGGCACCACAGGACGACACTATTGGCATCGGTCACACAGTGACATAGGGTTAATGCTACATATGCGTTTAGTGCCCAGCGGTTTTCTACTTTTTGATGATATATGACTATACTCTATGACTCACGTCTCTCCATCACTCAGAGCAGTAAACACTTCCTAAAGGTACAGATTGTTAATGTGTCTATTTACTGTGTTACCTTCCTCCTGACCGAGTTCAGTCTCCTCCAGGGGACAAGGAGAAATAAATAGTACGGTCATCAGTTCCAGGAATGATGCGTGAGGTGTGTTATGTGCCCTGGAACCACACCATGAAAAGTTTAAAAGGTTGTAATTTCCTCTTAAATGAGCACCTTGCTGCATGACTATTTTCCACTTCATGTCACACAGGTGGTTTCTATGCTAAAAAAACCCCACAATAAAACAAAAGCTGCAATGTTAGTGTGTTTTATTCTTACCCGGTCAATGATGTCATCCCGCCGTACTGACTACACGTGAGGATGATTCATGTTACTTTGTCAGTAGACAGCGTAATTCAGCTTATTTGACATTTTTTTTTTGTAAAACAATTTTTTTTCTTTATGCATACATGTGTTGTGTTTTTGGTTTCAAATAATGAAGCCTACTGGAAAATGTATAAAAAAAACCAAAAATATAGAATCTAACCAAAATATGTAAAAAAAAAAAACACAGCGGTCTAAAAAAAAAGTTTGAACAAGAAATCTTCTGTCCCGATTGGAGTCAGTCTAGTTATGGAGTCGGATGGATATGGTTGCAGGTAGCCCTCCCCATTCAAAGTGTGTGGAAATTGGGAAAAGTGCTGAGATTTGCACTCTCTGAACTTCCCTTAAAGGGGTTGTGTCACAAACAAGGGCGGTCTACCCTTTTGTTGTCCATGCACTCGCACCTTAAGGGGAGAGTGTATGGACACCATAAGGGGGGAGTATATGGACACCATAAGGGCAGAGTGTATAGACACCATAAGAGGAGAGTGTATGGACAGCATAAGGGGGGAGTATATGGACACCATAAGGGCAGAGTGTATAGACACCATAAGAGGAGAGTGTATGGACAGCATAAGGAGAGAGTATATGGACACCATAAAGGAAGAGTGTATGGACACCATAAGGGAAGAGTGTATGGACACCATAAGGGAAGATGGTATGGAGACCATAAGTGAAAAGTGTATGGACACCATAATGGAAGCGTGTATGGACACCATAAAGGGAGAGTGAATGGACATCATAAGGGAGAGTGTATGAACACCATAAGGTGAAAGTGTATGGATACCATAAGGAAGAGTGTATAGACACCATAAGAGAAGAGTGTATGGACACCAGAAGGTGAGAGTATATGCACACTAGAAGGTGAGAGTGTATGGACATGATAAGGGGAGAGTGTATGGACACCAGAAGGGGAGAGTGTATGGACATCATAAGGGGAGGGTGTATGGACATCATAAGGGGAAGTGTATAGACACCATATGGGAAGAGTGTATGAACACCAGAAGGTGAGAGTGTATGGAGAAAATAAGGTGAGAGTGTATGGACATGATAAGGTGAGAGTGTATGGGCATCATAAGGTGAGAGTGTATGGGCATCATAAGGTGAGAGTGTATGGACACCAAAAGGGGAGAGTGTATGGACACCATAAGGGGAGAGTGTATGGACAACATAAGGTGTCCATACACTCACATTTCATGGAGCTGTCTCCAGTATACAACCCTTTGTCCCAACATTCTGTATCACGCCGATACCCACAATTTGCAAGTTATAAAGTTTGCCCATTATTTTGCCTTTTACACTCTGTCTTGACCAGGAGAACACGATTGACCTTCTAATGACACGTCCAGCTTTGTTCACTGTATGAAATGGTTTTCCTTTTTCTTGTCTTTCTCTGTACATGGACAGACAGGGACGTGATGAAATGACCAGGACATAATTGCCTTATCAAAGACATTCCCAGAAATGAATGTTAATGACGTGAAGGTCTTTGGATGAGTCCAGGACAAGCCACCAGCAGATTCTCATTACAGATAATGGTAGACTGTCTTCTCTGTGGTCCAGGAGACGTCGTGCTTTACCGATTGTCTTCAAAAACTAAAATGACTCAGAAAGTTCATGCCTTGAGTTGTTCCTCAACGTTTTATGGCGCTTCTGACCTTTGTGACCTTTTCACCTTTACAAAATCAATTTTCGATCTTGGTTGGGAAAGGATTATTAGTTCTCCATTTACCATGGTTGTAGATAAATTGGCCGATACGTCCAATCAGATGGATAAGAACATGGCGATGCCTAAATCTGACCAACCATGAGAACTGATCATTGCGACATAAGACCCAAAGCCTCGAAATTACTGGCACATTGACCTGGATCCTATTCTGTGTTGTGTAGGATTTCTAATGCAGGAGGTCATAGCCCCTGGGGTCCACTATTGTGCTTTACTTCAGGTATTTTGGGCTGTGAAACAAGTTTTGAGAATGGCAGGAAGTGAACTGTTGGCCGTTCCTCTTGAGATCGCTAATTTAGAAGGGAAAATATCTGGGAAATAGTTAGTGTAGGACATTACCAGCGATCAGAGAAGAATAAGAGGGAAAGTGATGATATCATGTTGTAGCCAATCCTACTGCCGGGAATCTTTATGTGCTGCCTAGATCACTTTTTTCTGTATTTGGGTCGAAAACGTGTTATACGGCAAGTTGTTTTTTTTTAAAGGGGTCTATCGGCAGGTTTGACCTTGCACAACTACATATGGCGCTCTATAGAAGAACTGTAGACTGTCCTGCTTTGAGCAGGAGGTTGGTCCAGTTGACCCAGTAGGTCCCTTCCAACTCTACCATTCTATGACATAGTCGTGAAA
Source organism: Allobates femoralis (assembly GCA_033576535.1). NCBI lineage: Eukaryota > Metazoa > Chordata > Amphibia > Anura > Aromobatidae > Allobates > Allobates femoralis. The sequence continues at coordinate 87,932,839 of JARQOC010000007.1, forward strand.
TGCAACTTTGTATCCAGTCCTCACTGTACTTTATTAGCAGCAGCATGAATGAGAAGAGTAAGTCTTATTTCGACATGCATCATTCCGGAAAGTACTGTCTGGTCGTTCCCTATGGATAGATCTTAGCTGCCTGTTGAGTTTCGGGTCAGAAGACCCCATGGCTCGTCCATGCATTGTGGACCATACTTGGAACATCAAACAGAGAAGTATGAGTCCGGCCATACACGTTAAACTAATGTCATCTGCACCTGCCTGTATTGACGGACTTGGATGACAGTTCAATGTGTATGGGGGCTTCCCAACTTACCCCGATAGATGAAGTTTGGAAGAGATGGGGACTGTTGACTTTTTTTGTTATTGGTGAGAAAAGCCACATCGGCTTACTCGGAAAACACAGGAGTGTCTGTGTACGGGGGAGATGGCTGCCAATAAATGATCGGCCGAACCATCATTGACCAACACCGTATTGGGTCCCTTACTCTGATGTACTTGTGCATAACAATTGAGGGGACACACACCATAGCTTAACTATTTTGCTTGATTCCATCTGTGTTAAAATAAACAGGGTAATTGCATCTGCAGGGGAGAGAGCTTGGGGCAAAGTCCATTCCGTATTGTCATGCCTCTGGGTCGGCACTTGCTCCAGTAACTTGTGCTTCGTGGGTGATTTCCTTCCCTGCTGAGCCACAGCCTGGTCAATCTCTGTCCAAATGCTGATAAATGTGTTACCTCTATGTTTCTCTTACTTTTGTTCTGAGATTATCAGGTGTCCTCACTTGCTTATTGTCTCTGTCCTGTCACATCCCGGGTGGGGCTGTTTATACTCTCCTGATACCAGTCCTTCTCTGCCGCTATATTTCTATATGGAGTACTGCTAAGAAGTTACAGCCCTGTTGCCATGGATTTTGCCTATTCGCATGAGTCTTACATGCATCACCTGGAACAGCCTCCTCTTTCTGAACGGGAGCACGTCAGCTCCTTAGAAACACACACAGCTGACATACTCCTGTCAAGAGAGTCGGCGGCTGTGCTGGGTGATGCATGCGAGACTCGAGCAAGTATCTCACATGCATCTTGCACTGTGTGTTACCAGCCTTAAGCAGAGATCAGTGTTGTGATTACTCTGTGTTTTCTTATTTGCTTTTCCTTCCCCTTAGCTCTGTTTGCTATTACATTAGTAGGAAGTTTCCCTTGTTTGCATTTATTGTTTCTCCTATGTACCCTTGTGCACTTGCTTTTTTTTTTTTTATGTTTCCTCACCTGCGGCTCTCATCTGTCTCTGCACTCTTGCCCTATCTTGATTGTTTGTGCATAGTGACTTCCCCCCAGGTTCCTCAGGAGGTGCAAAAAACAATTTACGGTCTTTTAGGAAGACTGATCTGTGTTGTGCTATTTTAGTTGTGCAGCTAGGAATATTCCAGTCTGTACATGAACCAATAGGGTAATTGCGCAGCTTGGGATACTAGTCTGTACAGGAACCATTAGGGTATATGCAGCTTGGGATACTAGTCTGTACAGGAACCATTAGGGCACTATGCAGCTTGGGATACTAGTCTGTGCAGGAACCATTAGGGTACTATGTAGCTTGGGATACTATCTGTGCAGGAACCATTAGTGGTACTGATTGCAGCTTGGAATACTAGTCCTGTAACAAGAAACCATAGTGTTTGCGCAGCTAGGATCTAGTCTGTACAGAACATTAGGGTATTGCGCTGTAGGGATACTAGCGTACAGGAACCATTAGGTACTTGGGCACTTGGGATACTATCTGTACAGGAACCATTAGGTACATGCAGCTTGAGATACTAGTCTGTACAGGAACCAGTTAGGTGGGTTGAGATTGCAGTATGATAGGTGTTATTCACCCATTTACCCGTGTTGGTAATGTATGTGCATAACGCAATATAACACGGAACCACAAGCTGTCTCTGAGCTCCAGATCCCTCTGCTGTAAATACAATTACGCTGTTGTTTGTAACAAAGACGGAATAAGGCCACATTTTTTACATATGTAAAGTGTTCTCTCTATTTCTTGCACAAGTAATTTATGTGTAATTGTTTTTTTTTCTGAATAATTTGTGCACCACTTCAATTTAAGAAAAAAAAAGATTTACGGATACCAGGAACCAACAATAAAAGCTCCAGTAAGAGATAGACGTGTCGATGTACCAGGCTTTACTTTTGAAGTGTTCTCTGGTCTACACAAGAGGGATTCACAAGCCTCCTTTCCTTGATTGACACCTGAACCTTGCTCATGGGCGGACACTACAGCTGTCACTCAAAAACAAAGGGGAGGGCTTGTGATTCCCTTATGCAGGGTGGGAACGCCAGCCCTCAAAGGCCGCCAACAGGTCATGTTTTCAGGATTTCCATAGCATTGCACAGGGATTGGAATCATCACCAGTGCAAGTAATTAATTATCACCTGTGCAATGCTAAAGAAATCTGAAAACATGCACTGTTGGCGGTCTTCCCCACCATCTGCAATATTCACAAGCCCTCCCCTCTGTCCTTGATTGACACCTGTACCTTGCTCATGGGCAGACACTACAGCTGTCACTCAACAGCAAAGGTGTACCACCACAACCAATAGTACTTGCTATCTCCACGTCTTCGGTACAGCACCATCACCTGTTCTGCAGGACCAAACCTGTTGACGGACTCCCTTAAAACATTAATATTACACCATGGACTCAGGTACTAAAAAAAGCAGTCAAATACAAATAAAGATATTCTCCTGTACTGATTCTAGGGTGCGGCATCTCATACGAGCCAAGGCACCATATGGCGGCACACTCCACAGTGAAGTGCCACATGGACAGTGTAACGTCCTGCACACAATTTTGCAGCATGAAGGCATAATATAGATCCTAATTGTTATTTTTGCTCACGTTCTTAAGCTATGTTTAAGTTTTCAAAAACATTTCCTCTGGTGAAGCTCTTTTATTCATGTATTCTTTTTTATATATCTCACCTCCTATCCTCTATAAACTGCCAAACAGAGAGATTCCATGTGTCAATCACAGTGAGTGATCACTTAGTTCTCTGCTGCACACTCACTAAGGAATGAATATTCATGTAGTGACATCACTGCACTGCCCTGATCTGCAAGCATACAACCAAAGTGCAGTGGAAATCATTCACATGAGGGGCTCTGTGTCCTCCTGTCTGTGCTGCTCTCCCTGGAAGCGGATGCTATCTTGTCTGCACTCAATTGCAGAGGAGGGGGAGGTGTGTGCGCTTAGCTGCAGCTCTGACATCTTCATTTCCCTCCAGCATGAAGCAGTGTTTATTGTTGTTTAATATGTGTGGCGCTGTCTGAGCTATTTCTATGTGTTTACATGAACATTTGTTCATTTGCTCAGCAGATACACACATTACATGTATGCGGAAAACCAATGTTCATATAAACACATAGAAATGTCTCACAGACAGCACAGACTGTAGTGATGAGTTGCAGCAAACACCTTCTCCCTTCTATCTCCCCCTCAGAAGCAGCTTGCAGAAGCCTGAGAGTTTCAGTGACTGACTTCAGCACAGGGAGAGGGAATGAATACTAACTTGGATACATTTACATACTGCGAACTATTCAGTAGTGTAAGTAATGAGCCGATTACGAAGCAGCTCCCTGCAGGGGTGAGGGCTTACAGCAAGAAAACTACAGAGGGTACAGTAATGATTTTTACATGCCCAGGCACTGTTCAAAAGTACTATTAGTATCATAGTGAAAAATGACTTAACAGAGTCACTTTAAGGCTTGTCTTATCTTATTGCGTGTTTTCCAAGTCAATGAAATTCCCACCATCCTTGTCCAAAGCATTGAGATCTCAACTGCTGGAAATGACCCTTAATGTATAGCCCCAAATACAATGTAGAGGTTTGTGTGCATATAGAGAAATGCAAGCAAAGAGCATTCAGGAGATTGGCAAGAGGGCTGTCATTTGTAATAATGACATCTGCTAGCGTGCAGTGACCAGTGCTGCCCATAGTTCTCTATGGCTCCCTTTATTGTAGTTGTCTCTATCTGACCTTTATGACCTCTGGGTCATAGTGAACAAAGACAAAGTATATACAGTGTAATGAATGTGAACAGAACACCGGCTGCCGTGCCCCTCCCTGACAGTGTTTAGCCTCTCTGAAAATGTAAAATAAAAAGTAACTTTACTGACTTATGGGGACATTATTGGGGTATTGTGGTCAGAAGCGTTTATCCCCTGTCCGCTGGATAGGTCGGTCCAGTGACTTGCACGATCGACCTACGCTACATTGAAGCTCCTTTTAGCTGCCTGTTGTTCAGAGTTTGCACATGTACATTAGCCACAATGAACAGACCATCTCATAATGAAGCATCTAATGAGTGTGCTGAAAATTCATTATGAAAGGGGAGGGGGGATTTTTGGTTGGTGGATCCTGTGTTATCCTATACCCAAGATCCACCAATCACAGAGTCCCTTTCTCCTCCCCTTTCATAATGAAATTTCAATACACTCATTAGATGCTTCATTACAAGATAGAGTCAATCTGTTCATTGTGGCTAATGTGCATGTGCATTCTGTGAAGAACAGGCAGTTAGAGTCGAAAAAAAATTGTTGGCAAAAACATTGGTTTTAAACCATTACTCAGTCCCCCCTTCTCAATCGCCATGTTTGTCGCTGTTACAATAAAAACAGTTATACTCACCTCCCGTGTAGGTGTTGTTCCAGCGGTGTCACGGGGTTCACGTGATATTGTTACGTCAATTAAGTCCCGCGCCCAATCACCGTCGGCTTTACTATCCCTGCCTCAATATAAAGTCATAGCTGCAGCTGGCTTGATGTTTGATAAGTCAGAAGGTGAGGATAGCAAAGCCGCCACTGATTGGGCTCCTGTGACGTAACAATGTCATGTGAATCCTGGGAATGCAAGTGCAGAACGGCGCCGGCACCGGAGGTGAGTATAAGTGCTGTTATTTGAATGGAGGCAAATATGGTGATTGAGAAGGGGTTGTACAAGTAATGAACAAATACTTTAAATGTTTGGGGGGTTTTGCCATAATTTAGCCAGAAGGAGATCAAGAAATAGCTGCAAAGGCAGCGCAGGCACAGGGTGAGATCTCCGACAAAATGGCTGTGGAAGCAGTGCAGGTACAGATGGAGATCTCCAAGATAATGGCTGCCGAGAGATCTCCAAGATTGAGCTGCCTCCACAGCCATTCTCCTTTTGGCCATAGCGTCAGGAGATTAACGGCGCCTGTCGATAAGTTTTCGGGGACACCCCATCCACACAGCTTTGGGTCCCCCGCGGCATTGCCCCACCACGACCCTTCCTCTGTGACCCCACTTGAGAACCCCCGTGCCCTCCCATCCCCTGGGTAAGCTGCTTGCTGCTGTTTGGAAACATACCCCCATTTTCCCCCCATTTTGGGGGCAAAAAAAGTGCATCTTATAATGCAAAAAATGCGGTAGTATCCCCACTAGAGATGTGGGACTCGATTTGCAGGACTCTGGTCTATCAGCCAACCAAGTCAGTAATCTGTACCCTCCGGATGGCGGATCTGTGAATCTCTTCACCTACCGCTTTCCCGATTCAATTATTATTATGTCGTCTATATAACTTTGATAAACTTGATATGAAAGGTTCCATTATAAGTCCGGATACACAACATAGGGACAACCCCAAGTGTTGTACATTCATGGGATAGATTTTAGGTTTGCAGTGTATTCTTTGTTTATAAATATAACTAAGTCTATGGAACACCCATTTGTGTGTATCGTAGGACATCGTGTTTGCTGTCGGGCACTTTGGGATGGGTAATTCGTCTGTTCCTGCTGTTTTACATTGACAGATGGTTTATATATGTTCTTAACATTTTCCTGTCTTTGCTGACTGTCTTGACACTGATTACAGCAAATGCACAAGATGGGAGCAGCCTCGGGTCTCACATACTAACATACTTAGTAGTGGAAACTGTTGCCTAAATTACATTTTAATTTTCTGGAACTGGTTGCAGAACGAGTGAGTTTGTGGGTCCTGTGACACGTCGTGATGCATTGGACCTGGGGGAATCCGGGCTTTTCTATAATCCGATTAGCGCTGTTCAATTGTCATTTGTCAGCCTCTTTCCATTATAGAGGTTACGTTGTAATCAAATTACTGACAGGGGTGAACAGGTGATTTACTGACTGATGAAAATACCAATTTAGCTCCATCATAGATTTAGAGGGAGGGATTATTGAAAAGCAATAGATTTCAATCTGGATTTTTAGTTTGTGAAAAGTTTAGAAAGATGGGAAAAAGTGAACAGAAAGGTATGGCAGAACGCAGGACTCCAGCTCTCATGATGAGGATCATTATTATTTATTATTATTATTACTACGACATTTATTCCATGGCGCTTTACATGTGAAGAGCATACATAGACAGATACAATAATTATGAACAATACAAGGCACATATAGGTTCAAGAGGAGAGAGGACCCTGCCCATGAAGGCTCACAGTCTACAAGGGATGGGTGAGGATACAGTAGGGGAGGAGAGAGGACCCTGCCCATGAGGGCTCACAGTCTACAAGGGATGGGTGAGGATACAGTAGGGGAGGAGAGAGGATCCTGCCCACGAGGGCTCACAGTCTACAAGGGATGGGTGAGGATACAGTATATGAGGAGAGAGGACCCTGCCCACGAGGGCTCACAGTGTACAAGGGATGGGTGAGGATACAGTAGGTGAGCAGAGAGGATCCTGCCCACGAGGGCTCACAGTCTACAAGGGATGGGTGAGGATATAGTAGATGAGGAGAGAGGACCCTGCCTGCGAGGGCTCACAGTCTACATGGAATGGGTGAGGATACAGTAGGTGAGGAGAGAGGACCCTGCCCACGAGGGCTCACAGTCTACATGGAATGGGTGAGGATACAGTAGGTGAGGAGAGAGGATCCTGCCCACGAGGGCTCACATACTACAAGGGATGGGTGAGGATACAGTAGGTGAGGAGAGAGGACCCTGCCCACGAGGGCTCACAGTCTACAAGGGATGGGTGAGGATACAGTATATGAGGAGAGAGGACCCTGCCCACGAGGGCTCACAGTGTACAATGGATGGGTGAGGATACAGTAGGTGAGCAAAGAGGATCCTGCCCACGAGGGTTCACAGTCTACAAGGGATGGGTGAGGATACAGTAGGTGAGGAGAGAGGACCCTGCCCATGAGGGCTCACAGTCTACAGGGGATGGGTGAGGATACAGTAGGTGAGAGAGGACCCTGCTCATGAGGGCTCACAGACTACAAGGGATGGGTGAGGATACAGTAGGTGAGGAGAGAGGACCATGCCTGTGAGAGCTCACTGTCTACAAGGGATGGGAGAGGCCCCAGGCCCTGGGATACTTGGGTATCAGGCTCAGAGGGGGTTCTCGGGGATGTCACGGGTGGCGGTGCCTGAGCCCGTGGCCTGGGTGATGCTTCAATAGAGGGTTTATGTACAGGGGATAGGAGTTTTTTGTCACATGACGCCACCTGTAGTACCTGGTGAGGGATCACCAGCGCTGCCACAGCCTTCAGGAGGGCGATGGTATTGCGGCAAGGATGGCAAAGCTCCCTACAGGTGGAGCTGATCCTCCAGGGCAGTGTAAAGTAAAGGGGCAGCTTGGAGTGGGACTTGAGGCCAGGGTAAGAAGCAGTAAGGCAGTCTATAGGGGGCTGGGGACGGAGAGGAATAACGCACACACTCTGAAGAAAGTCTCTTTTACCTTTTTACTGGTGGTATTCACAGGTAAAGGTGTCCAGAGCACTGTCAGGTGACCAGGTGCACAGTGAGTCTCCACAGCAAGTAGGGTATAAGCAGGGTGCACCGAGCCCCACTGCCGCCTGAGCCGCGGCACTGATTACGGGGGGGGGGCTATTGAAGCCTGGGCTGCCCCCCTTCTTCAGTGGACCGTGTCGCCACTGCCCGGCTGAGCCGCGGGCAGTGATTGCCGGCCGCGGCGTGAGTAACGGGAATGGGGGGGGGGGGTTGGTGCTATTGATCCCTGGCCCTGCCGCCCTTGTGTGCCTCTCCCCCGGCGGTCGCCGCATTACCCTCCGGTGCGCGGGGTGAGCGGCCGGCGCCATGACAGGGGAGGCTGTTTGCATGAGGCGCCGCCCCGTCTGCACAGCGCTCTACTCCTGCCGCTGCCGCTGAATGACAGGGCTCCACACTGTCAATGGACGGTGCGGCCCTGGGTATAAGGCCTGCTCAGGTTCCCTACTGTCGCTGAAGCCCTGTCTGCATGCAACACGACTGACCTCCTCACTTTCTCTGGTACTCTCTCCCTCTCTCCTCCTGCACAGTCCACGGGTTACCCTCTCTGTTCACTGCTATGTGATTCCATACTACCGTGTCTGGCTTCTCTTGCTTTGTACGCAGGGGGACTGAAGTCTTCATGGTGTGCCGGGGTTTTCTGCAGTCCTGGAGTAATCCTGCAGGTGCGGATCCCTGAAGTCCAGTACTTCTTGGGTAAACTTTCACTAGTTCCTCTACTCCCTAGGCTAAACTACGTGCCTTCTGTCCCCACTCCTAGGCTTGGCTCAACGGCAGAAGGGCCACTCCGGATCACTGGTTCGGGCCTAACCGTGGCACCGATCACCAGGACGTCTTCGCAGCTCTCCTAGCGTCTGCACACTCTGACTAACTCCTCCCCCAGCAGCAGCATTTATAGGGGACCTCACTTAAAGTCAGTGAGTGTAGCTCCCCCTACTGTGCCGGGTGGAAGGTGTTGCATGTAGTAGGTACCAGCTGTGGAAACCCAGCTGTGCATTAGGGAAGTCTGTGGCTACCTGCGTGAGCAGGGCGCCACAGATACAGTAGGTGAGGAGAGAGGGCCCTGCCCATGAGGGCTCACAGCCTACAAGGGATGGGTGATGATACAGTAGGGGAGGAGAGAGGACCCTGCCCACGAGGGCTCACAGTCTACAAGGGATGGGTGATGATACAGTAGGGGAGGAGAGAGGACCCTGCCCACGAGGGCTCACAGTCTACAAGTGATGGGTGAGGATACAGTAGGTGAGGAGAGAGGACCCTGCTCATGAGGGTTCACAGTCTACAAGGGATGGGTGATGATACAGTAGGGAGGGAGAGGATCCCCACAGGCTCACGTTACAGGATGGGTGAGGTACAGTAGTGAGGTAGGGGAAGACCCTGCCGAGAGGGTAAGTCTACAAGGTGAGGGTGAGATACAGTAGGTGAGGAGAAGGACCCTGCTCATGAGGGCTACAGTCTACAAGGATGGGTGAGGATACAGTAGGTGAGGAGAGAGGACCTGCCCAGAGGGCTCACAGTCTACAAGGATGGGTGAGGATACAGTAGGTGAGGAGAAAGGACTCTACCCACAAGGGCTCATAAACTACAAGATTATTATTACTTCTATACATAACAATTCATTTATGTTTCATAGAACTGGGCAGAATACCTAACGAAAAAGGAGGGGTTTATTGGAGAAAGTTTTTTTCTGCTAAAAGTGCTATATTTCATGTATTTTATAACTTGTACGAGGTTTTTATATATGTGTGTACAGATTTTGTGCATTATCTCCAGTAAATGTAATGTCATCTGCCAGAAAACCTATGGGTATAGCTATACATGACGTATTTCTGTCCCAGGCACCTGAATAGGGCTGGTCCTGCCATGGGCTGATGAATTGTGTAGTTGTGCCCTATCCGGGATTCTCCTGACTCTTTGATGAAAGTGGGCAGCGTTTATGTATACCCCCAAAAGTGGGTATACAAGCGGGTTACTTGGTAAGTGTGTGTTCCTGTGAGGGGCGAGGATGGAGGCAGGGCTTAAAGGGGTTATCCATATTTGAGATAAAGGTTTGGAGTCACTATGTGACTGCAGACTTCTAAATCCTTACAGCGTGCACCCCACACATTGTCAGGATTCTCCAGTATAGCTGTCAAAAGCAGGCTCTCTTTTGAATAAAGGTATGCAATATGCAGACTTCTGGTCACATGTCAGGTATACATGCTCATGCTCATTCAATTTCATCATTTGGAGTGAGGCTGGGCACATTTAACACATCAATAAAAGCAAAATCTGCTTTTATACTCAACGTTTTTGCTGCCCAGGAAGCAGGTTTTGCTTGTAGAAATAAAGCAAAAATGCAACGTGTGAACATAGCCTTAGAGTACACTAGTCAATACTATGACGTACACTAAACTGTATGGGTTGTGCAAAAACATGGGCAAAACTCTAAAGTGTTTAGCCATTGGCCACCTCATGGTAGCATAGTTTCGCCAGCAGCCACCTCAGGGGAACATAGTTTTGCCAGACATCCAGGACCACCATCAGGGCCTCACAGGTCTGCCTCCAGTTAGGGGCCCGGGCAGCAGAGACCAGGAGGGGGGCCTGGAGACACTGACAGCCCGGACCCCTCCTCTGTCACTCTGCTGCTGCCTGGGCTCCAAGGGCAGGGGCGGAGCCCAGCAGTGTGCCTGAAGGGGGGCTGGCGGGGAGCCCCGGGGGCGCAGCAAGGCAGGTGGGCGCCATCAGCAGTGTGCAGTGTCTCCCCGGCAGCTACAGTGTGAGTTGAACATTCTCTCTGAGCTGCCATCAAACTGACAGCGGCTCAGAGAAAGTGCTGCGCCGGCTCACACTGATCAGTTGAGCCACCTCGGGGGAGCATGGTTTCGCCAACCACCTCAGGGGAGCACCGTTTCGCCTGCCACCTCAGGGGAGCATCGTTTCGCCAGCCACTTCAGGGGAGCATCGTTTTGCCAGCACTGCCAGCTTCCTCTGTGGCCTTTTTAGAACACACCAGTTTTGTTCTCCCAAGATTAGTTAAGAAAAGTCATAAAAGTGTAAAGTTTTTCTCCAAGCTTTGGTCACACACTGCAGTATTGATAAGGATTGACGATCCCACTCACACCTACATTTTTACGAGTTGCCATCATACAGATATACGTTCTTCAGAGACTTGTTAAAATGTCCTGGTCACTCTACTAAGTCAATGAAAGTAAGAAGAAAGTGCTCCTGATCCATTGCAGAGATATGACTGGCAGCCTGAGGGTTTACATTGCAGCTGCTAATAACATTCCTGCTTATGACGGAATAAGATTTACGCTGCGCCCCTCCTTCATCACTGGCTCCAGTGAGGTCTGTGTCTCTCCCAACCTGTCCCTGAGATGTAATTGTTCCTCTAATGCTGCCTTTATTTGAAGCAGATCCTCCTGGCTCCCAGAACAGAATGTCATTATGTCGTATTTTAGATGTATTTACATTTTCTTTGCCAGGGGGATGACATTCTAATTATTTCTATAGCTGACAGCACAAGAGTCTATTGGCATCACAGGTCCCCTCCCGCGTCCTGATTACATGCTCTGTTTTCCTTCAAATCACCCACAAATGACTCAGTGCAACAGTTTTATTATGAGGGATTTTCCTAAACTTTTCTTCTAAAGCAACATTTCTCGTTAGATAGTGATAGAATTACATCACGTCTTTCCAGTGCCTTCCACATGGTCACTAGATATATTGTTTTATCAATATGGCCATCCTATTAACAAAGGGCACTAACGTTCGAGGTTAAAGGGAATCTGTCAGCAGGTTTTTGCTATGTAAGCTGAGGACTGTATGCTGTAGGGGTTAAAACACAAAAGTCAACCATGCCTCTCTTATCAGTGTGAGTGCTACTGTTTATGTAAACTAAAGGCTTTATCACCTGGTGATTACCATCAGTAATGTAACTTGAAGCTCATGGGCTCCAATTATTCCAACTCTTTAACAGTATTAGTCTTTTTCGGGTAAAGGGACTTTTGTGCCCCCCTAGGGTGACTGGGTCTCATAACGGAATCACAGAAATGGGATGCATTATAACGCTCAGCTCAGTAAGGCTAGGGTCACACTTGGGTTGTGGCTGTCATGTTGGGTGTAGGGAGACACCCAGCGCTGGACGAAGACAGAGTAGGGGAAAGGAGTCCCTGATGGTAAGGGCAAAAAGGGGGGATGGTGACCCCTAGAACAACTAGCGATGACACCTGGCTCCCCTAATGTCCCTATACAATTTCCTCAACTGTCGCCACCAGGATACCTATTCCTTGACTGTCCCTGGACTACCCCTACACAGGACTCAGAGCGGGTGATCACTAGTCAACCCGGCTAGCAACTAGGAAAACAACAAGGGAAACAAACAAAGAGGGAAGAGATACAGTTAGCTTGAGCAGATCCAACAGCAAACCAACAGACTCCAGGAAACACTGCTTTGAGCTAAGATGCAACCAGGAACACCTGAACAGCTATCACCAGCAGAGCATCCTGGGAGTCAAGGGGAAGATATAGGCAGCTCAAGGTAAGGAATCAGCTGGGTCCTAGTGACCTCCAGCTTTAACTAAAAGGGGAACACCTCTTAAAGCAACAGAGACATTTTTCTTAGGATTTTGACTGTTTGACCAAATGCTGGGACCTTCTACGAGTGGCCTCTACGGTCTCTTCCGTGCCTCCTGACACACCCGTGACAGTGGCATTCACTTGACAGATGCATTACAGGATGCGTTTTTTTCCCTGGCATCCACATGTGTGTTTATATTTCACGCATGCATTAATGCATGGTAAATGTATGTACCATGCGTTAACGGATGCATTTGCCATTGACTCCCGTGTTAAATTAACGCATTTGTTTACCAAAACGTCCACAAAAACGCTGTAGCCCGCGTTAGGGTGTGCGCTACAAAAAACACATAGCGCCAAACACATTCAGGTTTGGCAATGCATTTTTTGCATTAGAGTCTATGGGTGCGTTAACGCATCCTTTTTTAGACATTTACATATGAAAAAGAAAAGCATCCTTTTGGCGGATGCATGACGCAAGTGTGACCCTAGCCTAAGGAACGGTAATGGCTCCATTTTGGGACACGGTCACACACATCATCCTGCTTCTTATAAGATCAGTTGGCACAGTAGCAGGTCATAAAGCAGATACTGTAGGGACAATCCCGAAATGGGTTACCTTGGCACGGTGGGATGGCTTAAATACTTTTTTTGTATGTGTTTTTAACAGGACTAGTTTTTATTTATTAGGCTGAAGGCACACTGTCGTGCATCAAATACGGAGCGTGTTTGATGCACGACAGTGATGCTAGTGTAATGCGTGTTTGTGGGTGTGTGTGGTGCGAGTGTGGTGCGTGTGGTGAGTGTGCCTGCATGTATTGATGTGAGTGTGCTGCGAGTGTGAGTGTGTGTGTGGTGCGTGCGTTTGTGATGCTGTCCGTGGTCCTGAAGGACCACGGGCAGCATTTGTCAGGGAATTCAAACTCGCCGGCAGTCAAAAGCCGTCGATTTTGAATTTCCCACCATGCGGGTACAGTAATAATCATCCTGCCCTGCTGTGACAGCAGCGGGGCAAGATGATTAGTATAATGTGCTTTAACAGTCATGTCTGCATGTATCCTGAGAACTGTCCAAGCGCCCTGGACACATGCTGAGGTCATAAATGGCCAAATTTGTGTATTATTCCTATAAATCTGCAAAGCCGGCAATTGTCGGCTTTGCAGTGTCATTTCTAAACTCCTGCTGCTCCTGTCAGTGAACAGCGGTAATATACGCTGTCCAGGGTCCTGAACAGCTAAGTGAACAGCTAAGTAATCAGCACAGTAGTTTGCCTGTGCTGATTGCTTCAGCGCTCAGGACCCTGGACAGCGTATATTACCGCTGTTCACTGACAGGAGCAGCAGGAGTTTAGAAATGACACTGCAAAGCCGACAATTGCCGGCTTTGCAGATTTATAGGAATAATACACAAATTTGGCCATTTATGACCTCAGCATGTGTCCAGGGCGCTTGGACAGTCTCAGGACACATGCAGACATGATTGTAAAAGAACATTATAATAATCAAATAATCATCTTGCACCGCTGTCACAGCAGGGCAGGATGATTATTACTGTACGTGCATGGTGGGACATTCAAACTCGCCGGGTTTTGACAGCTGGTATGTTTGAAGCGATTTGCACAGCACACTCGTGCGAATATCGCACCGTGTGCTGTATGGGGGCGAGATTTTCTCGCCTCCATAGACTTGCATTGCGCTCCTTCGCGTGTCAGAATCGCGTGCATTCGCAGCATGCTGCGACTACACTCGCTTCTGACTCGCAATGCAAGTTAGGTGCGGGGGACTCGCACCAGTGTGCACTGCCTGATAGGGCACCACTGGTCTGAGTGCAATGCGAGTTTCCATCGCATTGCACTTGCGCGAGTCCCTCGCCCAGTGTGCCTTCAGTCTTAATTGCAAGGTATCTTGTCAAAACATGGATATACTTGTTTTGGTTGTTTCATTCAATCTGGTGTTTATTGTGAACATGCTATACAGGCATGTTCACACTAGTTCACTTTGGCTCAGGTTTTTCTGCATGTGATTTGAGCCGTATAGTATTTCTGTGCTCGTACCCGTATGGGACGGAGTATATGGCGGCTGCAGATTCCACAATCACCGTGCACACCCCTCCACTCCATGTCATTCTTGTACCTTTCTTTGATACAATGGTGATACATCAATAAGAGGAGGACTAAAGGGAGTAATTTGCAATGAAAACAGAAGTTTATCAAATATACGTCCACAACAGTGACAAAGACAGTAAAATTCTAGGGGGACCCCCTAACCCATATTAAGGTTAAAAACCACAGTATGGTGCTTGTTACATCATGTTACTACAAATTACATAGTCACATTAGTAGGGGTAACATCAATTTGTACATGCAATATGTTAAATCAAATACTATTAGGTAAATGTCGCACCCACAGGGGTCGGGGTACTCAGAGCCGAACTGATCTGTCTCTGGGGTGCCACAGCGGTGTGGCCCGACTCCGTAGTCCCAGGTGTGGCAATGAAAAGGGAAGTGGTTCAATAAAGTTTATGGGGTTTTTTCGTGACGCCACCCGTGGATCGTGGCCAATGTAACCACCGCTGCCGTGGAATCCGCCGAGTACGATGGTAGTGGCGGCAGCCGGGATGGTGAGCCCTACATGGGTAGGTCTTGGCCCCTGGGTGGTTATAGAGATGTTGCGTGCCCGGGATGCCGCACTTAACTTCTCTCTGCAGCTCCTCTAGCCAGCACGCGCAGGGAGCAACTGTAGGTGGCTCCGCAGGCGAGCCCCTTCAGTCTCTGCACCAAAAAGTCTAACACACAGCTCTTGAGTTTGCCAGGTATTTTGCCCCACTTGTTAACTCACAGTAACAACTCTAACGGTTCTTTTCAACTCTTTACACACCGGTTTTGGACACAGTTCACACACCAGCACCGGGTACGGGTTCACACTGCAGCCGGGATAGTTCCTTTGCGTCACTCCCCTCAGTGCACCTCTCCGGCCCTCTAGTTCATTCTGTCCTCTCGCGTACGGGTTTGGTCTGGCCGTCACGGGCTCTACTGTGAGACATCCCACGCTCTGGGTCACCAGCCCTAGTACGATGGCTTGGTCCTACTCCTTACCAGTTGTTAGGTCTCGGGGACTTGGAGTTCCCGCACCCCATCAGGTGTCTCGTGGTTAGGGGCTTGAAGCATTCCCGACCACATCTACAGAGCCGGCACTCTGGTTCTCTGGCCCAGCCACAAGTGACCCGTTATTAGTCGGGCTCACCTGGCTCCTTCTACTTCCCAGCGAGTTCCAGCCTGGTCCCCGGCTGGCCATGAAGGGTGCAGGCCACTGGGCCCCGCTATTCTCTCAGTCTGTCTTAGTCAGTACTCAGCTGTGGTTTGTCTTGGCTTGGGGAGGCTTTCCTACTCCTCCACCCTCCAGGGATTAACTTGATCTACTCGCCCAACTTAATGTTCCTAGGTCCTCTTGGAGTCTAGTTCCTCCACCCCTTTGCAGGGTTCTGTCTACTTCCCACCCACACTTTGCTACTCCCGCCACCCCTCGCCCGACCTGAAGTGACTTGGGCTCAGGGTTGGAGTGTGTGTGTGGGTGTTTTTGTGAGCTGCAGTTCACCCTGTGGCCTCCTGGTCTCAGGGACGCCACATAAACACTGGTTATATCCCAGCCCATAGGATATCATCACCTAGTACTCTGTATAACACACCACATGACAAGGTTAAGGTGCTTATACCCCTACACTCTGATACTAGCACACATCCATATTAGCACATTTCTTTTAGTGTTAAAGACACCTAGATGTGAAGTACCACAGGAAACAAAAGCAGCATGATATTTATAGTTACCCTAACACGTGTTTCGCTGAATACACATACCGCTTCCTCAAGGGGACAGCGAGTGGTTGTGACACAGGTGGTAACAAGCGCTGGTAACAAGGGTACACATCTGGTTACTAAGCACAGTGTGCTGGAAACCAGGTTACACATCGGGTTACTAAGCACAACGCGCTTTGCTTAGTAACCCGATGTGTACCCTGGTTACCAGCATTCTCCCACTTACCCCAGCCTATCAGAATACAGTAGTGGGACCTCGACATCAATAGAAAAGAATAGTTTACATTTTTTTCCACGATGTCGAGGTTGTTACACGGGTCGCTGGTCGCTTAAGAGATCTGCCTGTTTGACAGCTCACCAGCGACCACACAGCGATGTTCCAGTGATCCCGGCGGGTCAGATCATTGGTGGTATGCTGGAACATCGCTACTTGTTACGTGGCCTTTACTCCCTTTAGCCCTCCTCTTATTGATAGCTTGCTTTGGGAGAGTATGCGTGAAAACCCTTGTGGGGTGGTATCTACCACCGAGGGGTATATTTCTGAATGCCACATATGGATCTCACATTGATGGTGATACATGTTGCACTATGATAAAAAAGAACGAAAAAGGAGCAATTTTTTCCCCTCTTCGCTAAACATGAAATCCTGCTTTAATTAGCAAATCCGAAGCTCAGACATTAGGGAGGAAACGCAGAGAAGAAACATAAACATCAAGGACTTGTTAAGTAAATGTAATGTAATTCAGGCCATCTCTTTATTTGATCAGGCTTTAATACTTAGCAGCTCTGTAAGCAAACATTTATAGATCAAATCAAAAGGCTGCGGAGGAAGCACTCCGGATAAATGAGACGCTAAACTGATTTAAATTGACAGAGATTCAGGGATAACCTTTCCTGGCTAAAAAGCATATCCTATCAGCCGCACACAGATAATTAAATGAATGAGCTCTTTTCTATTGAACAACTGATTGTGAAATTGATAAACGTAATTAATAATTAACTTTTTAATTAAATATCAATTTAAGACAAGTGTGGTAATGTGTCACTTGCATTTAATGTTATGCTACCTTTTCCTCATTTGCGTGCTTTATCTGCTCGGTATCATCAGTAACCCTTTGGGCGTCAAAGGGGATCGGGGAGGTTTTTTTTTTGGAGACTGAAGAGGATGGTGTAAAGTATCCGGGAGATAGGAGAGAGATGGAGGATTTCAAAGAAACCGGCAACTCTAGGCGCAACGTTCAGGATAAACGTCTCCTTAGGAAAGGGTCTAGAATGGATACTTGTTCGCGGAATCATTCTCGTCATGGCTAGTATTGGTGTAACTAGAACAGGTGCAGGGGTTGCAATCGCACCCGGTCCCCAAAAGTCCTAAAGACTAATGCTATTAAAGATTTTTAATAATTGGAGCTTTCGCATCGAGGTCCATCAGCTACAACTTACTCCACTGGTTGGAAGCTAGTACCGTCACCTTGGCGCACTTCCGTCATGGATATATCCAACCGGAGAACTTGAAATCTGTATATAAAGCCAAAACCAGGAGTGGAACAATCAGAGGAAAAGTATCATAGAAACAAGTCACCACTTCTGTATTTATCACCCACTCCTGGTTTTGGCTTAGGCTCAGTTCACATGTCCACTAATCATTCATTAGATCGGATCCAGCACAATCCAACTTTCTTGTTCGTTCAAAATATTGGATCTGTTTTTTTTTACATTGGAGTCTACGGAGAACAGATCCGGTAACTGATTGCTATTTCACCATCCATTATTCTTTCATTTGTAAATGATCCCTTTTTTTTGCTCACTGGATCAGCTTCAATAGGAACGCGCGTCGGGAACGGGCTAGGCACATGTAACATATACAGGTACGATGCTTCCTATATTAATGTATGATGCACATAGGACTCAATAGACCTCTAATTTGCTTACAGGAACCCATAGTGATGGAGTTAATAGGTTAATATAATATCAGGACTTTACTATGATAGCCTTTCCCAATCATACAGCCTCATATACATATAAAGCTGTGAGTCTTGGGAGGTCCACAGTAAACCTGAACATTCTGTGCTATAGACAGACAGATATACACACGTCCGAACTCAGCCTAAAAGTAACCAGTAACCAATGCAGCTGTGTTACACACCTGTCCTGGGTCTGGGCTCCTCTGACCTTCCTTGTGCTCCATCTCGGGCTTTGCTTGTGGCGAGTATGCGCCCGTGTGATTTTATACCTAGGCCCATATAATGCCTGCTGAAATACACACCTGGGTCTTGGTATTAAGACTTCAGTGTTCCTAGGACATTTAGTTTGTCAATGCGTACTGGTTGCCTGTGGCTTCCAGGATGTCTCCTGTTCACTTGCGGCTTCCGTGTTATTAAGACTTTCTAGTTACTCCAAAGTTTTGTTTGCTACCTGTCTGCTTTTGGCAGCTGCCTGCTGCTTCCAGTTCTTCAGCTACCTGCCTGCAGTTTCCAGGCTCTCAGCTACCTGTCTGTGGTTTCCAGGGTGCCTCCTGGCTGCTGCTTCCAGTTCAACTACCTGCCTGCAGTTTCCAGTAACTCAGCTACCTTTCTACAGTCCACAGGACATCTGCTGGCTGGGTGCTGTCTCCCGTTCTTTAGCTACCAGTCTGCGGTCTACAAGGCGTCTCCTGGCTGCTGATGCTTCCAGTTCCTCAGCTACCTGTTTGCAGTTTTCAGTATCTCAGCTATCTTTCTGCAGTCTCCAGGACACCTCCTGGCTGTTTGCAGCTTGCAGATCTTAAGCTACCTGCCTGCAGTTTCCAGTTCTTCGGCAACCTGCCTGCAGTTTCCATATCTCGGCTACCTGTCTTTGATCTCCAGGACATCTCTTTTTAACTACCTGCCTGCTTGTGGTTTTCAGTATCTTGGCTACCTGTCTGCGGCCTCTTAGACATCTCCAGGCTGCCTGCAGCTTTTTTGTTCTTCAACTAACCTTCTTGCAGCTTTTTGTTCTTCAACTGCCTGCCTGCAGTTTCCAGTTCTTCAACTACCTGCCTGCCCATGGTTTCCAGTATTTCAGCTACCTGTCTGTAGGACATCTCCTGGCTGTCTGCTGCTTTTTGTTCTTCAACTACCTGCCTGCAGTTTTCAGTTCTTCAGCCACTTGCCTGCCTGTGGTTTTCATCCAGTATGTCAGATACCTGTCTGCAGTCTCCATGACATGCCCTGGCTATCTGATGATAGCAGTTCAGCCTCCTGTCTGCCAACGGTTTCCAGTTCTTCTGCTACCTGCCTGTGTTTTCCAATGTTTCAGCTGCCTGTCTCCCGCGTGCTTTCCCCTCCTGCTGCACCGACGCCCATGGCCCATGTGCCCACCCGAACCTTGTGTTTTAGGATGCACCTCACCTTGTGAGCGCCTAATAAGCTGATTATGTTTTATTAGACAGAGGCACATTTTTCACCAGTATATACATATGCATGCACATAGTGGGGCCACTAATGTCTTCTAATATTCTGTTTGTGCAAAAAAATTGACATCTGTTGCATGCTGATAAACATTCAGAAAATAAACCGTTCCCCATTAAGTATCCGGATAGAATACAAATGACCGAACCAATGAACGCTGCGCGCCGCGCACGGCGTGTTTACAGTGTTTATCGTGTGCGCGGCTAATCTGTACAAAGCTTGTTTAGAGTGTCAGCTTTTTGCAGCACCAATTCGCTCTTGATTGTTGTTTCTTTTCTCTCATCTAATTAATTCCTACCAATTAATATTATGTGCGGATTTACGTGTTGTCTAATGTATGATATTGGAATACGACATCTATAGCGGCGTTCTGTTCATCCGGATAAAGACGTCGACGATTGTCATCAACTAAACACATTTTATGGCACTTTAAAATTAGTTATTATTAAGGCTGTTCTTACATTTATTTTTTTTATTTGATACTCTTTATGGCATTGATATATGGCAGCTATTGGTCAGATGAGAAGAGATGTAGCTTGCGGCTCCTAATGATTTGTGGGTTAGTCACTATGCCTTGATCCTTTACAGCGTTACCGGTCACCTCTGGAGTCTATTAGCGAGGGCCTAACATTTGCAGCACTTACAAGCTGTTTGCTGTACAGTTTGTGAGTGCTGCTCTGATTCTGGGGACAGATCACCGGATATAGCCAACTTCACTCTTCCGATGTTGCAGAGGTGAAACCCCTGCTGGTAACATCCAGAGAGGACACAGTTTGGGCTCAACAATGACGCTGGTCCGAACAGTTTATCATCAGGTGCATACTGCTCCCTGACTAGTCGGGAGTCGAAAAGCATGGGAGCAGTATACATAATACCAGTGGCGTAACGTGAAACTTATGGTACACATGCCACGGGTGTAATGTTAGACTCCTCTGCAGTGTGAGTCAACTGGGAGTAAATTGCCTTTTGTACCTTAAGGGTTCATTTCTGTTGCTGTGGCTCTGCAGTATTCCACTCCCCCAGCCTCTAAATAGTCCCATGACCCATCACCTGATGCCATTGATAGAGTTCATTCTCTGCAAGACTGTGAGCTGTGTGGACGCTGTTGCATTTCCTGCTGAAGCCGTCCTATAGCTTTCCTGGAGATTGCTATTGTGTGTGGGAGTTGCTGTGTTTATCTTGGTACCTGGATGGAGGTGAGGGATGACTAGGAGCAGGACAAGGGTGACGGCCCAGACATCCTCACCTTCAGAGGTACTTCTGGGAACAGGGTCATTTAGGGACCCCCAGTGTAAGGGTCAGACTAGTTCTCCTGATTGCCTTTTCTCTTCACTGCCATCCTGCTACCTTACCCCTTTGTCCGTTTGAACCTTCCCCGGAGAACGTGGTCCCCAATCTTTATATCCCTCCAGGAGTAACCTCACACCACTACTCTAGTGTGGGAGTGCAGGAATGGGTCCCTCCCACCAGCCTAGCATTCACTTGCAGTTGGGGAAAATTACACTGCTTTTATGAGTGTAATACCCCTGTGTGACGCCTGACCATCGGGGGCGCCACATTTCCAGCAGGTCCTCAATTAGGGAACGTGATGTCCCTTTGTGGTACATTCTTGTAAAGCGTCCACAGATATAATGTGAACCCGCCTATTTTACCATGACCAGATGACTATATAATCCCTTATTATTAGATGTCAACAGAGATAAAGATCGAGCAATTGGATTTCAACATGCCTAATTCTTTTGTTGTCAGGAGAGTTAAGCTCGTCCAAAGTGAGTGTTACTGGGTATGTGGGATTCAGAAAAGATCACTCAGATAACGGCTATCTAATGTGTATGACCAGGTTAGTAGTAGGTTAGCTACCAATCCTGCTTATGTGCACCATATAGCATAGTGATTGTAACACCAGCAATAAGGTCCCTCTACCCCTGCAAAGCCCAATGCTCAGAGACGATGCTACTCTCACTTCTTTGGCTGTGTCCATCCTCGTTGTAGCATCGACTGATATTCCTTCTCCTGTTCTTCTCCTCTACTCCTGGGGCCTGTGCATGTCATGCAGGCCCCCCAGGAAAGCGTTTAGGGCTCACGTGTGCCTGTATCCTCTTAAAGGGGCAGCATGTTCATTATCGTATGCTTCCCGCCTACCACTTGGAATTATTGCGTATTTAAGGCATCCTCCCCTTTTGGGAGGTGCCTATGAAACAAGGTTCCTGCACTACTGTCTGTAACCTGTTACCTGTTTTCAGTGTCCAGCATCCTGTATCCTTGTCCCGTACCTACATCCTGCACCCAGCGGTTATGCCAGTGGCTGTAACCTGCACGTGGTCATCCTGTCCGTACTTGAACAAGTACGAGAACCAGTCTTGTCCATGACCTTGTCCAGCTTGCACCATTCGTCTTGTCGGTACCGGTGTCCAGGTTCTTTCCAGCCTGTGGTCCCGTTCTGCCTGCCTCCTGTATCAGTGTCCGTGACACTCTGGTTTCAGCTGCTACTATACCGAGAATTCCCCTGGAATGGTACATGGTGGCTACCTTTCAGCATAAGCCTAACATCACCATCAGAGGCTCTAATGAAGAACCAGGTAGTCTCTTAGCTATGCCCCTCCATGGCAAGCCCAGTCCCATGGCGCAGTGAGTCCACACTCGTGTGAATGACGGTAATACACACACTTACCTCCCGACCAGCGCTGCCTCTGCCACATTGGAGCAGTGATTCCGGCTATCAGGGTTGATGGAGTTCTGAGCGCTGCCATCAATACCCGTCCATTAATTGGCTGCAGCGGTGACATAACATTGTCATGTAACCACCTGACATAGCATGAGTGGCGGAACTGACTATATTTTTTTTTTAATCCTGTGGGGCATGAGCGGGGTTGTCAATAGGGGGCAGCCCTTTTAAGTTTTTGTTGCAGCCCTTTCAAGTGTCCCAGTCTTACACTGTGCTTCTTGGTTTGTAGTCTGATCTCCATTTTCCTTCTGAATTACTGATTACCCCTTGATATACTCATGTCAGGTGCAGTGAAGACTTGGGCTTTCCTGTTTCCAGCTCTTGGCTCTTGGCTTCCTGGACGTCTTGATGTCGTCAAGTCTCGTAAGCAGCAGATGCGCAGGAAGCCGAGAGTTTACAGGTTCACTCCCACTGGATGTCGTAACTTTTAAGTGGAAGTCATTGTGCAATAAAAGAGACCCTCCGGTAAACCATTGGAAAAATACAACTTAATTTTGGGTTCCAGCAAATATTCCGAATCCGAAACAATAAAATAGAATAGAATAACCATTGGAGAACAAGACAGAAGGGGCCCCTGACGCTAAAAAATATATATGCCCTTACAGTCCAAGAGCTCATCATGATGCACAAGTCCACCTTCTTTGGATGTACAGTAGATGTGGCCCCTGAGCTCTTTGGCCCCTGTGTAGTCGCCCAGGTTGTCCACCCCTAATAATGACAAAACGTGTGATGATGAAATAGATACATTTCTGCACTCCCATCGAATCTATAGGATTTGTCAATGTCAACTTAAGGTACCTTTACACGCCGCAACTACGGTGTACCAACTGAGAGGCAATCCGGAGTTCCGTCTCCGTTGCCCTGAAATTGTTACGAAATTGCGGCGTGTAATTGTGGAACCCGGTGGTGATTTTGAAAGTTGCTCCCGGTTGCGGTTTCAGAGCATTGTTCAAAATCCAGACGCAACCCTGAAGGTGAATTGCCCTGGTTTTGGCGTGTGAAGGGGCGATAGGGATGGAATCAGCGTCGCCTACTGATTTCCCAGAGGCGTGCCACAGCGTGCTTGATACCGTCACCCCCCAGCGTTGATTGGTGGGGTCTACTATGTTACTATTGCCTTTCCCTTCACAGGGCGCCATCTTTGATGAGCTGTCCATTCACACTACACAATTGCAATGGCGTCATGTATTAGCCAGCCTTCCTGCGCAGGCTGGCCAATCATGACGCTATTGCGTTGTCTAATCAGCGTGTTTGGGCGCGGAATACACAAGTCTGTCACGCCTATGTTCTTGCGGCACTGATCATGTACACCCACATTCCTTTGGGGATTGCGGCGTGTGAAGCGGCGTCAGGAGTCAACCGGATGTTTCCCAATGTTGGTGTGGGAACTTCCGGGACGACACATCAGCTTAGGTTGAGGGCGCAATTGCGGCGTGTAAATGCGCCTTTGGCGTTCAGAGGCAACCGTCAATAACGAGCACGCGCACGTTCGGTTGCCTCCAATCGCCGCCAAAAGTTGCGGTGTGTAAAGGTACCCTTAGGGAATCATGCACACAGCCATGTTAGTATACAGGGGATCGTCTATAGACACTGCTTGAATGATGATGATGATGACGCGAAGGTCATGAAAACCTTTAAGGATTTTTTTTTTAATTAATAACTTGTGTATTTTCAGGTAAATATCACAAAGGGTTGGTTCAGGGTTAGGAACATTTGGACGGGAAACGATCCTTCCTCCCTGATTTATTTGGCAGCTGTACCGCAGATATGACACGACGTGATGTCATCATATTCCAGCTTCATCCACCCAAGTTTTCATTGATTTGTTGTTTCTCTTTGTCTTATTACATTGCAGTTGTGATTTTCAGCACAAACAACAAAGTTTCCCCTTGATCACATTGTTAATCTGAAGCAGCGCTGAGAGGTTGAGGAGTCAGACACCCCCTTTAATTCCCCGGTAATGTTTATCCCCGGAGCATGTTATGTATATTTTGCTCTTGCCGCTCTTATCTTATAAATGTGACTGTGTAATGATATGAACTCTTGGTTCCTTTGAGTTTCTGCCAGCAGAGCACTTTATATTGGAATATTGTTGTGTTGCTTGGCTTGTGCATCACATAAGGCTTCACCGGCAGCTCCACTGTGTTCATCCTGTGTAATGGGGAGTCTGTAGGTTGGGGATGGGGGGACGGGGGGGGGCAATATTATTTTGGGAGAATACTTGACCCTGCTGGGCTGTAAATGTGGCCCCCAGTGGTCCTTGGCGCAGAGACGTAAATATTGTTTCTGCCTGCCGAAGACATCTATAAGAACATCAAGAGCTGGAGACGTCTAAAGGCCCTGTTACATGCTACGATATTGTTAATGGTATCGATACAACGTCACAGGTTTTGTGACATTGCAGAGACGTCGATACAACATTGTTGCGTGTGACAGGTATCAACGACCAATGATAAGTTTGTTGATCGTTGAAGAATCGCCAGGACCATTATTTTATTGTTGGTCTCCAGTATCGGCGTGTGTGACAGCGGAAGACCAACGATCAACGACCTCCCAGCGCCGCACAGTACACGCTGGGAGCTGGTAACCAGGGTAAACATCGGGTAACTAAGCGCCGCACTCTGCTAAGTTACCCAGTGTTTACCCTGGATACCAGCAATCTCGCTGGTCCTGATCGCTGGTGAGTCTGGCTGTGTGACAGCTCACCAGCGATCAGATAACGATGTCCCTGCAACCTCCATCATTGGTGAAATCGCTGGGACATCGCATCATGTAGCGTGACCTTTTCACCTTACATCCCAAAGTGGATGAGAACTCAAATGTAGAAATTCTAGATACTTGCTTACAATTACATAATTAAAGAGGATCTGTCACTTGTCATAAATATATATCTCCTTACCTTGAGTAACAGGCCAAATTACCCCTGTCCAGACAAAACCCAGGTATAGTTTGGCCCAGGCCAGGGGATTAACCCGAGGGATAAACTGTTGTAGGGTAAACAATACCTGGGGGCGGTGCAAAGTTGCCTAGGCCAAACTATACCCCTCCAGGCCAGAGTATACCTCGGGGGATAAACTGTCCTAGCCCAAACTATACCCGGGGGTGTAAAGTAGCCTAGGCCAAACTATACCCCTCCAGGTCAGAGTATACCCCGGGGGATAAACTGTCCTAGGGTAAACTATACCCTGAGCTGACAAATAGCCTAGGCCAAACTATACCCCTCCAGGTCAGAGTATACCCCGGGGGATAAACTGTCCTAGGCCAAACTATATCCAGTAGTGTAAAGTAGCCTAGGCAAACTATACCCCTCCAGGTCAGAGTATACCCCGGGGATAAACTGTCCTAGGCCAAACTATACCCGGGGGTGTAAAGTAGCCTAGGCAAACTATACCCCTCCAAGCCAGAGTATACCTCGGGGGATAAACTGTCCTAGCCCAAACTATACCCGGGGGTGTAAAGTAGCCTAGGCCAAACTATACCCCTCCAGGTCAGAGTATACCCCGGGGATAAAACTGTCCTAGGCCAAACTATATCCAGTAGTGTAAAGTAGCCTAAGCCAAACCATAACGCAACTGGCCAGAGTGTTCTCTAGGGGATAAACTCAGGGGCGGGCTGGCGCTCCTGGCCCAGGGAGGCATGGAGTCTGGTGAGGTGAAGAGCGGGGGGGGGGGGTTCTGGCAGCACACTCACCACTTGGCACGTCGCCTGGCCAGCTGCAGTGTGAAGTGTGCGGCCGCAAAGCATGGCCGGACCGGCCCATTCAGTATGGGGGCCGCCCTGGAAGAGGCCATTATAGCCAGCCTGGGGGGCACTTGTTCCCCTGCCACCTGGGCCAGTCTGCCCCTGGATAAACTGTCCTAGGCCAAACTATACCCCTCCCAATATACCCCTCTATTTCATGAGCCCTTGTAAATGAGATTAAAAAAAAATGTAGTGACTTACAGGTAGTGAGAAGGGATTTGTATTTAGGATAACACTAATGTCCATTAATGTAAGTATCTATAAGGAGCCCTTGTAAATAGATGAATATTGCGTTACAATGGCTTTATAATGTTCAAAATAAGTGATGTTATTTTAACGTAAAACTACTGAGAAGTGCGGTGGATTCTTTACCTCGTTATATCTTTGGGAAGGTCTGATATTTTTTCTGATTGAAGTGTTTTTGGTTGAAGTAATGAAAGTCTATGTGGTTAGAAGTTTAGGATTTACGGTGTCAGTTTATTTCCCACATAACTGACAAACCTGAACCCCCGATAAGATGTTGAAAATTAGGTAATTCTTGTGTCTATCACTCAATGCTGCTGATATCCAGGAAGATATGATCTGGCCTAAGGGGGTATGAAATGGTCTGGGCCACTTTAGCCCAGGGTATAGTCTGGACTCGGGGGATACTTTGGCCTGTTACACCGGTGTAACTGAACCCAGCGATGTTTTTCTTTTGTTTCTGCACCTCTCTATTCTTCAGATACGGCGCAATCTTTTCTGTATGGCTAATGAGTTTTCCTAGTGGGCGTGGTTATCAGAGGACCACTCCAGTTGGCTAACAAGACTAAAATATAGTGAAGATGGGGCCGTATCTCAGGAACAGAGAGGCATAGTAACAAAATAAAAACATTGCCAGATTCAGGAGAAGACGGGCATTTACACCTGGGGGAAATAATATTCATTGCAAGTCACAGGTATTTATTAATGAGGTTGGAAAAAGAAATAAGTTCATCAAGCTCAACCGAGGGACATGAGAAGATATGATATACATATACTGAACTACATTTCTAATTGGAGGTAAGAGTATAGCTAATCAGGAGAACTATACTATATTTATAAAAGGAGGGATTTGCTATTATTTATTATTATTATTATTATTATTATTATTCATATACTACATTTCTAATTGGAGGTAACAGTATAGCTAATCAGGAGAACTATACTATATTTATAATTGGAGGGATTTGCTATTATTATTAATTATTATTATTATTATTATTATTATTATACTACATTTCTAATTGGAGGTAAGAGCATAGCTAATCAGGAGAACTATACTATATTTATAATTGGAGGGATTTGCTATTATTATTTATTATTTATTACTATTATTATTATTATTATTATTATTATTATCCTACATATACTAAACTACATTTCTAATTGGAGGTAAGAGCACAGCTAATCAGGAGAAGTATACTACTTTATTATTTATTATTATTATTATTATTATACTACATATACTAATTGGAGGTGCTACATTCTAATTGTTACCTCTCCACTCACTCTCTTCTAGATCCATTACAGTCATTGCACTGGCTGCCCGTATACCACAGGATCAAATTCAAATTGCTTGTTCTCACCCACAAAGCTCTTCACAGTGCAGCACCCCCCTATCTCTCCTCCCTCATCTCTGTCTATCACCCCACCCGCTCTCTACGTTCCTCAAATGACCTTCGACTAACATCTGCACTAATACGATCCTCCCACTCCCGGCTCCAAGACTTTTCCAGAGCTGCAGCAAACCTCTGGAATGCTTTACCCCAAGAAATCAGGACTATCCACAACTTGTATGGCTTCAGACGATCCCTAAAAACGCATCTTTTTAAGGCGGCCTATCATACTTCCTAATAGAAGTCCTTTGTACTGTAGACAGTGAATGGGCTATCCTCTGGACATTACTCTTCTACAAACTCCACCAAACCAAAAAGGTCTACACAGATTGTATAATGACGATCCATGTAAGCTTAGTTCTATGCCCCATTTCCTCAAGATGCCTGGACCATCAGTGCAATAAGCCCCGGCACCTTGTGCAACCCCTATCCTGTCGTAGATTGTAAGCTCTTTTGAGCAGGGTCACCTTCATTTCTTGCTTTATTGTATTTTCTTTTTACATTGATTCTATGCCTATTGTTTTGTATCCAATTATTGTACTTTATTTGTTCTCTATTGTAATTACTTACTGTATTTTCTGTACTCTAACCCTACATTGTAAAGCGCTGCGGAATATGTTGGCGCTATATAAATAAAGCTTTATTAATTGGAGGTAAGAGCATAGCTAATCAGGAGAACTATACTATATTTATAATTGGAGGGATTTGCTTTTATTTATTATTATTATTACTATTACTATTATTATTATCCTACATATACTAAACTACATTTCTAATTGGAGGTAAAAGCATAGCTAATCAGGAGAACTATACTACATTTCTAATTGAAGGGATTTGCTATTATTATTATTATTATTATTATTATTATTATACTACATATACTAAACTACATTTCTAATTGGAGGTAAGAGCATAGCTAATCAGGAGAAACTATACTACATTTATAATTGGAAGGATTTGCTATTATTATTATTATTATTATTATTATTATTATTATTATACTACATATACTATACTACAATTCTAATTGAAGGGATTTGCTATTATTATTATTATTATTATTATTATTATTATTATACTACATATACTAAACTACATTTCTAATTGGAGGTAAGAGCTTAGCTAATCAGGAGAACTATACTATATTTCTTATTGGAGGGATTTGCTAATATTAATATTATTATTATTATTATACTACATATATTATACTACAATTCTAATTGGAGGTAAGAGCTTAGCTAATCAGGAGAACTACACTATATTTATAATTGGAGGGATTTGCTAATATTAATATTATTATTACACCTACCACATATTGGCATAGGATCTTGGAGATGGGAATACCCCTGTAACTAAAGTTAACTCTTTAGCTGCCAAGCACTTTGATTGCTTATACCTCTGCAACGGAGAGGCGATCTTAACAAAAACTAACATCTCTCCCCCTACACTATTACACTATTATTGAGGGTCCAGCTCAACAAGAACAGTCCACAATGGCTCCAAAGTCGTTTTCTATCATTTATGAAATAGATTCAAAGATAAAAAAAACATGGAAATCTTGATTTTATGATATGATGAGGTTTGTCTTTCTTTAATACATTGATGTTTGTATTTGATGTCTGTAATAAATATACGGTAACTGGATGTCAAATGAAAAAATAAATGACTTCTTATCTGTCTTCCGTCTCTTTTTTCATAGAGCTGTTATACGATTAAAATAAATTATTATTCACATGAATAATATGAATGAGTATTAAGACGGCTGCAGACTGGCAGATAATGTGGCCGATACAAGTGATAATAATCTGATTATCTGCGCCGCTGTGATAACAGAACTGTTCTTCCTCACTGACACTTTGTATTGTGTATCAGGGCATCAAGTATTGGGAGTGATCCCTCCTGGGGGCGCCGCTCTCCCCGGGCAGAATTCCTCAACACGGATCTCTGAGGCTTGTCCAGAGTGATAGAACCAAGGTCGTATGCGGGGGGCGCGCCTCCATGAGGACGGGTCTCCATTTATCCGTGGAATCAGGACCAGTGTTTCTGAACTCCAATTAATCACGGCTGATGTCAAAATGGCATCTGGCTTTTTTTTTTTAATCGTCTCTACTTCAACACAAAGTATTTTGTGATTCCGGCTCTTGAAGGGTCGAATTAAAGGGGAGCTCCAGTGAGAGAAAACCTTTTAGTGCAGTCCCTGCCCTCCTACATGATGAAGCAGAGCCGTACACTGCAGTTCTAGGATCTATAGATCACTTATAAATCAATAAAATCAGATCTGCTCCTTAGCGCTCACCCACAGAATTTTCAGCATGTCAGCTTCATGTAGGAACAAAAAGCATAAGGTGTGTCGGGGGCGTGGCAGGTGTGTTGGTGGTGTGGCAGGTGTGTCCGGGGCGTGGCAGTAGGTGTGTCGGGGGCGTGGATGCTGGGAGCTGCAGGATCTTTTTACATTACAGCCCCCTCACATTTCTGTATAGAGAGGGGGTGTGGCAGAGGGCGTGACTGCCGGCCCCATACTCACACATACAATCCTGTCACTGATATACCATCCTATGTGAGAGTGGGGCCAGGCTTGAAATAGCAATCATGTCACCAAGCAGATACAAATACATGCTGTGATCCTCTGCTGTATGATTATGCATAATGTGTACTGCTATTGTGAGAGTAGGAGCACAGGCAAATCATTAAATTGATTGATTCAGCCCTGCATGGTCTCCCCTTCCTCATAGGAACATATTATCTTCTTATCCTTCCAACTTTCAATGGATCATCATCATCACTCCTCACTGGAATGTAGGCTGATCCTGCAGCTCCCAGCATCCACACCCCTGACACACCTCCTGCCTTTTGCTCTTACATGAAGCTCTCAGGGTGAAAATTTTCGGTCCCATGAGGAGGGGTCAGAGCAGAGGAGCAGATATGATTTTATTGAATTATAAGAGATCTATAGATCCTATAACTGCAGTGTACAGCTCTGCTTCATCATGTAGGAGGGCAGGAGCTGTACAAAAAAAGTTCCCCTTTAAAGAACCATAGAATTGTGGAGTTGGAAGAGTCTTCCTGGGTCATCTGCTCCAACCACCTGCTCAAAGCAGGATTCACCAAATCATCCCAGACAGATGTCTGTCCTCTGGCCTCTGTTTGAAGGCTTCCATTGTAGGAGAACTCACCACTAGCAAGTTTGGCGAACCCGGTCAGACTTTTTTTGAGTTCACTAGGGAGCGGTGACGTCAGTTACTGTGCGTGGCAGTGAACTCAGATGACTAAGGCTGGCTTCACACTACAGTTTTTTCACTGATCAGTGTCCATCCAGTTTGTGTGCCAAAACCAGGAGTGTCTCCAAAACTCAGAACAGGTGTCAATCTTTTAATTATACTTTTTTCTCTGCAAGTTCCTCTCCTGGTTCCTTCCTGGTTTTGGCACACAAACTGGATGGACACTGATCAGTGAAAAAACTGCAGTGTGAAGCCAGCCTTAGGAGCCAGCAGTGGGGTCACCTGAGTTCACTTCCATGGGGAGCTGCAATGTCACTTACTGAGTCACTGAGGCCCCACGGTAGTGAAATCAGGTGACCCGTAGCTGGAAACAGAGTCACCTGAGTTCACTGCCAAAGAGAGCAGTGACATCACTTACTGAGTCACTGAGGGCACGCGGCAGTGAACTCAGGTGACCCAGCAGCTGGCAGTAGGATCACCTGAGTTCTCTGCTGCGGAGCAGTGAATAACGTCATCGCTCCTCACGGTACTCGGTGTAATCACAGAGTCTGCAGGCAGAGAACGCCTGCTCTCTCAAAGCCGACTCTAGATTAGGCAGAGGCAAGTGAGCTTCATGGGATCATCACTTTGGATTATAGTCGGAGGGTATGTGTGGGGCAATAATAAATTGGAAATAAGGATTGTCTGTCTGATTTATTTCAAATAAAGTTTTTTTCTCTGTGTCTGCGTTTCTTACCTATTTTCTCACAGGATTGATCATTTTCAAGACTCAGAGGTCTGACATTACCAATCTGGGCTTAATCACAAGCTGTCAGTACTCAGCTGTCATTAACCCCTTCTATCACCCCGATGACACCACACCAGGGCATCGTAAGGAGCCGAGATAAAACGCCAGGAATTGACGCTTCTAATAAATGCGCCAATTTCTGGGGCGCCTGTGTGCTGCTATTCTTTAGCCTTGGGGCTCCAATTCCGGTCTGCATCCCAGAAGATCAAATCTAGAACAGCAATAAAGTTATATACAAGTCTTTTAGAAATAAGCTTACAGGAGCAGGGTAGGTAGCACAAGTATATTGTGAAAGTGTTAGTAAAAGGAAGAGTTTGGACAAAAGAAAGGGGATCATATTGATAGTGGAAAACGTCTTTAATTTCTCCATCTCCCTTGTCTGTGTATATTGGACTGCACTTGGATGACATACAGAGCAGTTCGATGATTTCACCCAATCATAGACTTGTATGGGTGCATGTCATACAATTATTAGCTATAATGCTTTTCGAGGTTCTACATTCATGTTTCCATACTTTAGCATTGCAGAGTGCAGATGTATTTTTTGTTACATTATATTATCAGTATCAGTTATGCACCTGTTCACATTGGAGGTTAGGGACTAATGGCCTTTTTTCTTATTTTAGAAACAGATATTGTTATCCTTTATTTAGCAGGTTCCTACTCACCCATACAAAAAGGAGTTTCTTTTTACCCAGAGAGAGGTATTAACTTAAGTGTAGGTTCCCAGTAAAGAGATACACCTCATTATGGCTACTGGGTGGTCATGGATATGGCCATTATTATATGCTAAGTGTAATCTCATTTATTCATCTTTTCTTCTCCTGTTAATGCCTTATTAATATGTTAGTTCCTACTCATTGTTTCTTATAAAACTAATGAGTTTCCAATTTTTCCTTAGCATTGCAGAGTGCAACTGTCTTTTTTGTGTAACCTTATTTTCCGTATTATGTTCAGTTTATGCCATGTTCACCATTGGAGGTTATGGAGTGATGTTATTTTTTTCTTATTTAAGAACAGATATTTTTATCCTTTATTTAGCAGGTTCCTACTCACCCATACCAAAAGGAGATTTTGTG
Source organism: Allobates femoralis (assembly GCA_033576535.1). Classification (NCBI taxonomy): domain Eukaryota; kingdom Metazoa; phylum Chordata; class Amphibia; order Anura; family Aromobatidae; genus Allobates; species Allobates femoralis. The sequence continues at coordinate 87,965,593 of JARQOC010000007.1, forward strand.
CCCAGAGAGAGGCATTAACTTTAGGTGTAGGTTAGGGAGAGCCAGAAGTATTTTCTTATTTATGTAAAAGGGTCATACCCTCTTTCTGTGCACTCCTCACCATTATCTCAGGTGGTTTTATCCTATATTTAGTAGGTTCCTACTCGCCCATACCAAAGGAGTTTTTGTCCCAGAGAGAGCATTAACTTTAGGTGTAGGTTAAGGAGTGCCAGAAGTATTTTCTTATTTATGTTTCAGGGTCATACCCTCTCTCTGTGCACTCCTCCCCATTAGTCTCAGGTGGTTTTATCCTTTATTTAGCAGGTTCCTACTCGCCCATACCAAAAGGAGTTTTTGAGTCCAGAGAGAGGCATTAACTTTAGGTGTAGGTTAGGAAGCGCCGGATGTGTTTTCTTATTTATGTTACAGGGTCATACCCTCTCTCTGTGCACTCCTCCCCCATTAGTCTCAGGTGGTTGTATCCTTTATTTAGCAGGTTCCTACTCGCCCATACAAAAGGAGTTTTTTTTTTACCCAGAGAGAGTCATTGACTTAGTGTAGGTTCCCAGTAAAAAGAAACGCCTTGACGTGGATACCGGACGGATCCAAAAAATCTGTTTTTTTTCTCATACTTGGAAAATGCAGATGTCTGAATGAGCCCTATGTCTGGCATCAGTGCTGTGGTATGATGGATACAGCAGATAGCGAAGCCTCAGTGCAAGTGTAAAAATATACTTTTTGTCAGTATATCTAAATATAGAGATGTGTATATTGTCAGTGGGAAAAGCAGCATCGTCATGACCGACACAATGCGGTCCTACAGACAAAGCTTTGCAGACTACAGGAAGGGATGTAGACAAGCGTGCCATCTGCATCAAACAGCGTCGTGACCCTTTAATGTTACCGGTCGCCTCCTATTCTGCAGGTGGGAAGAAATGTGCCCAATTCATAAATCAGAGCGTAGCCCGGCCATAATGACAGGAAGCTATTATGACATCACACATCCAAGGCTGGACCAATTGGGAGTTCAAACTATCTACCAACAGGTCAACAGCGCGCTCACCCCTGACCTTGTTCAGGAGCAAAGCCAGCATTTAACTAGGCATTAGCTGGTGACAAATCACCCTGACTGCATTATCCACTTGGAAGTCTTGTGAATTCTGCCACTTAAACCTAATTGTTTGGCAACACGGAAACTTGACACTGATTGATAAAATTATGGCCAAACACTGGTTTAACTTACAGAGAAGTGAGTGAAATCACTGCAGTTTATTGTAAGGGCCCCTGGGAAAGAAATAATGGGGATTCGTCATAAACGGCCGCCGTCCTTCACATTTCCCACAAAAGCGCCAGCTCGAAATTCAATAAAGACTGCATCAGCCCCGCGACTCGGGGGTTTAATGGCCGAGCGCTTATGGAAAAGTGTATTCCCGAGCACTTATTCCAGTCATTAGAGGTTTGTTACAACCACAGATAATAATGTTTATATAGTGAAGAACTCGGCGAGATATGGAGGGATTACAGGGATCACTTTCTGTTTGTTTGGAGTCATTTATCCAATATTTGCGTTGCACAAAACAACCAACGTGTAGGAGTTTGGGTTACGTATTGAGATCTTGTCTGTACCGAGTGATCATCAGTGTAAGGCTGAGATCACCTGTGCAGTTATCGTCCGATACATCGGATCCAGCACGATCCTTTTTTTTTGTCCATTTTGAAATAACTGATTTTTGCAAAATCCGTTATCTTAAAATAAGAGTCTATGGAGAACGGATCCGATAACGGATCACTATTTATTTATTTTCAATTATTTGTAAAGGATTCATTTCAAATGGAAGATGAATAGCAATCAGTTACCAGATCCATTCTCCATAGACTCCAATGTTTAAAAAAACATCAATCCCTCAAAAATCAGTTATTTAACAATGGACAAAAACAGTTGTGTTTGCACAATAGATCACTAATGGATCTGTTCTAATGGACGATTACAGCTCACCTCCTCCTCCTGTACAATGACTGATAACACCTCTATATACAGTAGATAACACAGGATCCACCATTCACAATAGGTGATATCACAGCTCACCTCCTCCTCCTGTACAATGACTGATAACACCTCTATATACAGTAGATAACACAGGATCCACCATTCACAATAGATGATATCACAGCTCACCTCCTCCTCCTGTACAATGACTGATAACACCTCTATATACAGTAGATAACACAGGATCCACCATTCACAATAGGTGATATCACCGCTCACCTCCTCCTCCTGTACAATGACTGATAACACCTCTATATACAGTAGATAACACAGGATCCACCATTCACAATAGGTGATATCACAGCTCACCTCCTCCTCCTGTACAATGACTGATAACACCTCTATATACAGTAGATAACACAGGATCCACCATTCACAATAGGTGATATCACAGCTCACCTCCTCCTCCTGTACAATGACTGATAACACCTCTATATACAGAAGATAACACAGGATCCACCATTCACAATAGATGATATCACAGCTCACCTCCTCCTGTACAATGACTGATAACACTTCTATATACAGTAGATAACACAGGATCCACCATTCACAATAGGTGATATCACAGCTCACCTCCTCCTGTACAATGACTGATAACACCTCTATATACAGTAGATCACACAGGATCCACCATTCACAATAGGTGATATCACAGCTCACCTCCTCCTCCTGTACAATGACTGATAACACCTCTATATACAGTAGATAACACAGGATCCACCATTCACAATAGGTGATATCACAGCTCACCTCCTGTACAATGACTGATAACACCTCTATATACAGTAGATAACACAGGATCCACCATTCACAATAGGTGATATCACAGCTCACCTCCTCCTCCTGTACAATGACTGATAACATCTCTATATACAGTAGATAACACAGGATCCACCATTCACAATAGGTGATATCACAGCTCACCTCCTCCTCCTGTACAATGACTGATAACATCTCTATATACAGTAGATAACACAGGATCCACCATTCACAATAGGTGATATCACAGCTCACCTCCTCCTCCTGTACAATGACTGATAACACCTCTATATACAGTAGATAACACAGGATCCACCATTCACACTAGGTGATGTCACAGCTCACCTCCTCCTCCTGTACAATGACTGATAACACCTCTATATACAGTAGATAACACAGGATCCACCATTCACAATAGGTGATATCACAGCTCACCTCCTCCTCCTGTACAATGACTGATAACACCTCTATATACAGTAGATAACACAGGATCCACCATTCACACTAGGTGATGTCACAGATCACCTCCCGATCTTAAAAGTGGTCACATGTCCGTCTCCACCAAACAACCCCTGTAAGGATGGAATGTCCGGGAATTTTTTCCTTTTTTTTGTGTTTATATTTCCTTTAAGACCTTATAAGACATTTCCGGACAAACGCAGCCGTCATACTTATTTGTATGATACGTTTCTCCACCAATCGGGGGCCGTATACAGTGGAGGGTCTTAGGATCGCACCAAGGCCAATTCCACCCGAGGTTCAAAGGAAAGCAAGGAAAGCACGCTTATAAAGCTCTTCAAAGGAGCAGGGGGATAATTACAAGGAGCAGCGGCAGGCAGCGCGGATTGCTCCGGAATCATGAGATATTAAATTAGGAATGAATATAAGTCAATACGCAAATGTATGATGAGTCTCATGATTACAATCAGGCTGCTAAATGTCATTTGTGCGCCTCTCTAAGTACAGACAATGCCCTGTACAAATCACGCCATTCATCTTGCCTGGCAGAAAAAAAAAGTTATGTTATACAAACTCTTCAAAGGATTCTTTTAAGACATTAAAAAAAAAAATTGCTTACATAACAAGTCACATTGTGCTTCACCATCCAGGGATCTGCGGGCCGTTAATGCTCCAATAGGGAGGATTCCGGGCTCCTTCCTTGGTCTTTACGTCTTACTGTACCTTTAAGACCGGGGTTTTAAAAGGTGTCTTTTTACCTAAAAATTAAAAACTAAGTTGTTTCATTTTTCATGTGCAATATATATTTATTTTACTCACTTATATATAGCACATTACACACATCATCATCACTGTCCCCATTGGGGCTCACAATCTATATTCCCCATCAGTCTTCGGAGTGTGGGAGGAAAACCTATGAACAGGGGGAGAACATACAAACTCCATGCAGATGTTGTCCTTGGTCGGATTTCACCCCAGGATCCCAGAATTGTGAAACAATGCTAACCACTAAGCCACCCTATATATAGTACAGTGCTAACCACTGAACCACCATGTTGCCATATATATATAGTACAGTTCTAACCACTGAGCCACTGTGCTGCTCTATATATAGTATAGCGCTGACAACTAAGCCACTGTGCTGCCCTATATATAGTACAGTGCTAACTGAACCACCATGTTGCCATATATATATAGTACAGTACTAAGCACTGAGCCAACGTGCTGCTCTATATATAGTACAGTGCTAACCACTGAGCTACTGTGCTGCTCTATATATAGTATAGTGCTAACCACTGAGCCAGTGTGCTGCTCTATATATAGTACAGCTCTGCTCAGTAAACCACTGTGCTGCCCTATATATAGTACAGTGCCAACCACTGAGGCACCGTGCTGCCCTATATATAGTACAATGCCAACCACTGAGGCACCGTGCTGCCCTATATAGTACAGTGCTAACCACTGAGCCACTGTGCTGCTCTATATATAGTACAGTTCTGCTCAGTAAGCCACCGTGCTGCTCTATATATAGTACAGTGCTAACCACTGAGCCACTGTGCTGCTCTATATATAGTACAGTTCTGCTCAGTAAGCCACTGTGCTGCCCTATATATGGTACAGTGCCAACCGCTGAGGTACCATGCTGCCCTATATATAGTACAATGCCAACCACTGAGGCACCGTGCTGCCCTATATAGTACAGTGCTAACCACTGAGCCACCATGCTCCCTATATATAGTACAGTGCTGACCACTGAGCCACCATGCTGCCCTATATATAGTACAGTGCTGACCACTGAGCCACCATGCTGCCCTATATATAGTACAGTGCTAACCACTGAGCCACCGTGTTGCTCTATATATAGTACATTACTGACCACTTAGCCACTGTGTGCATTATATATAGTACAGTGCTAATCACTGAACCACCATGCTGCCCTATATATAGTACAGTGCTAACCACTGAGCCACCATGCTGCTCTATATATATAGTGCAGAGCTGACCACTGGGCCACTTTGCTGCTCTATATATAGGACAGTGCTAATCACTGAGCCACCATGCTGCCTTATATATAGTACAGTGCTAACCACTGAGCCACCATGCTGCTCTATATATATAGTACAGAGCTGACCACTGGGCCACTTTGCTGCTCTATATATAGTACAGTGCTAATCACTGAGCCACCATGCTGCCCTATATATAGTACAGTGCTAACCACTGAGCCACCATGCTGCTCTATATATATAGTACAGAGCTGACCACTGGGCCACTTTGCTGCTCTATATATAGTACAGTCCTAACGACTGAGCCTCTGCTGCTCTATATATAGTACAGTGCTAACCCCTGAGCCACCATGCTGCTCTATATATAGTACAGCTCTAACCCCTGAGCCACCATGCTGCTCTATATATAGTACAGTGCTAACCACTGAGGTACTGTGCTTCTCTATATATAGTACAGTGCTAACCACTGAGCCACCATGCTGCTCTATACATAGTACAGTGATAACCACTGAGCAACCGTGCTACCCCTACTAGTGTTTATTTCATAATGCAAAAATCTGACAATTTTGGTGGGAACGGCCGACCATAAGGTAATTGTTGGCCTCCTGATTGTTTCCTGGGATAATTAGACAGTGACAGAGGAGTCTGGCAGTGACTTTTTCCTTTTCTCCCCACTGAAAACATGAGCCCGTTAGTACATTAGACAGACTGCAGTCACAAGCTCCCAATGTAGAATGTTGGGTGAAGCTGGCACAGGAAGGCTCTGTTCACATTCAACGTTTTGTTCTTGTTTTTGCTGTTTTTCTTTTATGCGAATATGAATCCTGGCTGAATTGTTGCTCTGCAGTAAGGCTAGGGTCACATTTGGAAGGCAGAATGCGGTTACCTCATCCATTTCCGGATGTGGCAATCTCATGTGCCTTCATACTAATTTTGCACTGTAAAAAGTGTGTCCCTAAATCCGCATGCAGTACTGGATATCTCCTTAATGTGGCATCTGGTACCGGATGTGGTAGTCGCTGTGGTGATTACAATGTTCCCCTGCTTTCCAAACACAGACTTTGTGTCCCGGGACTGAAATCGGATTGAATCGGATCCACCCGGATCGTGCCGGAATTGCGTACTGTACCCGCCGCTCTCTATGGTGCTGAAGGCTTAAACATCAGCTCCATGGCCAGCGCACCAGAGTTTCAATGTGCGCTGGCCATAGAGCTGATGTTTAAGCCTTCAGCACCATAGAGAGCGGCGGGTACAGTACGCAATTAGCGTAAGTACCTGGGACAGCTCCTTATTAAGGATGCTGGTCAGCAATGTTCTTACGCTCATTGCGTACTGATGCTCGTGCTGACAACCAGGAGCCGCCGGCTTCCAATCCTGATTAGTAAAAGCCGACAAATATCGGCTAAGCATTAATATAGTCAGTTAACAATTAAAATGCTAATGCATTTGGGCACCGTGTCTCTAGGGAGGGTGGACACTCCCTGGAGACATGTTGGCTATATATATTATACACATTAACCCTTCAATCACCGGGTTAATGTACACCAATGCAGCATCTGTGCTCACATACCACACAGATGCTGCATTGTTGTTCCAAACCCATCCGATACTGCAGGCATTCATATGTGTCTTGCGGTACCGGATTTGGACCCATAGGGCTCCATGTTAGAAATCCGGATCCGGTTTTGCAACCGCTGTGAAAAAATGCAGTCTGCATGATTTTTCCCGCAGGCTGCAAAAACGGATCCAATAACCGCATTACAAATAGTGCAATGCGGTTTTTCTATTGTTGCCTATGGGTGCAGATACGGATCCGGTTTTGAACATTTTTAATGGTCAACACCAGATCTGGATCTGCAATTTCAACCCTAGCCTAACATGAACTTCTTTAAAGTTTTTGCAAGCTTTTTTCTTTTACCCTATTGAAAGCAATGATATTTGCAGCATTATTGCAGCATTTTTCACCCATTCTAATGAAATAAGTGCATAAAAAATGCACTGAAAACAAGGTAAAAGCACGGGTAAATGCAAAAGTTGCTGTTTTTCTTGCAGAAAGATGCAGAAATTTCTGCAACCAAATACTTCACGTGTGCACAGACCCTAATTCTCCTATCAATCCCATCGTTTTCCTAAGTAGAAGCATAGTGCATGCTGAGCCAAAACGTCCTTTTTTTAGTTATTAAACCGCCCCTAATGTTGTTTAGCTCATGTTGTGTTCATTAATATTTTTTTTTTATTTAAATTGTTGTATTGATCCTAAAAAGAGCATTATAGGTACTTATATTTTCATTAGCTAGCTGGACATATAGTCATACAGTCATCCGGCTGGTTAATGGTTAACAGTCCAGTTGAAATTCAGAAAACGCTGAAAGGACCTGTGTGATGTCACGACCATATAAGTATAATAGGCGGAGCTAAGTCTACATAGACATTAACAATTTAGCTTGCTTAGCTCCACCCATTACAGTCACATGGTTGTGACATCACACATGTCCTTTATACAGAGCACTCAGCCTTGCTACAAGTTCAGTGACAGATGTGTTCACCATTAACCACCCCGATGACTGTTTCACTGTTTGCCCAGCTAGATAATGAAAATATATAAGTATCTAAGGCCCTTTTCACATCAGCGGTTTTTGAAATTCGCGGCAGATGCGGTGAAAAAACCCCATCTGCCGCGATTACCGCATAACCGCGACACTTGCGGCACAGTTGCGGCAAGCCCCATAGAATGTCTATGTGGGCTTGCGGCAGGTATGGCAAGTGCGGTATCGGCACTTGCGGCAGGTGCAGCCGCAAAAAAAACGCGGCTGACCACGTTTTTTTTCGTGGCCGCACCTGCCGCAAGTGCCAACACCGCACTTGCCGCACACTTACCACAAGCCCCATAGACATTGTATGGGGCTTGCCGCAACTGTGCCATAAGTGCAGCGGTTATGCGGTAATCGCGGCAGATGCTGTTTTTTCACCGCATCTGCCGCAATTTAAAAAAAACGCTGATGTGAAAGGGGCCTAAAATGCTTTTTTTGGGGATGAATACAACAATTTAAGAAAAAAAAGGTTACCAATGAACACTACATGATTTAAATAACATTGGGGGTGGATTACGGTAATAACAAAAAAAAGGACATGACATGTTCCCTTTAAGCCCAATGTGCTTTGTCATATGCCTGGTGCTAAATTCTGTCTTATTTTTACCATTATTTTTCGTGAATCTATACATTAAAGGGAACCAACCAGCAGGATTTAGGTCTATAAAGTGAAGCCAGAGCATTACAGACACTGGGATACTGAGTACAATCATACCTTTACTTCAATGATTATATGTTTGATTGCAGAGAAAAGTGTTATCAAACACCGGGAAAACAGTGCAGCAAATTAGTAGTGCAGCATAGCGTCAGTATGAGGGGCTGGGTTTCTTTTATTACTCCCCTGTTTACTCTAAGCCAAACTCTCTCTCCTCCCTATCTCCCCTCTGTACTTCCTCCCTGTCACTATATACCAGGCACATTAGGTCTAACATTGTGCATGGTGATAGCACAATGTCAGGCCCATATGTGCTCATCACTCTCTCCCTCCTGTGTCTCCGGCTTCTCAGGCTTCTGCTCTGGCTGTCTGTGATCTGGTCACGGGAAAGCAGGAGAAGACCCTACCCACCTCCAGGAGAAGACCCCACCCTTCCAGGAGAAGACCCTGCCTCCTCCAAGAGAAGACCTCACCCCCTCCAGGAGAAGACCCTGCCCTCCTCCAAGAGAAGACCCCACCCCCTCCAGGAGAAGACCTTGCCACACTCCAAAAGAAGACCACATCCCCTCCAGTCTGCACGTCTCTGGTCTCCTCATAGTCACAAACCTGTGAGAAGGTACAGCTGGGGACGTGCAGAGACTGGAGGAGGTGGGGTCATCTATTGGAGGGAGTGGGGTCTTCTCTTGGAGGGGGCTGGGTCTTCTCTTGATCTCCAGTGACTGGATCACACACAGCCAGAGAGAAGCCTGAGAAGCCGGAGACACAGGAGGGAGGGAGTGATGAGCACATATGAACCTGACATTGTGCTATCACCTTGCACAATGTTAGACCTAATGTGCCTGGTATATACTGACAGGGAGGAAGTAAGAGGGGAGGAAGATAAGACGGGAGGGTTTGGCTTGGAGCCCTAAGAAGAGTAAGGCCAGGGTCACATTTGCGGTTGGACCCTGGCCTGCCGGATTCCGGTTTCAACTTAGCAATTTTTCCATCACCGCATAGCGTTTCCGCTATGCGGTGCTGGAAACCGCAGTCCCTAGTTACCCGGTGTTTACCTGCACGACCTGTCACACAGGCAGCGGCTCGGAGGGCGTTTTACAGCGCCGCACAGGAAACCGTTGCAGACACGATTTCCTGTGCGGCGCTGTAAAACGCCCTCCGAGCCGCTGCCTGTGTGACAGGTCGTGCAGGTAAACACCGGGTAACTAGGGACTGCGGTTTCCAGCACCGCATAGCGGAAACGCTATGCGGTGATGGAAAAATTGCTAAGTTGAAACCGGAATCCGGCAGGCCAGGGTCCAACCGCAAATGTGACCCTGGCCTAATACAAAGAAACCCAGCCCCTCATAGTGACACTGTGCTGCACTTATGCTAATGTGGTGCCCTTGTTTCCCGGTGTTTGATAACACTTTCCTCTGCAATCATACATCATTGAAGTAAAGGTATGATTGCACTCAGTATCCCAGAGCCTGCATAGCACCGGCTTCACTTTATAGCCCTAAATCCTGCTGGTCGGTTCCCTTTAAAATTCTCAGATCTCCTTCCTCCAGTGCAAATAATGGAATAATAATTCAGATATGAGGTTCAAATTATATTTTTCTTTTTCAACAATTACTGGAAAATCTCTGCAAAACGCTACAATTTTGCAGTAACCGCTGTGAAAACAAACACAATCTGAGCAGAAAGTGTAGATGCAGTTTGATACGGCTTATATTAATCTTATTTGTTTGGGGTTTTGCTATTACTTTTGGATTCTTGCTAGTTTTTTTTGTCTTACATTACTGTTTCATTTTGATACTGTTACATTACTATGTTTTATTATGATACTTTTATGATACTGTTACATTACTATGTTCTATTATGATACTTTTATATTACTGTTCTCCTTTGATTCCGTAACGTTACTATCTTTTATTTTGATACTTTTACGTTACCGTTCTCCTTTGATACTTTTACGTTCCTATGTTTTATTTTTATACTGTTTGTAAATATATATATATGTGTGTAGAACATTCTCTACATGCATAAAATGAGAGGAGAGGGTGAATTTGCATTACATCCTGACTCGCTAGTGTAATAATCCGAGCCTATTTACTTCGTCCCTCTCCAGAACAACTGATCTTATCACAGTCTGATTTAATTTCAAAGACGGATTGCGATTTGGCAGGAGGGGGAAAACTGGCTAATCAGGAGTAACCATCTGCTCAGTTGCCATGGGAATATTACTCCCAAATAAATGTGCTTCTTAGCCAAAATCGGAGATAACGGCGGCATAAAGAGAAGGAGGAGCTTTGATAATAGAGGAAAAAGGAATACTCCGAGGGGCAGAGGAAGTGGCAGAGGACGCTCCATTTGGGATGAGATGTGAATTGGGACCGCGCGAGTCGTGCAGATAGGAGACGAGGCTTTTGTGCAAAAAGAAAAATAACACTGGAAGCTGAATTTACATCAAAGGAAAAATGTCAGAGGCCAAGAACCCGGCGAGTCGGCTACAGCAAACAGTGCTCTGAAGCCCCCCAAAGCTTAAAGGGAACCTGTCACCAGGTTTTTGCAAACTAATCTGAGAGTGGCGTAATGTAGGGCCAGAGATCCTGATTCCAGCGATGTGTCACTTACAGGGCTGCTCAGTGTAGTTTTAATAAAATCACTGCAATACCAAGACAGGTTATTAAACTTGGGGTTATTTAGCTTGGAAAAACGAAGGCTTAGGGGTGATCTTATAATAATGTATAATTATATGAGGGGACAGTACAGAGAACTTTCTAATGATCTCTTTACTCTTAGGCCTGAGACGGGGACAAGGGGGCATCCTCTACGTCTGGAGGAAAGAAGGTTTAATCATAATCACAGACGTGGATTCTTTACTGTAAGAGCAGTGAGACTGTGGAACTCTCTGCCACATGATGGTGTAATGAGGGAGTCACTACTAACATTTAAGAAGGGCCTGGATGCCTTTCTTGAAAAGTATAATATTACCAGTTATACATACTAGATTCTTGATAGGGCGTTGATCCAGGGAATTAGTCTGATTGCCGTATCTGGAGTCAGGAAGGAATTTTTTTCCCCCAATATGGAGGTTCGTGTTGCCACATGGTTTTTTTTTGCCTTCCTCTGGATCAACATGTTAGGCTATGGGTTGAACTAGATGGACTTAAAGTCTTCCTTCAACCTTAAAAACTATGTTACTATGCTACTATGTTACTATGTTACTGTTTAACCAGCTACCAGTCTGGTAGTCTATTCGCAAACTGCTAAATCTGCAGCAGAGAAAACACTAATTTTATCAAAATGACAGCAAGCAGCTCAGTAAGTGACACATCGCTGGAATCAGGGTCTCTGTCTCTCCATTATGCTGCTCTTAGATGGGATGGCTAAAACCTGGTGACAGGTTCCCTTTAAAGTACGGTGGCTCAAGTGGTTAGGACTGCAGCCTTTGCAGCGCTGAGGTCCAGGGTTCATTTCCCACCAAGGACAATATCTGCAAGGAGTTTGTATGTTCTCCCCGTGCTTGCAGGGACTCCCAGTTTCCTCCCACATTGTAAAGACATACTGATAGGATGTTTAGATGGTGAGCTCCAAGAGAGACAGCATTACTGATGTATGTAAAGTGCTCTGATGCACCCACACCGGTATTATCACTCTGATCTGGGCTCACGGATCAGTGATAATACCGGAGCAGAAGCAGACGTTTTTTTCCCGACTTCATACCTGTTTCCGACGGATCCTGGGGGATGTGTCATTTGGTATTGCATTATGGTCATGCACAATTCCAAAACCCAGATCCATGTTCCACTGTGATTTTACCCGTGGTGCTCCGGATCCAGGTTCTTCCAGGCTTTGTTACGGAGCCCAAGACTGCACAAGGATACGTCTTTGGTCTCAGTGAATAAAACGGGAACACCTGGATCTGTGAAAAAGGTAAAGAAATGGATGCACCCGCAAGTTCATCAGACACCATTGAAAGTCAATGGGGCTGAAAACTGATGCGGGTGATTGTGAGCCCCAATGGGGACAGTGTTGCAAATGTATGTAAAGCGCTGTGGAATTAGTAGCGCTATATAAGTGAATGGATGGCAAAAAAAAAACACTGTGAAATCGGACTGTTATACTGACTTTAGTGTATTTTGCACTGACCGGGGGTCCTTAACCGGGTCAGGAGACCTTTGTCTGCAGATATGACTGTGACCTTTGTGGCTATGTCACCTTTCAGGGTATGTGAACACACTGAGTATTTTGGTGCAGACATTTCTTCACCAATCCGCACCTTGTGGCAGAAAAATGCACCAAATCAAGGTGCGGATTTGGTGCGGAAATGGTGCAGACGTGTCCTGCATTTTTCATCTTCAAGTCAATGGCTCGAAGAGCTGAAAAATGCTAAAACATCGACTGCAAGAATTGACATTCTAGTGAAAAAATAACTTCAGAATTTTCCTAGACTGCCTGTTTATAGATTTCTAACAAATTTGCACCAATTGAGCATCAAAATACGTAACAAAAATGCATGAAGCGTGGGCATGAGGCCTAACTATAAAGAGGAGCAATCAGGGGCGTAACTAGAACTGGCAGGGCCCCATAGCAAACTTTTGAACGGGGCCCCCTCCAAGACACGCCCCCAATGACACGCCCCCTCCAAGACACGCGCCCCTCCAAGACACGCGCCCCTCCAAGACACGCCCCTTCAAGACACATCCCCTTACAGGCCCCAGCAGTATATACAGCAGCCCCAGTGGTATACCGCAGCCTCTCCAGTGGTATATACAGGCCCCAGCAGTATTACAGCAGCCTCCTCAGTGGTATATACAGGCCCCAGCAGTATTACAGCAGCCTCCGCAGTGGTGGTATATACAGGCCCCAGTGGTGGTATACAGGGCCCCTGGTGGTGGTATATACAGGCCCCTGGTGGTGGTATACAGGCCCCTGGTGGTGGTATACAGGCCCCTAGTGGTGGTATATACAGGCCCCTGGTGGTGGTATATACAGAGCCCCTGGTGGTAGTATACAGAGCCCCTGGTGGTGGTATATACAGGCCCCTGGTGGTAGTATACAGAGCCCCTGGTGGTGGTATATACAGGCCCCTGGTGGTAGTATACAGAGCCCCTGGTGGTGGTATATTCAGGCCCCTGGTGGTAGTATACAGAGCCCCTGGTGGTGGTATATTCAGGCCCCTGGTGGTAGTATACAGAGCCCCTGGTGGTGGTATATTCAGGCCCCTGGTGGTAGTATACAGAGCCCCTGGTGGTGGTATATACAGGCCCCTGGTGGTAGTATACAGAGCCCCTGGTGGTGGTATATACAGGCCCCGGGTGGTAGTATTCAGGCCCCTGGTGGTAGTATACAGAGCCCCTGGTGGTGGTATATTCAGGCCCCTGGTGGTAGTATACAGAGCCCCTGGTGGTGGTATATTCAGGCCCCTGGTGGTAGTATACAGGCCCCTGGTGGTAGTATACAGAGCCCCTGGTGGTAGTATATACAGGCCCCTGGTGGTAGTATACAGAGCCCCTGGTGGTGGTATATTCAGGCCCCTGGTGGTAGTATACAGAGCCCCTGGTGGGTATATACAGGCCCCTGGTGGTGGTATACAGAGCCCCTGGTGGATATATACAGGCCCCCCGTTGACACCGCACTATGTAAGTACCACAACCTTCCTGCAAGCCCTTGTAAGTTCCACCACCACCTACCTGCAGCCCCATGTAAATACCACCATCCCTTTTCCTGCAGTCCAAAGTGCCACCACCCACCCTGCAGACACATGTAAGTACCACCACCCCCACCCTGCAGCCCCATGTAAATACCACCATCCCCTCTCTTCAGCCCCATGTAATTGCCACTACCCTCCCTGCAGCCCCACGCAAGAACCCCTTCCTACAGCCCCATTTAAGTACCACCACTTCCTCCTTGCAGCCCCATGTAAGTACCACCAACCCACCCCGCAGCTCCATGTAAGTGCCATTACTCTCCCTGCAGTCCCATGTAAGTACCACCACCCCATGTAAGTGCCATCGCTGCCTGCAGCCTCATGTAAGTACTTCCACTCCTCCCTGCATTCACATGTAAGTGCCACCACCTCTTCCTGCGTCCCCATGTAAGTACCACAACTCCCTCCTTGAAGCCCCATGTAAAGTCACCTGTAGCCTCCCTGTAGCCTCCCTGTAGCCCCCATTATCACATCCCGCCCCAGACAATTAGCAGCAGCGGCTCGCTAGTCACGTGATCCTCCCCTCGGAGCCATAGAAGGAGCTGCACGCGAGACTGAAGAGGCCCCGCCCCTCCGGTGACGTCACAGCACAAGCGCCACTCAGAACTGAGGAGGCCTCACAGTTTCCGGTGACGTCACTGCCGCACGTGTAGGGGCGTGTCCTCCTCGCGGTCGCCATCGTTATTTGTCGCTCGTTCTCGTCAGTGCCGAGGGCCCCGAGGATAGCGTGTGGGGGCAGCGGTCAGGGGCCCCCTTGTATGACATGTGGTGTGGGGGCGCTCAGGGGACCAATGGGCCCCCCCTTTCCGTCCGGGCCCCCCCCTACAGCACTCAGGGGGGTATGGGGGCGGGACTTAGTGGGCGTGGCCCCAAAGTGTCGGGGCCCGCCGGGCCAGTCCGCCCCTGTATCTATCGCAGGCGCAGCTGCCGGTATAGCAGCGGCTGCGTAGCGGCGCTGGGTCCGGGCCCCCCACAAGCGCCGGGCCCCAAAGCGACCGCTACGGCTGCTATGCCGGTAGTTACGCCACTGGGAGCAATGCAGAGAAGCATAACATTGAAAGGCTGAGGTCACATGTCCAGTAATCATCCGGCAGGACGGATCCAGCATTAACCTGTTGGCAAAAAACTTGCGTAAACAAAACGTTTTAGTCTGTTTGTAAAAAACTTAATTCCATGGTGCTGTACATGAGAAGGGGTTAAATGCAAAATTAACAAATTAACAATGACAGAGTGGTACAGAGGGGAGAGGACCCTGCCCTTGCGGACTTACATTCTACAGGATATTGGGGAGGAGACAGAAAGTAGAGGGTCCGGAACTCCGGTGGTGGTAGGGTGGCAGCTTTGGTGGTGGTGAGGAGGCGGCAGTAGCTCGGTCATTGCAGGCTGTAGCTTTCCTGAAGAGATGGTTTTTAGGTTCCGTCTGAAGGATCC
Source organism: Allobates femoralis (assembly GCA_033576535.1). Lineage (NCBI taxonomy): Eukaryota > Metazoa > Chordata > Amphibia > Anura > Aromobatidae > Allobates > Allobates femoralis. The sequence goes on from JARQOC010000007.1 coordinate 87,981,212, forward strand.
GAGCGCGGTGGATAATCGGACGTGTTGGGGCGCAGAATTCCAGAGAACGGGGGATATTCGGGAGAAATCTTGGAGTCGTTTTTTGTGAGAGATGGATAAGTGTGGAGGAGAGGAGGAGGTCGTGGGAGGATCGAAGATTACGTGAGGGAAGTTAGTGTGAGATTAGTTCAGAGATATAGGGAGGGAACAGTTTATGGACGGCTTTGTAGGTCAGTGTTAGTAGCTTGAACTGGACTCGTTGGGGAATTGGGAGTCAGTGAAGAGACCTGCAGAGGGGAGAAACAGGGGGGTAGCGAGGAGAGAGGTGGAATAGTCGGGCAACAGAGTTGAGGACAGACTGTAGAGGGGCAAGAGTGTTAGCAGGGAGGCCACAGAGGAGGAGGTTGCAGTAATCAAGGCGGCAGATGATGAGGACGTGTACAAGCAGCTTGGTAGATTGAGGGTTGAGGAAAGGACGGATCCTGTACAAAAACTACTGAGAAAAAGCAGCATTAGAAAAACTTACCATCAATGCCAAAATCAAAAACTAACACTGCACTTGCAGGATGCAGTCAGACCTCACTATGTGAAGCAAGCCCAGGTGCAGGCTGATAAAAAATCACCTCTACCTACAACAAAATGTGGGAGGCGACCTGCCATGCACATAATGGAAATGCTGTGAGGGGCGTGCTGCAGGACAGGGCCCCCTGGGGAACCGCTAGGTCTCACTAACAACACACTATGGGTGAGTGTATGACTTAATGGTATTATGCCTTAACTTGTCTGTTAACACTTGCCTTGTTGTGCAAATTTGATAATACTGTGATTTGTGCCTTGTTTTTGGTTATACCCAGGAGGTTACCACCTCAATGCAGTTGTTTTTGGAACTTCCCTGTACTTCGTTTCATAACGTTTATGTGTCTGCTTTTAAATTATTATTAAAAGTTATATTTTACGTAACTCAAACTCCATAGTGGTCTCCACTTAATTTATTCATGCACATAATGGGCCTGCTTAGGACACCATTCACACTGATACAAATGATGTAGAGTGTCTGAAAGCTACCCAATGGCTCTGCCACCTAACCAATGGGCCGCCCAGTACGATGCTTCTGCACCACTAGATGAACGGTGCCCCATGGGGCCCAGCTGCACCCCGAAAATGATAAAAAAAAAGTGCAAAAAAGTTTTTTATGTGATAAACAAAAAACCTTATAGATGAGGTATTGGTTCATGCATTGGCCAAGACACTTAAGCTCATGATCCACGTCACGGATCCACATACTGCACCGAAAAACGTTCCTACTAACGTTTTTGGGTTTAAAAAAACTCCTAGGAACGTTTTTGGGTGCAGAAAAAAACGGATAGTGTATTTATTACATATAATCTGTTTTTGCATCAGTTTTTGGACTTGGAAAAAAACATGCAAAAACTGATGCCAAAAACGGACCAAGGGCATATGTGTGACCCCAGCAGATCATATATACATTATTCATTTTGAGCTCGATCGTCTGTGATTTGCTGCTGCAACCAACCCATTGCATCTGTGATTTGTTGCTGACACAGTCGGTGGGGCGCAACAGTCAATCACAGGCACTATAACAGAAAATGGGCATTTGTGATTGGGTGTTCACCAGCCAATGCAGTGAATATTAAATGAGGTTAATGAGTGGGACCCGGAAGTGACTGCAGACTGGTGAGTATAATGCCTTAATCACATTAAGCCCCGGTTCGGGGACTCTCAGGTGTTCATTGAGGACCCTGAACTTTACATGTGTGATATTACTGCACAGGCTCAATAGACGTGACAGATTTGGATCAGGAATAATCTGGTAAAGCTGCATCTGGCACCCATTGACATACATTGTAAATCCTGCCGCAATATGCCGGATCTGGTCAGAATCGTTTTTTTACCGAACCCATATCCTGTTTTTTAGGCTTGGTAAAAAAAATGGTTTGGGCTGGATCCGGCAGCAAACAGGTTCAACCGAATGCAAACAAGAGTGCTAGAGTGCACAAACCGGAGTCTGGTAATGCTATTCTCACATCTATCTATCTATCTATCTATCTATCTAATCTCTATCTATCCTATCATCTATTGCAAACGCAATATAACGCAATGCTGCACATCTGTAGCAATGAAGTATATTGCATTTGTTTTCTAACAGACTGAAAAACTCTGTAGTCCACGTTTGCATGTGCATTTCAACAAATGCATACTTGCCTATTTTGTCATGTGTTAGTATAGGTTTGTTGAATGGAAGTCTATAGATGCGTTTGTTGAATGGAAGTCTATGCAGGGCCGGCGTTAGAAGGGGGCAGAGTGGGCAGTTGCCCAGGGCCCACACTCTCTGAGGGGCCCCCAAAAGAGCTGAACTGAAAATAGCAATAAAACAGTAAAAAAAAATGTAAAAATACACATATTTGGTATCACTGCGTTCGTAAGAATCTAAGCTATCAATATATGAAGTAAATTAATCCAATTTGTAAATGGCGTAACGGGAAAAAAATAAAAACGCCAGAATTATGTTTTTTGGGTGACCACGTTGTTACAATGCAATGCAATAAAAGGAGATCAAAATGTTGTATCTGACTTAAAATGGGATCAGTAAAAATGTCAGTTCAGGGCACATAAAGTAAGCCCTCACATAGCCCTGTATCTCCAAAAATTAAAACATCATGGGTCTCGAAAATGGCGAATAAAGCACATTTTTATTTTTATTATATATATATATTTTTTTTTTTACAAATTTCAGGGTTTTTATGATTGAAATAAAAAAAATGTTCAGTTTGTTCTTATTCTGACCCAGATAATCAACTTATGAGGTCACTTTTACCATATAGTTAACATGATAAGTAAAAAACTAAAAAAACTAATTGTGGAATTGCACTTTTTTTTGCAATTTCAAAGCACTTGGAATTTCTTTCTCATTCTCCAATATATTTTGTGGTAGAATGAATGATGTCATTCAATAGTACAACTCATCCCGCATAAATAAGCCCTCGTACGGCGATGTGGAAGAAAATAAAAAAGTTCTGGCTCTAGGAAGAAGCGGAGGGAAAAACAAATACGAAAAATCACTCAGTAGTAAAAGTTATAAAATCCTTGTAATAGCAGCAGGAGCGCCCCCCACAGGCTTCAATCTTCACATGTTCATGATGGGAGTAATTAAAGTTTGGGGACCTCCTTAATTCCTACATTTGTAGCCAGTTATCAAGCAGAACTTACAAGGCATTAAAGGGAATGTCCAGGATTAATAAAACTTTACTATATTCTTTCAAAAACAGCGCCACCCCCGTGTAACAGGTGGCATGTGGTATTACAGCATAGGCCCATTCCTTCAATTAAGCTGAGCTGCAATATCACACACAACCTGTAGACAGGGGGGGGCGCTGTTTTTGAAAGAAATCAGTCATGTGTATAGAATTCTGGATAACTCCTTTAAGATCAATATTTCCACTAGTGACCCCAGAACAACACAAGACACCAGGATGGGGATTAATTCAAATTTATTTGTTTGTTATAATATGAAGAATATAACAGATCTTTGTTAAAGATGACATTTAGGTAGATGATCCTATGGAAACATTCCTCTTACTGACTCTCCAGTTTGTAAATCCTATTTTGTTAAACACTTGTAGGTCATTTTTAATCAATATAAGGAGTCTGTGTTCACAATCCCCATCTCCTGGTCAGAGTATAAGAGGTTAGAAAGAGCGACTCTCCCTGGAGGAGCCGGGCTGTGTGACACAGACAATGATGGGGATGGATGTGTGTGTCTGTGTGTGTGTCTGTGTGTGTGTGCTCGTGTATACGTGTAATATATAGTGTTTGTGTCACATACCGTGTGTTGCATAAGGCTGTGTGCACACGGTCAGTATACGCAGCGGTCTTGCTGCTCCATCCAAAACACTGCATAGTACAGTATAAGCATAGTGGAGGGGATTTCAAGAAATCCCATCCTCACTATGCGTAACCCGCAGCGTGTTTGGAGCTGCGATGCGGGTTGCCGTCATTCCGCTCCTCCTCCGCAGCATGCTCATTTCATGCTGCGGAGTCAGAAGTGGCTCCCATCAGGTGACTGCAGGGAGAAGCCGCCTTGCACCCGCCGTACATGGTAGTACAGGGAGGCTGCACCCTCCTGCGGCCACCCGCGGCTTCACTCAGTCCGGAGAGCTATGTCAACACGCAGCTCCTCCGGACCGTGTGCACATACCCTAACATCCACATTTATAAATCCCAGCAGCACAGATTAGAGTTCCTACGTGTAAACATGTCGGCAATCACCCAACAAATGAGCAAAATGCGGCTCATCATCGGTGATTGAACTGTTTGTGGAGGAACAAAAACCCTTGCTCTCAACAGCACATCCCCTCCTGCAAACTGCAGAAGTGCTGCCGATAACATGATACTGTAGAGGACAGATTGCTCTTGTGGCACCCTGGTCACGCAGGTAGCCGTAGACTTCTCTAATGCACAGCTGGGTTTCCACAGCAGATACCTACTACATACAAGACCTTCCACTCCGGCACAGTAGGGGGACCACCACTTGCCGACCTTAGGCAAGATCCCTTATAAATACTGCTGCTGTGGGGGAGTTAGTTAGAGTGTGCAGACACTAGGAGAGCTGTGAAGACGTCCTGGTGGTCGGTGCCGCGATTAGGCCCGAACCAGTGACCCGGAGTGGTCCTTCTACATCCCGCAAGCCTTAGTGGGACTGAAGGCAAGGGAGCAAAGAGCAGAAAGGGAGTGAGGAACTTGTGGAAGATCATCCAAAGAGAACCACCGAATATTGGGGATCCGCACCTGTGGGATATTATAGGACCACAGAAAACCCTGTTACACAATGGAGGCTTCGGCTACCCGGTTTCCTATGTGGGTCAGGAGAGGGAGCCAGACACAGCAGCATAGCATTGCAGTGATCAGAGAAGGTAACCGTGGAGTGCACAGGAGGAGAGACAGATACCAGAGTCAGGAAGAGAGAGGAGGCAAGTCAGGCTGCATGCAGGCTGTGTTTCTATCACCACTACAGAGGAGAGGAGGCCTTATACTCACTTGCTGTGGGGACCACTGTGCAACTTGTCCACCCGTCAGTGCCCTGGACGTCTTTACCTGCCAAACATCAGTAAAAGGTAAAAGAGACTTTGCAGTGTGCATGTGTCATCCCTCTCCGTTATCATCCCTCCATAGACTGCTCCAGCACTCCCTATACCATCCCAGCTCCACTACAAGCTGCCCCTTCTCCCTACCTGCCCCGGAGGTTCCAGTCCTACCTGTGGAGGACTACACCATCCTAGCCGCGATACCATCTACCTCTGGTGGACTGAGGCGGCGCTGGTGCAAATCACCAGAAACTACAGGTGGCGTCACGACAACAATTTGTATATAATCCCCTGTACATAAACCCCTTTTTGAAGTGTCACCCAGAACACGGGATCAGGCGCGGCCACCACTCCCCGGGACACCGCAGACGCTACCCCTGAAGCGGAGCCTGGGGCTCGACACTCTACCGGTGATTGCTCTGCACCCATCATTCTTCATCATCCTGTGTAAAACGTCCGGAATTAATCGCTGAATGACTTGAATATTATAAATCGCGCTCATTCACCAATCTGAATTCAGCGCTTGTAAATGTCTGAGTGCGACGGTGCAATATGTGAGCATTTAGGGCCCACTTTAACCTTTCGCCCAGGGTCTCACTTTGCCTAAAACCGGCCCTGAGTCTATGGATGCGTTTGTTGAATGGAAGTCTATGGATGCATTTATGTGTCCATTACATTGCGTTTCTGCTTCTGTCCAATGGATTCATTAAACGTAATGTGAACCTGGCCTAAAACTGTCAAGTCTCAAACAATCATAAGTGTCTGATATTGGGATGAGCAGAAAATGGCTTCTGAGGACTGTCCGACCTCCCCGCAGGATTTATTACCACGTTACCTACCGCGGTGCGCGGAGTGCGGGCGGCCCGGTGCGGACATGTTTGGCTGGGTCAGCCGTGTTTCTGTACGGTGATGGATGGCGCTGTTCGGAGCAGTGATGGAGCCGTCACCGGACAGAACACCTGCCTGTTTGTGAGGTCTCCGCTGAGGATTATCAGAACTTCACAGTCCGTTCCGCTTGTCTCATAATTTACCGTTTTTGTTTTACAACCACAAGGGCTCGTCCTCTGGAATTCTCCGCAATCTGGAGCTGATTTGTGAAAGCCTTTAACCTGAATCAATATTTTATAAAAGAAAATCCTTCTTTTTCTCTTGGTTTGTAGGAAGAATGTTTCTTTATTAAAAGAAGACAGAGGCAAGATCCGAAGATCTGCAAACCTCCCCCAACACCGTACAGGAGGGATCACCGAGGATGGGCTGAAGGGTGAGACGTGTCATCAGAAGTCACCGGGGTCAAGTACATTTTATGGGGGTTTTTGTTTGTTTTGATTCTTATATTTCCACATCACTATCTATAAAAAAATTACATGTTGTAAATTTTGCTCTAGTCACTAAAGTATTAGGCTGACACTTTCTATGACACTGTGAAGTAACAGATGTAACATAAGATCTATTATTCACAATAGGTGATATCACAGCTCACCTCCTCCTCCTGTATAATGACTGATAACACCTCTATATACAGTAGATAACACAGAATCCACCATTCACAATAGGTGATATCACAGCTCACCTCCTCCTGTACAATGACTGATAACACCTCTATATACAGTAGATAACACAGGATCCACCTTTCACAATAGGTGATATCACAGCTCACCTCCTCCTCCTGTACAATGACTGATAACACCTCTATATACAGTAGATAACACAGGATCCACCATTCACAATAGGTGATATCACAGCTCACCTCCTCCTCCTGTACAATGACTGATAACACCTCTATATACAGTAGATAACACAGGATCTACCATTCACAATAGGTGATATCACAGCTCACCTCCTCCTCCTGTACAATGACTGATAACACCTTTATATACAGTAGATAACACAGGATCCACCATTCACAATAGGTGATATCACAGCTCACCTCCTCCTTCTGTACAATGAGTGATAACACCTTTATATACAGTAGATAACACAGGATCCACCATTCACAATAGGTGATATCACAGCTCACCTCCTCCACATGTACAATGACTGATAACACCTCTATATACAGTAGCTAACACAGGATCCACCATTCACAATAGGTGATATCACAGCTCACCTCCTCCTCCTGTACAATGACTGATAACACCTCTATATACAGTAGATAACACAGAATCCACCATTCACAATAGGTGATGTCACAGCTCACCTCCTCCTGTACAATGACTGATAACACCTCTATATACAGTAGATAACACAGGATCCACCATTCACAATAGGTGATATCACAGCTCACCTCCTCCTGTACAATGACTGATAACACCTCTATATACAGTAGATAACACAGGATCCACCATTCACAATAGGCGATGTCACACCTCACCTCCTCCTGTACAATGACTGATAACACCTCTATATACAATAGATAACACAGGATCCACCATTCACAATAGGTGATGTCACAGCTCACCTCTCCTGTACAATGACTGATAACACCTCTATATACAGTAGATAACACAGGATCCACCATTCACAATAGGCGATGTCACACCTCACCTCCTCCTGTACAATGACTGATAACACCTCTATATACAATAGATAACACAGGATCCACCATTCACAATAGGTGATGTCACAGCTCACCTCCTCCTGTACAATGACTGATAACACCTCTATATACAGTAGATAACACAGGATCCACCATTCACACTAGGTGATGTCACAGATCACCTCTTCCTCCTGTACAATGACTGATAACACCTCTATATACAGTAGATAACACAGGATCCACCATTCACAATAGGTGATGTCACAGCTCACCTCCTCCTGTACAATGACTGATAACACCTCTATATACAGTAGATCACACAGGATCCACCATTCACAATAGGTGATATAATTCTACCCCAATCACCTACTGGCTGATTTCTGTGTGCACTGTGTATTAGCAAAAAGCTGCCATTCAGTGTTGGAAGCTAATCATTACTGATGACTACATAGCCACAGGTTTGTTTGTCCTCTAGTGATAATCTCCTGCTGAGAAAATAATGATTTTAGCTAAACTGCAGCAAGCAGCCCAGTAAGTGAAACATCACTGGATACATCATTCTGCTCTCAGATTAGGTGGCAGAAAACCGGTGACAGATCCCTTTAAATAATTCATTTTTAGGTTTAGTGAATAGGGCTGAGGAGTCGGAGTCGGTGCCTATTGTGGTTGGAGTCGGAATCCGGGAAATTGAGGAGTCGGAGTGGAATGTTTGGCTTACCGACTCCACATATTGATACAGTTCTGTGTGTATGTATTTTGGACAGAATGCTCCCTACTAGTCACCCTAATTTCATATTCTTAATGAGACTCTATGTCTCAATAACTAGGGATCATTAAAGTGGTTTTCTCATGGTATGAAATTGGTGTAGACTATTGCAATTGACTTGCTTTTTCTATCTACTCTCAAACAACAAGAGCTTTTATCTTACATAGTGTGCAGATGTTACCAAGGTGATCGACAACCCATGCCTTGAGTACAGCGGTGGCCTCATTCCAGGCTGAGGGATTGACTTCTGACACTCCAGCCACTCTTCTCTGCAGTCAGTTCTAATCTCTATTCCTCCCTATAAGCTCCGGATCTGTTATCAGTTAAAATCACCACCACCAAATTCATAAAATATATAAATCATATAATACCATCAAGGAGGCGTCTGATTGGCTTCAAATGTATTCTGCAGCTGGACAACGACCCCCAACATCCGGCCAATGTCATTAAGAACGAGGAATCCTATAGGTGGTGATCCACCGATCCTTGATCTCACATCATCCTGTCTGTCTGGGATCAAGAGACAGAAGGATCCGCACAAGCCTTATACAGAGAAGATCGGGGGTCGGTTCTCCAAGATGTTTGGAGCCAATTCCTGCCGAGCTCCTTCAAAAACTGTGCAAGTGACCTAGAAGAACCGATGAAGGTGATGGGGGGTCATACAAAATTATTTTATTTATTTTATTAATATATTTTATATATTTTTTTTTTTTTTTGCTCATTCACTTTGCATGTTGTGAATTGATAAAAACAATCTATTAATACTTCTGTGCATGAAAGTTCCTTAATTTTCCATACCTGCCTACAACTTTTGCCTAGTACTGTGCACCTATAGTGTATACTAATATGTGTATATTATCGGTTAAAACATTTGCCTAGTTCTGTGTATATATAATATGTACTAATATATGTATTGTATTGGTTAACATTCTGGAGGACAAACCTGTTCATGTGGTGGTTTTCCTTGTTCTCTAAGCCTACTCGACTAAGTAGAAAAAGACCACTATTTCTTTAAGACATGAAGGTCCAGACTAGTGTCCCTCAACTCCAGTCCTCAAGAGCCCCAACAGAGCATGTTTTTAGGATTTCCTCAGTATTGACAGGTATTGGAATCATCACCTGTGCAGGTAATTAAATTATCACCTGTGCAATGCTAAGGAAATCCTGAAAGCATGCCCTGTTGATGGGTCTTGACGATTGGAGTTGAGGAACACCGGTCTAAGGTATTTTCAAGTGAAGTCATGAAAAACATCAATCGTTATGATGAAACTGGAAAAGAAGACTGAAAGATACCTCTGCTGCAGAGGATAAGTTCATCAGAGTTACCAGCCTCACAACTTGCAAAGTGTCAGCACCTCAAATAACAGCTCTCAGAAATGATGCACAGCAGTCATAATTCCACTGTCCAGAGGAGACTGCGAGAAGTTGGTTCTTTATGGTTGAATTGCTGCAAAGTAACCACTACTGAGGACCACACAAGAAGAAGAGATTTACTTAAGCAAGGAAAGATTATATTTGAGCCCAGCAACCCAAATCAAGGTATTTGGCTTTACTGTGTCCCTATCTGGTTAAAACTTATTTATGGGTGGCTAGGGACCTGATAATAAAAAATGTAAGTCACCCAAGTATCTCTATTTTCAATATATTAGATACTTAGCTGATAAAAAGGCCAGTTTTATGCGAGCCCAGCAGCCTACATCAGGGCGTATCTCTTCGCTGGTTCCTTAACCAATGCCTCTATCTGGGTTAAAAAAAAACACAGCATGGGTGAGTAGGAACCTGCTAATAGAAAATGAATAGTCCAAGACTGGTGGAAAGGAGTGCACAAACAGAAGGCATGACTCCATTATAAAAAAAAAAGACTGATGAACTTCCTACAAGTCTGCAAAGCTGAACATAAAATATACTATAATAAATAGACAGCGGCACTCTGAAACACTAAGGTATTAAATATAGGATAATAGTAAATATGCTTTACTGCTAAGGAAATATATTGAAACATTTAGATACTTAGCTCATATAAAAGGCCAGTTTTATGTGAGTCCAGCAGACAACGTCAAGGCGTATCTCTTGCTGGGTCCCTATATAATGCCTGTATTTGTCTATTATTCTGCAACAACATGACATGCCACCTGATTGGCACTTATTGGGACCATTGTTTGTTTTGAAACAGGAAAATGACTCAAACCACCGTGTGACCCGCTATGTGACCAAGAAGGGGCAGATGGAGGCTGCAACAGATGACATGGCCTCCACAATCACCTGACCTCAACCCAGTTGAGAAGCTTTGGGATACGTTGAACTGCAGAGTGAAGACGAAGCAGCCAAATGTCTTCTAGGATTGCCTCTGTTGGAAAGTCATCATTCCCAGTGATGACCATAGAAATCTCCTTGAGATAGTACCAAGATGGTGTAAAGCTGTTATCAGAAGAAGAAGGGGACACTTTCAGGAATATGAGATTTCACATGGTTTCTTTACACCTTCTTTCAAAACATTTCGTTTTGGTTTTGCTGCCTTCAGTCTGAATCTACAGAGTGCACATTCTAATAAGAACAAGCAAAAGCATTTCATGAGCAGATGTCTGGACTTTTGACCAATATATTTAACTGAATGAGGGCCCAAAGCTATCACATTGGGATATGGGGCGGGCTCTGCGGCGCTAGGGGTGGGCTAGTGCGGGAAGTGGCATCTTTTCTTTGGAGGGTGATGAGGTGGCGATGGGCTGGCTCTGTAGTGCTGGGGGCGGGCTGGTGCGGCGGTGCATCTTTTTTTGAGTGTAGTGAGATGATGTGGGGTGGGTCTGTGGCACTGGGCCGGCGGTGCGGCGGTGGCGTCCTTTTTTTGAGTGTGGTGAGATGATGATGGGGTGGGTTCTGTGGGACTGGGAGCCGGGCTGGTGCCGCGGTGGCATCCTTTTTTTGGAGTGTGGTGAGATGATGATGGGTTGGTTCTGTGGCACTGGAGCCGGGCTGGTGCGGCGGTGGCATCCTTTATTTGGGTGCGGTGAGATGATGATGGGCGGGCTCTGTGGCATGGCCGGGCCGGTGCGGCGGTGGCATCCTTTTTTGGAGTGCGGTGAGATGACGATGGGGGCGAGCTATGTAGCGCTGGGGGGGGCGGCTGGTGCGGCGGTGGCATCCTTTTATTGGAGTGCGGTGAGATGATGATGATGGGGCAAGCTCTGTGGCACTGGGGCGGGCTGGTGCGGCGGTGGCATCCTTTTTTTGAAGTGCGGTGAGATGACGATGGGGGTGGGCTCTGCAGCGCTGAGGGCGGGCTGGTGCGGCAGTGGTGTCCTTTTTTTGGAGTGCGGTGAGATGATGTTGGGGGCGGGCTCTGTAGCGCTGGGGGCAGGCTGGTGTGGCGGTGACATCCTTTCTTTGGAGGGTGGTGATTTGACGATGGGGATGGGCTCTGGGATGGGCTCATGACCACACCGCTGCCATCTTTGTTCGCCCTGTAATGTACAGTGGCGGACCAGATGTACAAGCATGGCGCCCACATGCACATTTCACGATGGGTGCTGGATCTGAGGTGTATTTGGGGGGGATTATCAGAGGAGGGGGACCCAGGCCCAGAAGACAGTAGCTGGCGGTACTGCGCAGTGTGTCCCATCGAGTGTGCTGTACTGCCAGTGGCCGCCACATTGGCACAAACGTGACTTGGGTGTGCCAATATGGCGGCCGCAATGTTGTTTTTTTTAAATCAGCTGGCCAATCAGGTGACGCTTTATCAGAGACATCTGGATGCCAAAACATTTATGTAAGTACTGTAGATAATATGTTTTAGCATCCAATCTTAAATCACATCTGCATTGAGGGAAAGTCAGTACACCCCCTCTCCTGCACACAATAGTTGGCTGTCCATCCCAGCCGACATGCGACTAATGTCTACGGCCATCTCTAACCTTCAGTCTTGTTCATGAATTATGACGTTTTTTAACATTCTAAGTATTCTCCTAATATATTCCAGCCTTCTTTTTTATTTTTCTATGACTATTACTGTTATTATTTTCTTTCTCTATTGCGGCGTACCGGGACGTTAAATCCTCTTACACCATTTCCTACAGTGGCAAAAAGAGATAAAATATAAAAGCAGAAGAGAGAAAACAATGCAGACGTTCCCTGGTGGAGATTTACAGATATGGAGCATAATTGGATTTTATTAGCAGATGTCATTATTGTTCATCTGTCTTACACTCGATATTTATAAGTTCTTTGCAGATAATTGAAAAAAAAAAAATGTAAATGATACAAAGGTCACATTGTTATTTCTCCGAATGTTATTAGTGGCGACAGAGATAGAGGAGATGTAGACACGGGGCAGTGATTTGACTCCTGTATTATATCTTAAATTGCAGTTTATAAGAAGATTATATTTTCATTTCTGTGTTTTTATATAGGAAAAATATATGGTAATTATTAATTGTTTGTGTTCATGTAGTTTATAGGGTAGTAATTCTTCATGCACAGTTTTGTCCATGCGCTTTACACGGTGTTGGCATTTAAAGAGTTAAAAGCAGCAGGCGCTTTAAGAGTCAGATGATGACTGTGTAATACAGACATCATCTGCCGGGAATGATGCTGGCAGGCTCCGCTCCTGAATCTATCTCAACGACGGAGACCCGACATTGGACGTACCAGGGTGTCCAATATTGGGAAGGTGTTAAGCACATGATTGGCTTATATAGTTTTTTTTCTTTATGGCTCTTACCAATTGAGTTACCTAATTTCAATGTAGAGATAACAAAAAAATAAGTATTTATTTCTATTATGTTATTATTTTTAATGTGGGAAATAGGTGATTCAACCTGGCTGGTATTTGAACCTGCGATTACGGGGGGAAGGAGTGCTGATGGACGCGCGCATCCCAGACCAAATGTGTTAAACACAGCTGTCAGAGACTGGCTGTGGCATTTAAAGAGTTAACAGTGGCAGGCACTATTAGAGGCTGATGATGGCTGTGTAATACAGATATAATTTGCCAGGAATAATGCTGGAAGGCTCAGCTCATAAATCTGCCTCACTGATGGGGACAATATTGCATGGTTCCCTGAAAAATTTCCGATAAGAATAAATGCCCACAGGCAACCCTGACCCCTAACGCCTAACCCTAACCCCTTACTCTAACCCCTAACACTAAACCTGACCCCTAACACCTAACCCTAAATGCTAACCCTAACACATAACCCTAACCCCCAACCCTAACACCTAACCCTAATCCCTAACTTTATCACCTAACCCTAATCCTTAATACCTAACTATATTCCTAACACCTATCCCTATCCTCTAACCCTAATGGCGGGTTTACACGTCGCGATATCGCAGTACAATTTCAATGAAAAGTCACGTGGTTCGATCGTTGGACCCGATATCGTTCCTGCGTTGTATGGTGTGAACGTCCAATACGATGCAGGAACGATGTCAATGCGATATCGGGGATCGAATGAGCGTGCTATTCAATGCCCCGATATTGAAGGGAGATTGTGGCCGGATCGTGCTGTGTAAACGCCCAATTACGATGCGATTTGATACGTCACCCATTCACTCCCATGTTAACTATGCGATCCTGGGTTGGGAGGCAGAGAGATCGCACGGACGTTGTATTCCGATATCGCAGCGTGTAAACATTCAATGCGATGCGGGAGGAACGTGCACTAATTGCGCGCTCCCGCGCCATTGAGTTGCGATATCGAAACGATATCGCGGCGTGTAAACCCACCATAACCCTAATCCTTAACTTTATCACCTAACTCTAATTCCTAACACCTAACCCTAACCTCTAACCTTAACCCTAAACCCCAATATTGCAAGGTTCCCTGAAAAAATTCCCACAAGAAAAAATGCCCATATGCAACCCTGACCCCTAACACCTAACCCTAACCCCTTCCTCTAACACCTAACTCGTAACACCTAACCTTAACACCTCACCCTAAATGCTAACCCTAACACATAACCCTAACCCCCAACCTTAACATCTAACCCTAACTGACAAGTAACACCTAACCTCTAACCTAAACCCTAACACCTAGCCCTAATCCTTAACTTTATCACCTAACCCTAATATCTAACTATAATCCCTAACACCCATTCCTATCCTCTAACTCTGAACCCTAATCCCTAACTTTATCACGTAACCCTAACACCTAACCCTAATTCCTAACACCTAACCATAACCTCTAACCTTAACCCTAAACACTAACACCTAACCCTTTATCACCTAATGGCCACTTTACACGCAGTTACAGGTAACAGGGTGTCCACAGGTAACTTACTGGCTGCAGTGAAATCATGGAGACAAGGTTCTATCTTGTTGCTGTGTACAAATGGAACTATGTCTCCATGATTTCACTATAGCCAGTAAGTAACCTGTTGACACCCTGTTACCTGTAGCTGTGTGTAAAGTGGTCAAAACTCTAATCCCTAATACCTAACTATAATCCTTAAAACCCTTCCCTATTCTCTAACTCTAAACCCTAATCACTAATTTTATCACCTAACCCTAACACCTAACCCTAACCTCTATCCTTAACCCTAACACCTAACCCCTAACTTTATCACCTAACCCTAATCCCTAACCCTAATCCCTAATGGTACCTTTACACGCCGCTACAGGATGGTGGAAACAACCGGGTAGATGAGAGAAATGTATCTTGCACCGCCAAATCAACCCGCGGTCGCGGCGTGTAAAGACGGTTGTTGCCACCCGTCACTTGAGGCACCTGTTTCAGAGCAGAGCTCAATAACAGGTTGATTTCAAGGCGATGGTTACGGCCTGTATCGGCGTGTAAATAAGGAACAGGAGGGTTGTTTCTACACCTTGCTATCTACCTGGGGCGTGACACAGGCTCTGGGTTGCCGCGCCCCATCAGCGATCATTGGAGGAAGCTCCTGCGTTACGATTGGTAGTCGCTGCATAGGGCGGCATATTTAAGGAGCTGACCAGTCACACTACACAATTGCTCGAGCGTCATGTATTAACCAGCCTCCTGCGCTGGCTGCCCAATCATGATGTTATTGCTTTGTCCTATCAGCGTACGGACGGCTCGTAATCCACAATTGTGGCACGCCTATGTGCTGTCCCTGCTGCACCAGGTCCGCCCATATTACCTTGTTATAGCGGCGTGTAAGTGAGGTAAGGTAAGCTACAGAAGGTAACTTGTGGCACCCGGCGGTGTATTCAGAGCTAGATGTAACCTACTGTAGCGCACCTTGTAGCGGCGTGTAAAGGCGGTGCGGGTACCGTTTTCAACCGTTTGTGCGTGCTCGTGGACGTGAAGCACCCGGTTGTTTCCACCATCCTGTAGCGGCGTGTAAAGGTACCATAACACCTAACCCCTAACTTTATCACCTAATCCTAATCCCTAACCCTAATCCCTAACATCTAACCCTATCCTCTAACCCTAACCCTAAACACTAACCCTAATCCCTATCTTTATCACCTAACTCTAACACCTAACCTTAATCCCTTACCTTATCACCTAACCCTAACCCCTAACCTCAACCCTATGGGCATTCCTTTCCTCACCGGTAGGCATGACTTCTCATAATATCTTATTGATTTTGTTTGAACTCTTTCAATTTTCTGTACAAAAAAATGCAGAAGAGAAAATCGCAGAATTTACAATTTTACTAAATTTCATGTTCTTTTACAATCAGCTGCTCCTTCAGCCGACTTTTGAAGACAAAGTGATGGATTCCTCCCCTCCTCCTTTAGTTGGGAGTAAAGCAACAAAGAAAATCTTATGTAATACTTTTTTTTTTTAATTTTAATTTTTTTTTTATATTTTGTTGTTATTATTGCCTTTTCCCATTGTCGTTCATTATCGGAGTCATCCTAAGAATATTTTGAAGACATTGTATTTGAATGTATTTCTTCTTCCCGGTCTACCCTTGTGTCATCAGCCTGTATTTCGTGATTGGACAGGAGTTGGAGCGACAGCTGATCGCTGAGGTATGAAGAGGAAGAGGAGGAAGAGGAGGGGATATTAATAATGGTGTGATACTAATACAACCACTAACCGCATCACCCGACCGCAGCCTCTACCAGGGCTCACTGCCAAGAGGAGCACATGGAACGTATTGCACGGAGCACAGCGGTAGCTACAAAGTATCAGAACATTTATGTCGAAATACGTTGGTTAATATTCTTTTATTACAGAGTTACAGTATTGATGTCATAATGACCATGGGTAACACACTAGTTGGGTCACATCCCATTTCTGGACATTTTTGCTGCTTTCATGAAAACGTTTAGTTCTAGAAGTTCACAATATTGGTGTCTTGTTCTTAGGGAACATTAAGATGTCAATGTAAATCAGTCTTACTGTAGATCGGACCATAATGCACGAACCGGCTGCTCTCCCGACCTAAGTGTGACAGCCTCATAGAAATACAGGGTGGCCACTGAATTACCAAATTACTGTATTTTCCAGGTTAAAAGATGCACTTTCACCCCCCCCCTAAATTGAGGGGACACATGTGGGTGCGCCTTACAATAGGGATTTGGCTTACCAAGGATTTTTTTTGCCTTCCTCTGGATCGTGTCCGGCTACGGGTTGAACTAGATGGACTGAAAGTGTATCTTCAACCTTAAAAACTATGAGAATATGAGGTGGTGTGGCAGTGAAGGAGCAGGGTGCTGTGGGCCTGGGCTCAGAGGATGGGGCGTTGCACATGGGGGAGGCGGACGCCATTGATCTGCGGCAGCGGTGGAGAGGGTTCACAAGAGGCAGAGTCAGCAATGTTGCGTACCCGGGCTCATAGGAGGTGTCACACAGGCGGGATGTGGGCACCATTGATCTACTGTGGCAGTGGAGAGGGTTCACAGGAAGCCGGGTAGGCGATGCTGCGGGCCCGGGCTCATAGGAGGAGGTGTTGTGCAGGCAGGATGTGGATGCCATTATGCAGGCAGGATGTTGGCGCCATTGATCTCTGGAGGCGGTGGCGTGAGTTCACAGGAGGCAGTGTCGGCGATTCTGTGGGCCTGGGCTCATAGGAGGAGGTGTCATGCAGGCGGGATGTGAGCGCCATTGATCTGCAGTGGCGGTGGAGTGGGTTGGGATGATGGGAGTAACAGTAAGAATGTAGATCCCTACACGAGTAGGGCTGGTCCCCAGGGCAACCATGAAGTCTAGTGTAGTGCAGGTTCATCAGGGTGCGGAGCTCACAGTCACGGGCAACCTCCTGCTGCCGGATCACAAAACCAGTCTACCTCCTCTCAGGCGCAAGAAATTCAGTCTCAGACAGCAAAGAGCTTTAACCGGGTTTACTCTCTTTTCTCGACAGATGGTAAAGTTATAACAGTTCAATAGCAGCTCCGGTGTGATCTAAGCAGCCGGGATGGTTCGTCTGCGTCACCCCCTTTCATGTGTCTTTCGGGCCTTTTTGGTCTATTCCGCCCGATAGCTACGACCCAGTGGTCACAGGCTTTCAGTGGGTGACTTTCCGGGTCCCCTAGCACTAGTATGACGGCTGTCTCTTCACTTCGCCAGAAGTTAAGTCTCGGGACATAAAGACCCCGCACCCCACCAGGGTTTTTGGTTGGCGCATACAGCGTCCTGGCCACTTCAGCAGAGCCGGCACTCTGATTCCCGCCCAGTCCACCAGTGTCCTCACTAACTCAAGCGCACCTGGACTCCTTCTTTCCTTCCCACGGTCTACAGCCTTGGACCCGGGCTAGCCTCATGGTGGCACAGGCCACCTGGTCCTTGTTCTCCGGTCCTGTCTCTGGTGTTCTCCCCTCTCCTTTTACTGACTGGACTTCTGGTCTGGTCTCTACTTCTCTCTACTACTGGTCTCTCTGAACTTGACTCGACTAGGTGTTGTCCTGTGTTGTTACCTTTTATAACCACCTCTAACCGGGTTCTTCTCCAACTTTCCACCCAAAACATGGCTCCTCCTGCTATCCCGTTGCTGGGCATAGAGTCCCTAGATTTAGGATCGGGAGTGTGTTGGGTGTGTGTGTGTGGGGTGACCGATTTACCAATCCCGGCTGCTGCACCATCTAGTGGGGACCAGTCCGCAAGGGCACCACACTTACTCCTTCTGCCATGTAGTCTTTTATATTCATGACCTCTGTATAATGATTGGCAGCTTTCTGCCTTTCCACAATGCCAAGCTCCAATCAATGGTTTGGGTGAGGTTATATAAGGCTCAGCATTCAGAGAACACCTAGATCTGCAGCACAGAAAACTGTGATTTTCTGAAAATGACAGCAAGCAGCTGGCATGCATTGAGGTTCGAACCCATGACCCTGTGTGGTCAAAATTATCTTTCCGCTGAGCCAGAGTGGATATACTTTTTTTTTCCTTAGTAGGAACGTGAAGAACTCAACGGCCGTTCAGGTACCAGAGGTCCAAGTTGCCATAGTTTAGTCTGGGACTAGGGTAATTCTAGATTATGCAGATACCAGTGTCTCTAGTCTGTACAGGAATCGGCTGGATCAGATGCAGTTTTTAGTGTTTTACCTATCCTTCCCGTGTGAATTGTTGGCACACCACAGACTAGGGAGCATCCGTATACAGGGCGTGACATTGGCGCACAGGCCAAAAGTGTGTGGCATACTACACAAAACAACAGACTGAGGAAACACCAGGGGAAAAAATGCAACAGAGTGCCCTGCTCATAGGGAACTGGGGAAAGGTGACCTCCTGCACTCGCCTGCAGCTAAGCCTTGATCTCCCTACCGCCCCTATATAGGTTCTTTCATCGCATTGCCGAGCAGAATACCTAGTCCCTCGCTGGCCCTGATGTTAACCCTCAATAGGTAGAAGGTCGGCGGGAGAACTAGTTCCAATCACTGCACTAATAACAACAAGAGGGTATGGAATGACAGACAGAGAAATGACAAAACTACTTCACACCTGCTGCCACTCTCCTAGGCAGCAGATAGCTTGGAAACGCTCAGCTTCTCCAGAGTACCTCCTTCACCTCAGGTAGCTAGATAGGCCAGGAATGGAGTTCAATCACTAGCGAGGACTGCTGGACCATGTGACCATATAAAGGAGATGGGAGTGATCACAAAGCAGCCAACCCTGGAAACAGAACTAAGGAGCTTGCTAGCACCAGAAACTGATAATAATCTTACGCAGCCAATGGAATGAAGGACATTTAATATGAAGTCTCAATACAGAAATGAGACACTGGTCCCAAACTTGTCACAGACTCGTGACCAGGGGCTGGCTGTTGCCTCTCGCCCCGGGTGGCAGCTTTGGTCTGCTAGCCCTGAGTTGAGGACCCGGGGGGGAGTGTTGGGGGGGATGGGGTTAGGAGGTGCCATGTCCGCCGCCGTCTGCTGCTGCATCGCCGCGCCGGCCCATTTCTGTGGGGGGCCAGTCCGCCCCTGCTCGTGACGGCTGTTTCCTCAATCATACCAGCAGCCAGTAAGTGACACATTACTGGCATCAGGGTTTCTGCCCCAACCTTATACTGATGTTTGTCCTGATGAAGAAGCTGATTGAAACGCGTCAAGCAATAATGTGAAATACAGACGATGGATCCTTGTCATTTTGGCAACACAATACAACTCTTTGCTTGCCTTGTTTTCCAACAATCCAACCTTATACTGCTCTCAGATGGGTACAAATCCTGATGACAGATTCCCTTTATCTTTTCTTCTATCCTATGGATAGGAAATAGCTTTCGATTCTTGTATTAACCCTCGTGAAAGTGAATGCGCCAATGCATTTGGACCCAGCGTCGTTACAAACAGCCCATTGAGCCGCCGGTTGGGCGTCATTGTATCGGAGAAGTTCTATTTAGCCGGTTTGGTGATATATTAGTATACTTTTAGCAAAAGGTGATCCTATTCTTTACGCATCGCATTACTGCCCAGGCAGACAGAGGTGACTTTCCCCCTGAACCGCGGCGATCACAGGACATGTGACACCTGGCTCTTTGGGTTGACAAGGTTCATCTCGAGAATAAGAAAAAAATTGTTCTTCTTCTTCAAGGTTCTTTGCAGATCTTCTCCTACGTCACGGCACAATGCACATGGCGGCCTGGGCTTTGTTTAAAGTCAATGATTTGGATGACAAGACCCCATTGATGTCAATGAGGCCTTATGGAAGCGTCCCCAAAAGAGCCAAGGAAGGGGGGGGGGCGCTCACATAACAAATGTTTTTGTATATCAGATCACAAGAAAGAAAGAGAAGTGGCCGCCCCACCTGTGTTCATTGAAGAGAAAGTACTAGTGACCTACCGGGGGGTTTATCAGTCTAGTCATTAAGATAACTCCTGCCGGAGAAAAATTGAAGACAACACTTTTCAGATCTTATACAAAACCTCCAAGTCACAAGGCAGAAATCAATAGTAATCTGTTACCGAGACTCCTCCAAAGTGTCCCACGACTGATAGAGGAGAGATTATGGGGGGGGGGGAAAATCAGTGGCGAGGGGCCGGGCCAGGTTTACTCTCTGTCTATTTAATTAATGGAATGTTTTTTAAAAGGATCCTAATCACACACGATTGTATCTGCTTTATCAACATTTTTTGCTAATGAGATGATACGGAGGCAGAACACTTTCTAATTCCCTCATCCTAACAGAATATCCTGCGCAGATAACGGGCCGTGTTTTTTTTTCGTCTTTCTAATATATGAAACAATCAGGATTCAAAACAACCTTAATGGTTCCCGTTATCTCCCCATCTCGGATTGTGGGGGGAGCATTGGACAAGTTACCGTCTTGATGTTGGAGCGTAACTGCATTACATTCAGGAGAGGCTTTGTTTACCGCGCGCCGCGTTCTGCAGGAGGCGTCTGGGGAGTTTAATTGTTGCGGTGAAATACATGTATATTTCAATACAAGTTGGAGCCGGTCTTGTTTGTCCTTATCTTACTTTCTCATACCGAGACTCTCTCTGCTATTAAATTAACAAAAGCCTCCTGTAATCCACTGACAATATGGACCACGGAGAAGATGAAGAAGAAGAAGAAAGAAGAAGAGAGAAGAAGGAAGAAAAAGAGAGAAAGAGGAAGAAGAAGAGAGAAGGAAGAAGAGAGAAAGAGGAAGAAGAAGAGAGAAGGAAGAAGAGAGAAAGAGGAAGAAGAGAGAAGGAAGAAGAGAGAAAGAGGAAGAAGAGAGAAGGAGAAGAAGAAAGAAGAAGAGAGAAGAAGGAAGAAGAAGGAAACATAAGGAGGAAGAAGAGAGAAGAAGAAGAAGGAAGAAGAAGGAAAAAGAATGAAGAAGAAAGTAAAATGAAGAAGAAAAAGAAGACGAGAGAAGAAGAATGAAGAGAGAAGAAAGAAGAAGAAGAGAGAAGGAAAAAGAGAGAAGAAGGAAGAGAAGAAGGAAGAAAATAGAAGAAAGAAGAAAAAGAGAGAAAGAGGAATAATAATAATAATAATAATAATTATAAAGCTTTATTTATATAGCGCCAACATATTCCGCAGCGCTTTACAATGTAGAGTTAGAGTAGAGAAAATATACAGTAAGTAATTACAGTAGAGAACAAATACAGTAGAATAATTGGATACAAAACAATAGGCATAGAATCAATGTAAAAAGAAAATACAATAAATAAAGCAAGAAATGAAGGTGACCCTGCTCAAAAGAGCTTACAATCTATGACGGGATAGGGGTTGCACAAGGTACAGGGGCTTATTGCACTGATGGTCCAGGCATCTTGAGGAAATGGGGCATAGAACTAAGCTTACATGGATGGTCATTGTACAATCTGTGTAGACCTTTTTTGGTTTGGTGGAGTTTATAGAAGAGTAATGTCCAGAGGGATAGCCCATTCACTGTCTACAGTACAAAGGACTTCTATTAGGGAGTATGATAGGCCGCCTTAAAAAGATGCGTTTTTAGGGATCGTCTGAAGCCATGCAAGTTGTGGATAGTCCTGATTTCTTGGGGTAAAGCATTCCAGAGTTTTGGTGCAGCTCTGGAGAAGTCTTGGAGCCGGGAGTGGGAGGATCGGATTAGTACAGATGTCAGTCGAAAAGAGAAGAGAGAAGAAGGAGAAGAAGAAAGAAGAAGAGAGAAGAAGGAAGAAAAAGGAAACATAAGGAGGAAGAAGAGAGAAGAAGAAGAAGAAGGAAGAAGAAGGAAAAAGAATGAAGAAGAGAGTAAGATGAAGAAGAAAAAGAAGACGAGAGAAGAATGAAGAGAGAAGAAGGAAGAAGAAGAGAGAAGAATTAGAGAGAAGAAGTAAGAAGAAGAGAGAAAGAAGAAGAGAGAAGGAAGAAGAGAGAAGAAGGAAGAGAAGAAGGAAGAAGATAGAAGAAGGAAGAATAGAGAAGAAGAAGGAAGAAGAGAGAAGAAGGAAGAAGACCTCTGCTACACTCAAGAAATGTCCCAAAGGTGGCCGGAGACATTAGACGGCAGTTGGTCCATGGTTGGAAAGTCGTTGGAGGAACAATCATCCACCGAGATATTGTTATGCAGACATAGCGTTCATGTTTTAGTCCATATTCTTCATTATATCAGTTCTGTAACGCACAGGCAAGAGGATGTTTGGCACATGGTGCAACATGGAGGTTATAACAGAATGAAAAGGGAGTGGAAGACCCTGACGATAGGGAGCAGGGGATGGAGCACCTTCCGACACTAACCTGTCTCTGGCATCTGAGCTCCCCTAACATCCCTAAGCGGGTCCTTCCCCCGCAGCAATCACATACCTAGTCCCTGTGCTATCCTTCCACTCACCCTGGCTGGTGTGAAGGTCAGTGAGTGCACTAGCCAGAGTGAGTGGTGGAATAGAGCAGGGACTAAGTACCAATATAATGAAGAATATGGACTAAAACATGAATGATTACCGTCTAATGTGTACAGGACTGGGACTGGGGGAACAGCTATTATTATTATTCCTTGTGGAGAGTATTCTGCCAGCCGGCAGTGAGGAGACTTAATGCCGCAATGCTCCTCTTGGAAATTGCATATACAAATTGTCACTTCATTGAGGAAGTTTGCCTACTTCTACTCTGAAGTGACAATTTGCATATACAGGACTGGGAGGAACCTGCTGATTGTGTGTCTCATTTTATCATGCTCAGCCCTTTGTTCCCACAGTAGATACGAGGTTTCTGCTCTTCTTTCTGAAATGGCCACGCTCAGGGCGGCCAACACACGTCTTGTTGACAGCTATCTTAAGTGTATGATCGGTTTAAGATAGACATACCAACGTCCCACCAACAGTGCTGTGCACTGTAGAAGCCTCAGGCTACGTACTCACAGAGGAAACTCTTCAGCAAAATGGACATTTGCAAAAGGTGAAATCCGTGGCGGAAACAGGCATACTGCAAATCTAGAAAAATGATGTTACACGGCAGAACCTGAAATCTGAGCTGATTTCCATTGCTTCACATCAATGGTTCTTGGCAGAGTTTGAATTTGGGAACGTTCACCCACATACACAGATATACTGTATATCAGTTGCATTCTGCCAACCTTTTTTTGTTTTATCCACAGGTGATGAAAAAATTGAGGACCTTTAGCATTTTGTGACCAGAATGAAAAGACTGATAGCAGTAAACCAAGCAGGAGCCGGATCCGGAATATGAGGTCAACCTGATGTCCAGACTGTATCCAGCAGAGTTACATATCAATGATTGAAATAAGATTATTCTTGCATGCAGAGAAAGAATCAACAAGTCCCAGGAAGGTAGATTTAAACCTTAGTATTAGGCTACTTTCACACCAGCATTTTTTCAAATCAGGTACAGATCAAGTTTTTCTGCAAAAACCGGATACTGTAAGGAACCGGTGTTAGCTCATTCATTTTCAAAGGATTCCCACAGCATCCGGTTGCATCAGGTTTGTTGCAGTTTTGTGTTATGTCCAAAGAGCATTGCATATAATGTTTTCTGGACATGGTACAAAAACACATCCTACCGGATCTGTACCGGATACGACATCAATATAATTGAAGTCTATGTGTGCTGGATCCAGTTTTACCGGATCATGCTAGATCCGGCATGTCTACCGAGCATGCGCGGCATTGTCACATATAGTGATGGGCAAACGCAAGCTGTAAAGTTCAGGGTCAGTACCGAACACCCGAGTGTTCAGGCACGGACCGTGAAAATGGATGTCATTGAGAAGTCAGTGATTAAAGCATTTTACTCACCGGTAACTTACGGGTCCGCTCATTAACCTCATGAAATATTCACTGCATTGACTGCTGAACAGCCAATCACAGATGTCCACTCTTTGTGACTGCATATGTGATTGGCTATTACGCCCCACCCATTGTGCTGCCAACCAATCACAGACGCTGTCATTGAGAGTGGGTGTCTGTGATTGGCTGTTCAGCAGTCAGTGCAGTGAATATTTAATAAGGTTAATGAGCAGAACCAGGAAGTGACTTCAGAGCCAAGACAGGTGAGTATAATGCTTTATTCATAGACTTCTCAGTGAAGTCCGTGCCTGAATACTCAGGTGTTTGGTACGAACCCAGAACAGTCAAACGAAGCTAGCAAAAAAAACAGAACGTTATCATTCACTACCATCCTGTTAAGGTCAAAAACTGGGTCCTTTAAGCAGGGGCGTAACTACAACAGGTGCAGGGGTTGCGATCACACCCGGGCCCTGCAGCCTAGGGGGCCCCAAAAGTCCCTTTGGCCTACAGAAAAAGACTATTGCTGTTAAAGATTTGTAATAACTGGGGGCCCATTGGAGCTTTCGCATCGGGGCCTATGAGCTTCAAGTTACCCCACTGCCTTTAAGGATGTGGTTTTCACTGCAAAAAATGGATCGGTGCTAGCCTAATCCGTCACTTAATTTCCAGTGAGGTCACAATATTCGGGACACGGAGAGGAACACAGACAGTAGAACGGACCGACAAGTTTTCGGTGATTTTTCTTGCAACCGGTTCCTGGTAAATTCTCATCATAGGCAGCAATACCAACCGACGTACGTGACTTTTTTTTCCCAATCTTTCCCATAGGTGGCATAAAACAAACCCAGGCGGTGTGCCTTCCCTTATCAGCAGACTACTGCTTGCAGAGGTGTTTTATGGGGCGTCCTCTGACCTCTCAGTCAGGCCTTGAAATATTTTTTATCTGAAGCATCACAAGGAACATAGGAGGGGGTCTGCTTCAAACACACAGACTGCTCTTAAATAAGCAAGAGTCACACTTCTTGTCACCATTTCAGCTGTCAGCACTGCCATCAAACAGAGCCTTCCTCCTCCTCCTCCTCCTCCTCCTCCTCTTCCTCCTCCATGTTTGTTTGGAGTAAACCTCAGAGGTCATGACTTTAAGGTAAATCTATCAGGACATCTACTGGGCTCTCAACACTATCCTGCTTACAATTGTCCGGCTTATGTATCGCCAACATATTCCGCGGCGTTGTACGGATGTAACGTTTGAGCCAACGATTGTGCAAGAATTCGCATCAGCAATGTTAGGACCTTGTACACATTAGATTATCGTCGGCCACATCCACTGATTTTGGTCTGATTTAACCTTAAAATGTAATAATACGTCTATTTCCATAGCGCCAAGATGATCCGCAGCGCTTTACGATTACGCATGTACAGACAATAAAGACAATACAAAGTAACACATAGTTCACTATTACAAGAGAGGTAAGGGTCCTGCTCACAAGATACTATCTATATGGCAATGGGGGGGGGGGGGCAACACAAGGGGTAAAAAGTGCATGTTCTGCTTAGTCCGGTCATCATTGTAAAAGTTTTTATATAAAGCTGTATGAGTCATCATCAGTCTAAGTGTAGTTACCATGTGCTATTGGGTATGCAATACCAGCCCAGGTGGCGAATGCCTCTCTGCCCCCCAGCCCAGTCCCTGATGTTGGAGGATGAATAGGAGGGAGCAGATACTGATTAACATTTAGAGGTGTTTTCAGATCGTCTGGGGTAGTCCATTCCATTAAACTGGTGCAGCAGTGATGGAAGTGCGAGTTTGGATTATAGAGGATATTAGTCTTGGATCAGTTACAGAATGGTGGGCACGGATTTGTGATAGACAGAGATGAGAGAGGAAATTAAGGGCGGTGCAGAACTCTGAGTGCGAGAAATAAGTTTGTATTGCATTCTGTAGTGGATGGGTAACCAGTGCAATGACTGGCACAGGGTAGAGGCATCGGTGTAGCAGCTGGACAAAAATATAAGTAAGTGAGACCGGTCAGTAGAAATTTGCAGAATTAATCAAAATATGTTGGAGGTAGAGGATTGAACATGTTGAATTTCAACATTTGATCCTTTTATTTCCCTGGTCAAATCGCCTGTGCATGTGTATATGCGTCACCCCTGGAGTTTGATCGCCACAGTGGTACTTCACTTATCCACTAGGTGTAGTGTGATGCTCACAGTTAAGAGGGGAAGCTTTGCTGAGAACCCCTACACACACCCAACACTATCCAAACTTCAGGCCAGGGAGACGCTGGGCAGAAGAGGCTCGGCGATAGAGCAGTCCCCATCTACTGGCTGGCGGGAGGAGTTAGTCAAGGGGGTGGGAGTTCTGGAGTGAGTGGAGCGAGAGTGAGGAGAAAAGAACAACATGGAGGAATGATGGAGTGAGTTCTAGGGAACTCAGGGAGCTGGAGAGAGAGCAGGACCCATGCAGGAGGGTCAGCTGCTAATCTACAGGCCTGAGGATCCAAATCTGCAGCTGGCAGGATGGCCGGACAGAGGAACGAGGCCCCAATTTGGTTTGGGTATCTTCAGGACTAGCCGAGAAACCGGAGGTCACTGAACTTAACTTGCAGTGACCGCCAAGGTGGACTCTCCCAGGCTAAGGAACTGTAGAGGGTCAAGAGGACTTGCAATCACTTCTGTTGGACAAAATGCCGTATTGCCCGCGCTGCCATCAAGTACCACCAGAACAATGGATCACCTTGGAAAATGTAACAAAACATTAATATACTAATTATATTTTCTTTCCAAAAATATTCTGCTAATATCCAAATATTCAGTTGGGTGATTGTATCAAAATAATAATTTAAATACATATATATATATATGGAGAGTATTGAATTGATACTTTTTCTGTTGAATTATTTTACAAATCTAGGTATATATGAAGAGCCAAAACAGAACGAGCCATATCAAAATATACCAGATGTCACTATAAACTGCTATTCCTCTTACTTCCAATTCTAATCCTCTTTAAAGTTCTAATGAAAAATAAAATAAAAAATATTACTAAGGTGTTACCATGTCTATATATATGCACAGAAAAAAAATCCTTGTTTCAGTATATGTATAAAGAAGCAAACGTACTTGCATATAATAATTTTTTATAATAATTTAATTTCAATATTTTTTATAATAATTTGTATAGTAATTTTAATAATTGTTTATGTATATTTTTGATTTTATTAATGAACTACGGCTGGTTCATATATATAGTTTGTATATTCAATATGGAATTAGGGGATTTGTATAAATTGTAGTTTAATTATGTCGCTTTTTTATTGACAATGTTTGTAGAAGTGCATGAGGAGTTAAATATAGTCAATTAGAACCTATGTATAGTTAACTAGGAAACCAAAGTTTTTTGTTCTCTATATAATGTGATGTCACAGTTCACCCCCTTACACTACCTGAGGAAGACTGCCTTGGGCAGTTGAAACATGTTGTGGCGCTGTGAGGGGAAAATAAAGGTTGCGATTTATAAACATCATCATCCTGGTGCCTGAGCTTTAGTAGCGCTTCAACAAGACCGCCATTTCATTATCCTACACCTAGCCTGACTGACAGTTCCTCAGTGTTCCTCCTCCCTGCTGAGATCTCTCATTTTCTACCCACCTAGGCTGACCGACAGCTTCTCAGTGTCCCTCCTCCCTGCTGAGGTCTCTCATTTTCTGCCCACCTAGGCTGACCGACAGCTTCTCAGTGTCCCTCCTCCCTGCTGAGATCTCTCATTTTCTTCCCACCTAGGCTGACTGACAGCTTCTCAGTGTCCCTCCTCCTGCTGAGATCTTTCATTTTCTGCCCACCCAGCCTGACTCACAGCTCCTCAGTGTCCCTCCTCCCTGCTGAGATCTCTCATTTTCTGCCGATCTAGGCTGACTCACAGCTCCTCAGTGTCCCTCCTCCCTGCTGAGATCTCTCATTTTCTGCCCACCTAGACTGACCGACAGCTTCTCAGTGTCCCTACTCCCTGCTGAGGTCTCTCATTTTCTGCCCACCTAGGCTGACCGACAGCTTCTCAGTGTCCCTCCTCCCTGCTGAGATCTTTCATTTTCTGCCCACCCAGCCTGACTCACAGCTCCTCAGTGTCCCTCCTCCCTGCTGAGATCTCTCATTTTCTGCCGATCTAGGCTGACTCACAGCTCCTCAGTGTCCCTCCTCCCTGCAGAGATCTCTCATTTTCTGCCCACCTAGGCTGACCGACAGCTCCTCAGTGTCCCTACTCCCTGCTGAGGTCTCTCATTTTCTGCCCACCTAGGTTGACTGACAGCTCCTCAGTGTCCCTCCTCCCTTCGTTAATCTCACACTGCTCAGAACAAGCTGCACCTACCAGTCAGGCTCTGTGAGAAAAGGCTTGCACCTAGCCAAATCAGATCTCATACTTTACACTGATGACGGACAATACCCCCAAAACACCGTGTCTGCAAGCTGGGATTCTGGTTTGGCTTTTATCCTAAGTCATATAACAAGGCTCGTTAAAGGGTCGATATTGACTCTTAAGATTGCTACTTCCAATGGGTGATGCTAGAGTTCCAGTTCTCTTCCTCTCTGTTAAACTGTAACATAGAAATCGTTACATGACCACAACCTCATATGGTATAAGCCGACCCCATACTCCTCTTTTTCATCACAACGAATGTGACAGGACACAAGGAACGTAGGAAGGGTTTTATTAGAGAATAGGGAAAAAAAAGAAAAATCAGGTGGGGACTCTCCGGAGAGGATGAGGAGACATAGAAGGTTCACGGCGAGGTCGTTTATATCTGTCAGTCCTGACCTGTTTACACTGCCGATGTGATGGCTACTTCATTTGGGAAGTAACGAGGAAACAGGAAGAAGGAACAGACATTAAGGCGAAAGCCCATCCAAGAAAACGGGATTGAGAAAACAAAGGAAATCAAAGTCGTCTTATAAATATTTAGCAAAACCTCTTGTTTTTATTTCTCTCTTTAAAAGCAGATGTGGAAAACCCTGACTTCCTGTAAGGGAAAACCAAGGCAGTTTATAGAAGTCTCCAAGGGATACAATAAGGAATCACAGCGGAAAGCATAAAAAAGTCAATAAAAGGGCACAGGGACGTTGTGTTTGTGTCTGGTTGTGATAGAACGAGATTGAGATTTATTATATTATTATCAAAGACATGATACTGCTATTTATCAGAGTTACAAGGGTTGTCAGGCCACGGAGACTAGTTATCACCTTATCATCCTGGTGATACATATTTAAAGAGCTTGTTCCATGAACGCAGTTGATTCTAATCAATAGATCCTGGAATAATAATAATTTCTACAATTGGATGCGTTTAAAAATAATGTTCCTGTGCTGAGATAATCTTATATATGTGTCCCTGCTATGTACTGTGTAATGGATGTGTCTGACCATACAGGGACATGGTCTGATCATACCACATCTCCTGTGCTGAGATAATCTTATATATATGTCCCTGCTATGTACTGTGTAATGGATGTGTCTGACTGTACAGGGACATGGTCTGATCATACCACATCTCCTGTGCTGAGATAATCTCATATATGTGGCCCTGCTATGTACTGTGTAATGGATGTGTCTGACCGTACAGGGACTTGGTCTGATCATACCACATCTCCTGTGATGAGATAATCTTATATATGTGGCCCTGCTTTGTACTGTGTAATGGATGTGTCTGACTGTACAGGGACATGGTCTGATCATTCCACATCTCCTTTGCTGAAATAATCTTATATATGTGTCCCTGCTATGTACTGTGTAATGGATGTGTCTGACCGTACAGGGACATGGTTTGATAATACCACATCTCCTGTACTGAGATAATCTTATATATGTGTCCCTGCTATGTACCGTGTAATGGATGTGTCTGACCGTACAGGGACATGGTCTGATCATATTACATCTCCTGTGCTGAGATAATCTTATATATGTGTCCCTGCTATGTACTGTGTAATGGATGTGTGTGACCGTACAGGGACATGGTCTGATCATACCACATCTCCTATGC
This sequence comes from Allobates femoralis, assembly GCA_033576535.1. Taxonomy (NCBI): domain Eukaryota; kingdom Metazoa; phylum Chordata; class Amphibia; order Anura; family Aromobatidae; genus Allobates; species Allobates femoralis. The sequence goes on from JARQOC010000007.1 coordinate 88,011,691, forward strand.
TGAGATAATGTTATATATGTGTCTCTGCTATGTACTGTGTAATGGATGTGTCTGCCCGTACAGGGACATGGTTTGATCATACCACATCTCCTGTGCTGAGATAATGTTATATATGTGTCCCTGCTATGTACTGTGTAATGGTACCTTTACACGCCGCGACGGCAGGCTGGATACATCCCGCTACAGGCTACAAATGTAGCTTGTAGCGCCAATGTAGCCCGTCGTAGCGGCGTCTGAAGACGTGACGCTACAGCCGGCAACAGATACATCTGTTTCCTAGCTCTGCTCGAAAACTGATGGCTACAACGCCGATGGTAGCGAGCTGTATCGGCGTGTAAAGAGGCAACGGAAGGGAACTCGGGACAGCCTGCGATGTAGCTGCAATGTAGCTGGGGCGTGACACAGGCTCCGGGTTACCGCGCCCCATGTGCGATCATTGGTGGAAGATGCTGCGTTACGATTGGTAGTCGCTGCATAGGGAGGCATATTTAAGGAGCTGACGAGTCACACTACACAATTGCTCGAGCGTGCTGTATTACTCAGCCTCCTGCGTTGCCTGCCCAATCATGATGTTATTGCTTCGTGCTATCAGCGTACGGACGGCTCGTAATCCACAATTGTAGCGCACCTATGTGTTGTCCCTGCTGCACCAGGTACGCCCATAGTAGCTGGTTGTAGCGGTGTGTAAATGAGCTACAGCTGGCTACTTGAGACACCCGGCGATGTAGCTAGCTATAGATGTAGCGTGGCGTAGCGCACCTTGTGGCGGCGTGTAAAGAGGGTGCGTTGACCGTTTGTAACCGTTTGAGCGTGCTCGTGCACGTGAAGTAGCGGGATGTATCCAGCCTGCCGTCGCGGCGTGTAAAGGTACCTTAAGAGATGTGTCTGACCGTACAGGAACATGGTCTGAACATACCACATCTTCTGTGATTAGATAATGTTATATATGTGTCCCTGCTATGTACTGTGTAATGGATGTGTCTGACCGTACAGGGACATGGTCTGATCATGCACATTATTATTATTCCAAGATCTATTGATTAAAATAAACTTTGTTCATTGGAAAACCCCCTTAACCATTGGGGTCCTTACTGATTACTAGAAGAGGGGTCCAGAGCAATAGACGAGCCCTGTGCCCTGTTGGTCTACACAGTGTGCAGAATTATTAGGCAAGTTGTATTGTAGAGGATTATTTTTTATTATTGATCAGTAATTATGTTTTCAATCAACCTAAAAGACTCCTAAATATCAAAGCTTAATATTTTTGGAAGTTGGAGTTTTTTTTTTTAGATTTGGCTCTTAGGAGGATATCTGTGTGTGCAGGTAACTATTACTGTGCAGAATTATTAGGCAACTTAATAAAAACCAAATATATTCCCATCTCACTTGTTTATTTTCACCAGGTTGATGCAGCCCCAGGCTATGGGGTACTCAGGAAACGGGCCGGTGCTGTCTGGGATCACGGTAGTCGTGACCCTATCCCGTGCCCTGGAATCAGTCCAAAAAGGGGATATTTACAAGGGATGATTTGTCGTGATGCCATCCGGGGTATGTGGTTATTAGAACCACTACTGCTGTATTCCTGCTGGGGACAGTGACTTGGGGCAGCGTGGATGGTAAGCCCTCCTCGGGTAGGGCTGAGGGTCCCCAGGGCAGGAGTAGTTGGGATGGATGTAGTAAGGGGCTGTGCTGGGTACAAGTCACGTACTCCAATACTGCAGCTTCTCCAGTCAGTGTGCAGGGTTGACAGGCTGTGGGACTTCTCTGCGACGCTGCAAGTAAACAGTCTCAGGCAAGTGTGAGCTTACTGGGTACTTTACTTGATCTTTCTAGGCAGTTTACAACAGTTCACGGTTACAGTTCCTTCAATACAGTTTACACAAGTCACACTTAAACACTCTGGGTTACTGAAACTGTGCAGCTCAGGTAGCTTTTCTGTGTTGATCCCTCAAAGTCCTTTCAAGCCCTTCTCTCAATATAAACATAGTACCTCATTCACAGGTTTGGTCTGGCTGTCTCGGACTCACGGGTGAAGAATTTTCCCTTAAAGTCAGGGTCACCAGTAATAGTGTGACAACTGTGTTCCTCTGCTGTAGTGGTAAGTTAGGCTGCAGCACAGAAAGTCTCTGCCCCCCACCGGTGTGTCTCGTGATTAGGGTATAGAATCCCCGGTCACCTCATCAGAGCCGGTTCTCTGGTGTCGGCCTAGCCCTCCAGTGTCCCAGGTTGCTTGCTTTGGGCACACCAGGCTCCTTCCTTCAGTCACTGTGCTAAGGGTTCCTCTGCGCCGCATGGGTCTCAGGCTGCCGGGCCCTTGTCCTCCCACCGTCCTTAGCTGTGGGGTCTCTGTCCAGTCTTTCCCCTTCCCTTTGCTTCCAGGCTATGGAGTGGGATTTCTCTCCAGGGGTCTGTGCCTCACAGGATTCTGCACCTCCAGGGAGCCAAAAACTTTCTGGGAAGTGTCTTTCTTGTTCACTCTGCTGTTCGTCCTTCTCCGACTAACTCTCTCTTCACTGTCTAACCCTGTGTGTTGTGCTCCTGGGTTTTGTTTGAGTCACCCCACCCACTTTTTCTGTGTCCTACCTACACTCCACCAACTGTGCTACACCCTGCCACCCCTTGCCCATCCTAGAGTCCTAGGCGTAGGGTCGGTGCTTGTGCGGTGTGCGTGTGTTTTCAACCTTGCTTACCTGGCTGCACTTCCTCTTTGTGGCCTCCTGGTCGCAGGGCGCCACAAGGTGAACCAATATAACTGCACAAAATTTAGAAATAAACATTTCTGACATGCAAAAACAAAACCCCAAAAAATGAGTGACCAATATAGCCCACTTTCTTTATGATGACACTCAGCAGCCTCCATCCATAGATTCTGTCAGTTGCTTGATCTGTTTACGATCAACATTACGTGCAGCAGCCACCACAGCCTCCCAGACACTGTCCCCAGAGGTGTGCTGTTTTCCCTCCCAGACACTGTTCCCAGAGGTGTACTGTTTTCCCTCCCTGTAGATCTCACATTTTAGGAGGGACCACAGGTTCTCTATGGGGCTCAGATCAGGTGAACAAGGCGGCCATGTCATTATTGTTTCTTCTTTTAGACCTTTACTGGCCAGCCACGCTGTGGAGTAGTTGGATCATGTGATGGAGCATTGTCCTGCATGAACATCATGTTTTTCTTGAACGATACCGACTTCTTCCTGCACCACTGCCTGAAAAAGTTGTCTTCCAGAAACTGGCAGTAGGTCCGGGTGTTGAGCTTCACTCCATCCTCAACCCGAAAAGGTCCCACAAGTTCATCTTTGATGATACCACCCATACCAGTACCCCACCTCCACCTTGCAGGCGTCTGAGTCGGAGTGGAGCTCTCTGCCCTTTACTGATCCAGCCTCTGCCCATCCATCTGGCCCATCAAGAGTCACTCTCATTTCATCAGGCCATAAAACCTTTGAAAAATCAGTCTTCAGATATTTCTTGGCCCGTCTTGACGTTTTATCTTAGCTTTCTTGTCCAGAGGTGGTCGTTTTTCAGCCTTCCTACCTTGGCCATGTTCCTGAGTATAGCACACCTTGAGCTTTTTGATACTCCAGTAATGTTGCAGCTCTGAAATATGGCGAATCTGGTGGCAAATGGCATCTTGGCAGCTTCACGCTTGATTTTCCTCAATTCATGGGCAGTTATTTTGCACCTTTTTGTCCAACACACTTCTTGCGACCCTGATGGCTATTTGCCATGAAACGCTGCTCCCAATCCCCTCTCAATGGAGCAGTGGTCAGTCTGATATCTATCAAAAGCAGGGGTGAACTAAGCCTCCCGGTGTCTGAGGCGAAGACCGGGGGGACGGGTGCTAGCAGTCCAGCGAGATTGAAGAGCGGGGGTGGGTTGGTTGGTGGGGGGTGCTTTCAGTCCGGTTTGTGCACATACCTTCTTGTTGTGGAGGCAAGCGGCGGCCAGCAGGCAGGAAGGATGCCGCCGCTATGTGCAGGGCGCCACCCACCTGCAGCGTTGCCGCTTCCCTGCCTCCTTGCCGCCTGAGCAGAAGACTCAACTTGTCCAATGGATGCTGCGGCCCTGATCAAAGGTCATGCGGCTTATGGAGTCAGACACATGGCCATGGCGGAGCTCCTGGGCGTGTGCTTCACTGCAGCTCCTCCTCATTGGGAAGGTCCCATGAAGAGCAACAAAGTTCTAGTGATCTTAGGGGACCCAGTGGTGGCACCTAGAACAGTCAGATATTTATCATCAATCTAGTGGATCGCTGATAAATGTGAAAAAAAGGGTGTAAAGGGGAACAAACACTTCTAACATAGCACGGAGTAAAGGTGTGTGAAATTCTCCAGAATGATCTCTAGAGATGATGGGATGAATTGTCCACTCATTACCCCACTACGTCCATGTGACAGCGAGGCTCAGGATGTTGCTGCCTCTACACCAACACTTCACATCCCTTCACCAACAATTGTATAGTCTGAGCTTGTGCTGCTACAAATATCCATTTTCTTGCTCTCCAGCTAGGCGACTTAGGAGGAAAATCATAAAGCAGCGAAGACGGCAGCTCAGCACAAGTGTTACTGACAAGCTTTGCTTTATAATGCCTAAGTGTAAACAGGAGGCAGAGGGCAGAATACTTGTAAAGTGCTCTCATCTCAAGGGCGTTCAATGACACTCGAGTAAACTCAAGAATGTTCACAGTCACCGCTCACATCTATCAGCCGGACTATCTAGAACCAAAACAGGCAGAACACTCATGTCCAAACAAGAACATTTCATATTTATTCTATGTCCATGTTATCTATTCTATCTATCTATCTATCTATCTATCTATCTATCTATCTATCTATCTATCTATCTATTATCTATCTATCATCTATCTATCTAATCTATCTATCTATCCACTAGTGCATCTCAATGAATTGGAATATTCCATGTACATGTATCTATCCTTCTATCTACAAGACCGAAAAACGTTGCAGCACTCCAGAAGTAGATAATAAAACTTTAAGCCCTTTCTTGTGGCATAGGGTACACAATGGTTACGTTTCAGGCTCACACACACTTTATCTAGCCCATATGAGCCCGAAACGTAGCCATTGTGTACCGTAGGCCACAAGAAAGGGCTTAAAGTTTTATTATCTACTACTGGAGTGCTGCAACTTTTTTGGTCTTGTATGTATCAAGAGTGTTGAAGATTAAATTATCTATCTATCTATCTATCTATCTATCTATCTATCTATCTATTCTATCTATATCTTTCCACTGTGCCCCATATCATGTGTATAGAAATATTTGATCTATCTATCCATCTATCATCTATCTATCTATCTATCTATTTCCTATTCTATCTATCTATCTATCTATCAGAAAAAAATTCTCTGCAGCACTCAGCTACTACCAATAATGTACACATGCTAACAAGCGATATGTGAGGAAAAAATTAAAAACGTACGTTTTTTTAAAAAAAACTCAATATTCTCATTTTTTTATTTTCTGGGGTTCTTGGTACATATATTCGGCCAATGTCTGTTTGCTCATCAACCACGACACGGTGACCTCAGGTCTGATGAGTCCTACGCTAACATCCCTGTCCTCCTTGTCCTCCCTGTCCCACTTCTAAGTGGGTGGACACCATCTCAACCTCAGACCACTGTGGGCGATGAGGGTGCTAAGTGCAGACATGGAGCCAGAAACTCCACATCTTATACATAAAACAGAAAAAAACTGCACAGCACTCAACGACATAATGTGAACTGGTGCTAACAGCGACGCTGGATCAATATGTCTAATATGTGGAGTTGCTGACTCCATTTCTACACTTAGCACCCTCATCGCCCACAGGTGGTCTGAGGTTGAGATGGTGTCCTGAGAGGACCTTGCCATCTGGCCAATCAGGTGGCGGCTAACGATCACGTTATTGTGACATGGGGCATCTGATTGGCCAGATCTCTCCCAGCCATCTGATTGGCTGGGAGAGTGAAAGGTCCTTTTCCATGCATAGATGTCCATCGGCCGGTCCCGGTGCAGCCGTCGGTTACGGTGAGTATCCGATTTTTTTTATTTTGTAACCACTTTTCTTCTCTTTTACAGGACTTTTGCAGTATACTCGGAATTGCTATAATCGCATCAGTACTGAGTACCGGGACCTACTCTATCTATCTATCTATCTATCTATCTATCTATCTATCTATCTAATCTATCTATCTATCTATCTATCTCTTCCACTCTTGTACCCTATTGTTGGACTTTTTAAACTTATCACTTCAATTCAATTGAAATGAGCTTTATTGGTGGACGAAGTACTTATCTATCTGTACAAACGTAACAGCAGGGGGTTGCCCCCATTGGGGTCAATGTCTTTCTTATTATTAGAACATCCGGACAGAAGTAGACTTTCTCCCCATAGTGTATGAGGAATGCCTGGCGGCCGCCCTTCTGCTCTTCGCTGTTGCAGATCTGTGACTGATGCTCCGGATATTTTGCACCTTCTTTGGGTGGTAATCAGTCATACACCAGTGACCAGTGATGGAGACCATCAGACTGATGCACAGTGATACACCGGGCCTGTGAGACATTTACTGATGATTGAATTCATGGAAACATTGATCTCAGTTTATAACAAATGTTTCCACGCTGACAATAAGTCTCATAATCTTGATGGGGGGGGGGGGGGGCGAGGAGGTCACTTCTGGATAGTTATCCCATTATCTAGATGTCATCTTGAAGGTAGTGTTCATGAAAGTCCCATCACTTTTCCTTTGGGTCTTCAGCCAGATCCTAATCTTCATCATCTCAGACCCTGGATGGGATCTTGGTTATCTGCAGGTTGCAGTGATTCTGTTTGGAGACCCCATTATCTTGATGGTGGCTCCATTGTGCTAGAAAGCAATCACCATCACCGCTCCCGCCCTTTTCATTGTACAAGGGGGATCATAAATATGTTTCACACACATTACCTACAGACTGGGAGCCTGACACCGAGAGATTACCAGGCTGCAGGGGGGAACATGCCTGACAGATTGGGAAAGAGTTATTAGAACCGGAACAGCTTCTGTAGGGAGCCCCCGGAGATTCGGAGGGGCTAACCCTTTATCTGTCACCCTGTAATAATATAACATGGTCTCATTACCAACTATCTACATGTGAATAGATCCTTCACTGACCGGCTGCATGGATAAATGATTATGTTTGCAGCCAAAGTGTCAGTAATTACAGGCAACTAATTCCAAACATACCATGCTTCTGTCTCCTAGTGCATGAAGGGTAACGATCTATCCCCTGTAAAGTGCAATTTTAATTTAAAGGGGCGATTTTTATTTTATAACATCAGGTTGAGGGATTTTGGTGAAATATACCATATGTATCATTCAGGTGTTTTGATGGTTGTCTAATTAGGGGCGCGTGATCAGGAATCCATGTTATGTTCAAAAGAATCCAAGTTCCATTATTTAAAAGAAATCATTAAAAAATGACAGCAAATAATTAGCCATCAAGTATAAAAACAGAGTACATGTATCTATCTACTGACTGTGGTTCTTGTTCAATGCTAACTGTTAACAGTGAACAAGGACCACGGTCCGAAACGTTTGTTTTTTGCACATAGATACATTCACTCTGCTTTTATCCTTGAAGGATAATTATTTGCTGTGATTTTTGAATGATTTTTTTTTAATAAAGATACTTTTTTATGGAACGTGGACGCTGGATTCTTTAGAATGGGTTATTCAGACGGGCTGCACCTCCGACATCCCTACGGCCATGTCTCCAACTGGGTGAGCTGATGTGATCAGGAATGCGCAATCTTTTGAACACTCTATTGGAAGATTATTGCGTAAAGGGGACTTAAAGGGGTTTTCCCACGAGCAAAGTCAATTTAAAAGTTGATTTTAATCAATAGATCTTGGAACAATAATAATTTTCACAATTGGTTGTGTTTAAAAAAAATGTTCCTGTGCTGAGATAATCTCATAAATGTGCTCCTACTGTGTACAGTTTCACTTTTGTTTCTCACCGTACACGGAATATTTGGTTTGATCCTGGGCAGGGAAGGATGAAATTAAGTATACAGACATTACAGCACGGGATCACAAATCATTCTTTCTTTGAGGTAAAATATTTTTTACAAACAGGCAGAGAAATGGTTTACCTCAGAAAAAGAATCAGCTGTGATCCTGTGCTGTAATGTCTGTATATTCTGTTTCCTTCCTCCCCTGCCCAGGAGATGTGGTATGATCAGACCGTGTTCCGTGCATGGTCAGAAATAAAAATGAAAGTGTACACGGCAGGGACACATTTATAAGAATATCTCGGCACAGGAACATTTTTTTTAAACACATCCAAATTGTGGAAATTATTATTATTCCAAGATCTATTGATTAAAATGAACTTTTGTCGTGGGAAAACCCCTTTAAATGTCATGCTGGGGCGTATGGTCGCTCAGCGTGCGGCGCAACACAAGGGTGAGCAATGAGGATTATATGGAAGGAAAGCCTGGTGATAGGGAGAAGGAAGAAGTGTCACCTCCTGAAAGTGACCGGAAGCTGAACCTGCCTCCTAACATTCCTATATGGGTCCTTCTCCCCCGTCACCATGATATGCCTAGATCCTCACTTGCTGTCAACTCAACTTGGTTAATGTGCAGGCCAGTAAGAATACTAACCTCACTACTGCAGTAATACAAGACAAAGTTGAGCAACAGATATGATATGGAAGGAAGGCCCTGGCAATTGGGAGAGGGGAGAAGGGTCACACCCACTTGAGGCTGAACCCTGTCCTCCCTAACATCTCTATAGAGGTCCTTTTCCCCCCCATCACTGTTACGTGCCTAGACCCTCACTTGTCCTGGACTCAACCTGGTTAACATGCTTTGACAAGGGCACGAATCTTACCACAGCTGTGATACAACAGAAGGTAAGGGAGACAAACAGAAACAAAATAGACACAAAAAGGATATAACACTTCTCAATTGCAGCAAAGCATTGCAGCTGCAATTGTCACAACACCACATTTTGTTCTAGAGACTGGCTCCTTCCAAAGTGGACAGCATCTTGTGGTTGTCCTAATGAAGGGGTTTTTAACCCTGAAACACATAGAAATAAACACCCAATGAGTTTCAATAACTTTATTGTACTTAATCATTAGAACGGGCGCACGGTCCTAAATCTCATTCCTCCTCTTTAAAAACCTTGAAAGTGGACAGCATATGACTCACCGTTGCCGGATGCTCACGTCTCAGGCGATGCAGCACTTGTCACGGTTCCGCGCCTGAGGCTGTGGGGCCCGGTGGTCAGATCAAAGGGGGGTTGCAGGATGGGGATTTTTCTTGATTGTCGTGACGCCACCTGTGGGAGTCCGGTGAATGCACCGGCGCTACTTGGGCCTCCGGGGGATGTGCGGCAGCTTGATGGGATGCTCCCCACAGGATGAGCAGGAGTCCCCGGGGCCAGGAGCTGCGCTAGATGGAATACGGCAGCTCAGGTAGTTCTGAGTGATAATCCAGGAATGATACACGGACACATAAAGTCTTTTCTGTACCTTTTTACTGGTGACGACAGGTACACTCGACCGGGTGATGAAGTAGACACTCCTGGAGATTCCACAGCAAGCAGTGGTGTAGGCTTCCGTATAAACACAGTTCTACAGGGTCTGGTGGATATAAAATCCTACCGGACCGGGGTTGCACGTTCTGGTGGGACGTGGTTCACCTGAGTTTGCTGCACTGAGGGCACTATAAAGGGGTTGCGTTATCCGGATTCCTTTTCCCCGGGCTCTCATCTGATGGTGCTTCAGGAGTACAGGGAGCTAAACTCCCTTGTTAGGGTGCTGGTTTCTCTGCAGCCTGCGCTGTGGCTCCTGCAGCTCGGACCCAGTGACCGGATTGTTAGGGCGAGTTGTGGTAACTCGTCTGCCCCATGTGAAGTATTTGCCTCCTGTTCCTATGACTCTTGTTGCGAGAGTCCCTCACTTTCCGCGTGTGCTGGTATGGGCCTAGTGTGGCTCCAGTACCAGGTTAGCTCTCCTAGCTGTTCACAGTTCTAAAGCCACTGCACACTCCTCTGTTTCTCCCTCCAGGACCCGTATATATAGGGGGAACTGGCTTAAAGTAACGAGTGGAGCTCACCCTAGAGGCCTGGGGTGAAAAGGGGTGTAAAAAGGTGTTTCAGTAGTGAGGTTTGCTTGCTGTGTCCACTCCATTTGCGTCCTAAGAGTTCTGTGGTGCCCCACCCAGGGTGCCACATATAGAAAGAGATTCTATCACCAGGATGAGCTGATAAGAAATGTGACTCTTTATAGCGGAGGGGAGTGGTCATCAAAAATCTTCACCTGAAATTAAGGCAACCAGATAGAAACGAGTCCAGTCCCAAAATAAAGTATATACATTTAAATACAAGTTATAGACCTGCGATCCTTATGGCATTGTAACCTTCAGGTCACAGGTGACATTAAAGTAGTTTTCCAGGGTAGGGCAATTTTTTGAGAAGTGATGTAACATGCCGAATCTTAAGAGGGTGCAATACACACACTGTCAGGATTTGGTTCTAGCGGTCATCATTGAGAGAAGAAGAAAAGGAGCTGGCGGTCTTGCATCCGATAGTATAAAAGGCGTAAATGAGCCGCGGCGCGCCGACCACTCGATCTGAAGGCTCAGACAATCCTAAAGGCCCCCTAATATTCCTAATAATGCGGCTATGGTCGCATACCGGCCAGATTATGTCACCTCGTTGACTGTGTCCGCCAGGAGTTGTTTCCTATTATTTTTTGTAGGATGAACTCGTAATCCAGCACTTTCCTCTGAATTGTGAAGCGCTGCGGAATATGTTGGGCTCTATAAATAAAGATTATTCTTATTATTACATTAGTAGAATGTTGTCATGTGTATGAGAAATATTAGTTTTTTAATATTAGTTATCAGTGTGTTAAAGCAAAGCTCGTGAGTCCATGGGTGATCGGGGCGTTGATGAGTGATGGAGAGATACATTTCATTGACCCCGGACAGTGGGAGATGCTTTTTTGGCTTCCTTTCTCACAGTGAACAAATGATGCATTTGATTAATGTATCAGTTTGGGGTTTTGCTGTTCCCTGAGGACCCTCAGACGAGCGCTGGAGTCTTTCTATTGGCAGCATCTGAATGTAACGTAGGACCGAGCCGTAAATGCCGCCTGTTGCTATGGAGCGTTCTCCATTAAACCCTTGGCGTTTGTCGATCTCCCAACTGTTCCTTCCCATTCACAATGTATTGGAAACGTTTTACGCCTTCCATAACCTTCCTCACTGCGTTATCCCAGGCTGAGAAGGCAAAAAGGTACAACTAATTGTAGCAATTTGTTCCATGTATATTGTTACATTTCCTAATTAATGTTGGATCTGGTGACTCATTGTACGTGCTTGTATAAGGTGCGTGATAGGCGTTTGGTAACTAGTCCGACTTTGCAGACGTGGTTGTGAAAACGGCTGTGAATGTGAGACCTCAACACGACGGGTCTACATCCTGTTTGTAGAAGGAAGTCTGTCCGGTGTGAGTTGAGGATTTACCCAAAAAAGTTTCACAACCAGGTCCAGAGCCGACACAAAGAAGATGAAGGAGATCTCCAAATTCATAACTTCATCACTTTGAAGAAGAAACCAATCATCGGAATCTCGAAATTCATCACTGTGCCGAGGGGCGGGCGGGCGGGCTGGACCAGGGGGCAGGGGCAGGCTGGACTGGGGGCAGGGGCAGGCTGGACCGGGGGGCAGGGGCAGGCTGGACCAGGGGGCAGGGGCAGGTGGACCGGGGGCAGGGCAGGCTGGACGGGGGGCAGGGGAGGCTGGCTGGGGGGTTGGCTGGACGGGGCAGGGTCTGTGCCCATCATTGCTATGGTGGACCCATAATCTATGCTCGTACCCTTCATGTAAAGTGCTACAAGATAAAGAAAAAGTTGCACTCAGGCCACAATAATGAAACTGTGTAACCACGTGCTATTGGCTCTGGATAGGCAGGTCTGACAGTTCTATACCTGAGTAGGTCCCTTGCACTTCTGCGTGTGCTCCGCACTCCATCAGGTCACTTGTCGGCCCTCACTGGACATGAGGGATGGGGTGTCACCTCTGGGGGGATGGGGTGTCACCTCTGGGGAACAGTGCTAGTGCAGGTGCTCACTCTGGTCGTATATTGCGCTTTGGCAGATTTATTTCTGATATTGCTTGGAGATGGGACGCGTCACTTCCAGAGCAGAGGTAGTGGAAGCCACAGGCAGGCAGACCAGTTGCAGAGGTACTGAAAGCTGAAGACAGACAGGAGAGCAGTTACAGAGGTACTGGAAGCCACAGCCAGACAGGAGTCCAGTAGCAGAGGTACTGAAAGCCACAAGCAGACAGGAGACCGGTAGCAGAGGCACTGAAAGACACAGGCAGACAGGAAACTAGTAGCAGAGGTACTGAAAGCGAGAGGCACACAGTAGACCGATAGCAGAGAGAGGTACTGGAGACACGAGACCAGTAGCAGAGGTACTGGAAGCGACAGGCAGACAGGACTGGTAACAGGGTACTGGAAGACACAGGTAGATAGGAGACAGTAGCAGGTACTGGAAGATACAAGACCAGTAGCAGAGGTATGGAAGAGACAAGCAGACGGGAGACAAGTAGCAGAGGTACTGGAAGCGACAGGCAAATAATAGACTAGTAGCAGAGATACTGGAAGCCACAGGCAAACAGGAGACCGGTAGCAGAAATACTGGAAGCTACGGGCAGATAAGAGACCGGTAGCAGAGGTACTGAAAGCCACAAGCAGACAGGACTCAAGAACACAAAAAGTCTTAATACCGAGATACAGGTGTGTGTCTTGATAGGCTTTATATAGGCCCAGGCAGACGATCACATGGGAGCACGCCGGACCACCTGCAAAGCCCAACATTGAGTACAACAGAGTTCAGTAGAGAGGGGAACAAAGGCCGGATTCGGGACAGGTATGTAACACTTATCCTGCTATTAAAGGCAACCTGTCACCAGGCAAATGATAAAACCAAACAAAACGATGTTGATGAAGAGATAACAAGGGTTCCCGGTTCATTTCTTTGCTCTCTATGACACATACTTGCTCCTTCATGAGCGTTGATGGTTCCTACTGCTATAACCTCTCCACAATTTATATATATAAAAAAATAACCTAAACTATTCCCATTAAAGGAAAGTAGGCCAGGGAGGAAATGATTATATTCTGGTGGAACTAATGATTTTGCATGCGTGGAGTCATCAAAGTTAACATTAGAATGATAAAACTGCTAGCAATGATCCTTAAATTGCATGAAGTAGTAGATATAAGGTAACGGGAGTCCAACTGCAAGGACTAAGTATTGTAAAATTCTTATATACATGTACAACATACTGAGGAGCCGTCTACAACCATGTAAGAAGGACAGAATGACGCCTACTGTAATATCTATCTGCAAATAGGCTAAGTCATCCTGCTCATTACAGTGCACAGTATTAAGGGTTCCTATCATTTTGGGGGGGTGGGGTTTACATATAAATAGGCTGATCAAGTTGGATGTGGTTTTTACGAGTCCAAAATACACTGCATTCATTGCTGGATCCAGCATTGATTATAATAGAAGTCAATGGGTACCCCATATGGTTTTACCCCATCTGGCATGCCTACCAAGAATGCGAGGTATCATCACATGTAAAGTTCGGGTCCGTACCGAACACCTGAGTGTTCAGGCAAGAATCCCGAACAAGGACTACACTGAGAAGTCTGTTATTAAAGCATTATACTCACCAGTCTCAGCGCTGCGGTCACTTCCGGGTCCGCTCATTAACCTCATGAACTATTCCCTGCATTGACTACTGAACAGCCAATCACAGATGCCCACTCTCTCTAACAGTGTCTGTGATTGGCTGTTGCGCCTCACTCATTGTGCCGGCAACCAATCACAGATGCAATGGTTGGGGCGCGACAGCCAATCACAGACGCTGACACAGAGAGGGACCCAGAAGTGACCGCAGTGCCGAGACTGGTACGTGTAATGCTATAATCATCCTTTGTTTTTACACCCGAACCGTTTCGGGTGTTCTGTACAGGTCCAAAACAGGCCATTAACGGCAAATGGATCCGGCATAATACCGGGACATCCGGTACCATCCTTAAAGGATCTGTTTTTTGCTGAAAAACTGTATCTGTGCCAGATCTAAAAAAACCACTGGTGTGAGAATACCCTTGTGCTCCGAGCCATTTCTTTGGTTTTACTGAATCTTAGGACTCAAACAACTAACTTTCTCTACAACAGCCACTCAGTCTCAGTACCACAAGACATTTCCTTAAAGGACTTGTCCTTTTTAGAAGGTTTTCTAAGATGTGATCGACATCCAGGACAGTGCCACAGAGGAGAAGTTACATAAGTGAATTGGCTCCATGTATAACAGATGGAATGAAGGACTTATTACAGAAGGTCAAGATGGAAAGCTTCAACACAGGACTGCTACTCAACGCAAAGGAGACAAAGATATTGTCTACTGTCAGATACAAAGAGAATACATGTGAGATGGACGTCAATGAAACTAAAGGATTCAACCTACTGGGATGAAAGATCACTCAAGATGCAGCAACAACACCGGAAGTCAATAGGAGAATACATAAGGGAAAATCCACAATGAAGTCACTGGACAAGATCTTCACATCTAGGAACATTTCACTGGTGATGAAGACACGGCTCTACATAGTCTGGTCTATTCTGTAGTAACATTTCACTGGTGATGAAGACACGCCTCCTACATAGTCTGGTCTATTCTGTAGTAACATTTCACTGTGATGAAGACACGGCTGTAACATAGTCTGGTCTAGTCTGTAGTAACATTTCACTGGTGATGAAGACAGGCTGTACATAGTCTGGTCTATTCTGTAGTAACATATTGGAAGAGAAACCTGTACAATAAAGAAACAAGACAGAAGATGAATCAACGCTTCATAATGTGGAGCTGGAGAAGGAGGTTATCAATACCATGGATGGCAAGAAGAACAAACACATCAATTCTGGAACAAATCAAGCCAGACATGTCACTGGAGCAAAGATCATCAAGCTAAGACTTGTCTACACATCTACGAAGAGAGAAATCACTGGAGAAGGACTCATTGTCGGAAGAATAGACGGTACAAGGGGAAAGGAAGACTAGCTGACCAACAACTTGATACTATCAAGATAATGGTGGAGAAGACCTTGCTGGACTTATCTAGGCTTGGAGAAGATGCTGGTGGGCCTATCTAGGCTTGGAGAATACTCTGGCAGACCTACCTAGGCTTGAAAAAGACCCTGGTGGACCTATCTGGGCTTGGAGGAGACCCTGGTGGGCATATTTAGGATCGGAGAAGACACTGATGGATCTATCTAGGCTTGAAGAAGATCCTTGTGAACCTATCTTGGCTTGGAGAAGACCCCGGTGGACTTATCTAGCTTAGAGAGAAGACCCTGGTGGACCTATATAGGCTTGGAGCAGACCCGGTGGACTTATCTAGGTTTAGAGAGAAGACCTGGTGGATCTATCTAGGCTTGGAAAAGACCCTGGTGGATCTACAGTATCTGGGCTTGGAGAAGACCCTGGTAGACCTATCTAGGCTGCACAAGAGTGATCTTTCTACAGAGCATTCATCTATCCAGTCATCATGGCTTGAGATTGAGCTGAGGGCCAGTAAATAATAAATAAATAATAATATGGGCATCCTCGGTCCTCCAAATGGAGAAACCCTCCAGTCTTTCTAATAGATAATGATCCTAACTAAGGGACCCTTCCTCTAATAACTCATTACTTTTTTGCAGGTTATATGAAAATGTTTTTCTAAATCAGACACCCCCAATTCTGTTTTGTTTTGGTTTCCCCAAAATACAGTCTATAAAGTAAGACACAATGTGCTAAAATGAATGTACAGGATAAATGTATTAGTGAGGCAGTCATATGTCCCAGGCTCTGACTGGTGTAGACGTGGCACGGTGGCACATATAAATAGGCATTGCATGCTGGCACCTCATACGTGACCTTTTACAGTCTCACAATGGATATTGATTCTCCCATCCCTCGTGCAGAGTATTTTTGTCTGCATTGTTCCTTTCTCTAAAACAGCGACTCTGCAGCTTCCAGTAAAGTTTTGTAGATGACTCGGAAACTTACAGTGAAATATCATTAAGGAGCTTTCCTAATGCTGGTGTACGATAACCTCACAGTGCAAACAGGCTGCCGATCGCCCGATGAATGAGTAAAACACGCGATCATCGGGAAAAATGATGGCGTTTTC
Organism: Allobates femoralis; assembly: GCA_033576535.1. Classification (NCBI taxonomy): domain Eukaryota; kingdom Metazoa; phylum Chordata; class Amphibia; order Anura; family Aromobatidae; genus Allobates; species Allobates femoralis. The sequence continues at coordinate 88,027,941 of JARQOC010000007.1, forward strand.
CATGAACAAGGTTCATTTTAATCATTATATATTGGAATAATAATAACTTCCACAATTGGATGTTTAATAAAAATTTTCCTGTGCTGAGATAATCTTATATATGTGTCCCTGCTATGTACTGTGTAATGGATGTGTCTGACCGGATCCTGGGAAAGGGGAAGATGCAAAAGAGTATATAGACATTACAGCCGGGATCACAGAATATAAGAGTATACAGACATCACAGGTGGGATCACAGAATATAAGAGTATACAGATATTACAGCGGGGATCACAGAATATAAGAGTATACAGACATTACAGCTGGGGATTACAGAACATAAGAGTATACAGACATTACAACTGGGATCACAGAATAGAAGAGTATACAGACATTACAGCCGGGGATCACAGAATATAAGAGTATACAGACATTACAGCCGGGGATCAAGAATATAAGAGTATGCAGACATTACAGCCAGGGATCACAAAATATTAAGCGTATGCAGGCATTACAGCTGGGGATTACAGAATATAATAGTATAAAGACATTACAGCCAGGATCACAGAGTATAAGAGTATACAGACATTACAGTCAGGGATCACAGAATGTAAGAGTATACAGACATTACAGCTGGGGTCACAGAATATAAGAGTATACAAACATTACAGTCGGAGATCACAGAATATAAGAGTATATAGACATTAAAGCCGGGATCACAGAATATAAGGAATATACAGACATTACAGCCAGGGGATCACAAAAATATTTAAGGGTATACAGACATTACAGCCGGGGATCACAGAAGTATAAGAGTAATACAGGACATTACAGCCAGGATCACAGAATATAAGACATACAGACATTACAGCCAGGGATCGCAGAATATAAGAATATACAGACATTACAGCTAGGGATTATAGAATATAGACTATACAGACATTACAGCACGGGATATAGAATTATGAGTATACAGACATTACAGCATGAGATTAGAGAATAACAGAAAGGATGCAAATTTCATTACACATACAACTTGCAACAAATTTTGCTACTTTTACATATCAGAAAGTGGGTAATGCTAGATACTTTACTGGTTACCTGTAGGATCACATGTTCTGGGAAACCAATCACAGTTGCTCCCTGCCTTTTTAAGATGGTGGAATCTGTCTTCTCATGCCGACTATAGCTTTTGCAATACCGGTCCATGTGCTGTGGTGATCCAGTTTCTGGTGATCTATTGAAGTGCTGTTTGTGTACTGTGTCTATCCTCTTGTCTGGTTTTCCTCCCTGCTCTTTATTTCCTCCTGTGCATATATTGTCTTATATCCATGTTTGTGTTGCTGTGGTGAGAGTCTTTGGTTTCCCCGTTGTTTTATTTGTGTGGGGTTTTACCATTCCTGTCCTGGGCCCTTCCCTGGGGAAAAAGGAAAATTAAATCAGTGGTGGGCAGGAGCAGGGTAAAAGTGGACTGCCCAGTCGGGGAAAGGGGATTTTAGATATGGGGTGGTCTGGAGCAGGGCAAGGGTGGCTGCCCATTGGGAGAGAGGGGGTATTAGACCAGGGGTGGTCAGGAACAGGGCAAGGGTGGCAGCTTGGACATCCTCACCATCAGAGGTAACTCTGGGACAAGGGACAGCTAGACCCCCCCAGTCTTAGGATCAGTCTAGGACACCGAGTCCCTTTAATTATTCCTTACAATGTGTGACATGTAAGTCACAACCACTTGAAGAGCATGATATTGGCTTCAGCAGCCCCAAGAACGTAGAAATGCTGTCAATGGAACGTGATAGTTAAAAAACTGCGCTGTCGTTGAAAGACCAAAGTAAAATCCTGGAAAGTGATTTAATTTGATGCGTCTCAGAGTGGACATTCCTTCTTCATTACATATGATTGTCCTGAAGAAGTTTCAACTCCGAAACGTATCGAATGAAATCACTTTCCGGGATTTTACATCGCTCTTCTTTCATAGTTTTTTAACCTTCAATTTTCATTGACAGAAAGCGAATAATAAAAGTATTTGTCACAAGCAAGGTTCTCAGTACTAGAAATATTTGCCCTAAATAGTGAGTTAGGGCTTCGTATTTGACAGTATCTACAGTCAGCTACTCACTAGACAATGGCTGATAACAGGGAGCAATAGATGGCGCAGCAGAAAACGATTTAAGAGTCCCTTTAAGTTATTTCTATAATGGGTGGAAGGGATTTATTAATTCCTGGTTTTCCCATAAGGATAAAAGTTTACGATTATTCTAAGAGTTTGAATGATTTTCTTCCAGGCCGCCCGCCACTAAGTGGTTAATGGCCTTTGCTGAACTCCATGAGGCCAAAGGTGATATCATTTACTGGGGCTTTGATGAATTTGATACAGTTTAAGCGCAGAGGAGGGGCGAAGGAAGGCTTAATCCTGTTTACATTAGAACCGGATTAGTGTAAAATTGACAGACTGGTTTTATAGGGGCTGGGGATGGATGTGGAGAGGGCTGGAGAGTGGGGTAAGGTTAGGTTTGTTTGGACTGACAACACTGGAGAACAATGCGGGCAGAGGATGCGGGGCGGGCGCGGGCGGGCAGACATCATGGGGCGCACGGGTCATGTTATGTTACTTATACAGCATGACTAAGTGTGGAAATGGCTTCCACATTGCCTTCTCAGATTTGGGATGTTGCAATCCCTCCAATAATTAAATGACTTTTTTTTATTTTTAATTTACGGCACGGGAACATCAACACCATCCAATACCGAAATACCGCCGACACCAGCGCCAAGAATAATGTTTATGTACACAAAGATTAGAAGAAACAGGAGCTGGGACAATATTTCACTTTAGGTCACTAATCACACTGTCGCGAAAAGCTGCATCTCTGCGCTACCGGGTTCAACCGAACCCAAACATTAAAGGGAATGTATCACCGGTATGGTCTGTAACACTGAGTCAGACTGTCTTCTTCTAATATGTTTAAAGTTTATTTTCCTTGGTAGATATTTTAATTCAATTTTCTGTACACACAATGGAAGAGGCCATCAAGCCTGAGAGCTGCTTTAAAGGAGGAGAAGGTGAGCTGTAACATCACCTACTGTGAATGGTGGATCCTGTGTTATCTACTGTATATAGAGGTGTTATCAGTCATTGTACAGGAGGAGGAGGTGATCTGTGATATCATCTATTGTGAATGGTGGATCCTGTGTCATCTACTGTATATAGAGGTGTTATCAGTCATTGTACAAGAGGAGGACGAGGTGAGCTGTGATATCATCTATTGTGAATGGTGGATCTTGTGTCATCTACTGTATATAGAGGTGTTATCAGTCATTGTACAGGAGGAGGAGGTGAGCTGTGATATCACCTATTGTGAATGGTGGTTCCTGTGTCATCTACTGTATATAGAGGTGTTATCAGTCATTGTACAAGAGGAGGAGGAGGTGAGCTGTGATATCATCTATTGTGAATGGTGGATCCTGTGTTCTCTACTGTATATAGAGGTGTTATCAGTCATTGTACAGAGGAGGAGGAGGTGAGCTGTGATATCATCTATTGTGAATGGTGGATCCTGTGTCATCTACTGTATATAGAGGTGTTATCAGTCATTGTACAGGAGGAGGAGGTGAGCTGTGATATCACCTATTGTGAATGGTGGATCCTGTGTTATCTACTGTATATAGAGGTGTTATCAGTCATTGTACAGGAGGAGGAGGTGAGCTGTGATATCACCTATTGTGAATGGTGGACCCTGTGTTATCTACTGTATATAGAGGTGTTATCAGTCATTAGTACAGGAGGAGGTGAGCTGTGATATCACCTATTGTGAATGGTGGATCCTGTGTTATCTACTGTATATAGAGGTGTTATTAGTCATTGTACAGGAGGAGGAGATGAGCTATGATATCACCTATTGTGAATGGTGGATCCTGTGTTATCTACTGTATATAGAGGTGTTATCAGTCATTGTACAGGAGGAGGAGGTGAGCTGTGATATCACCTATTGTGAATGGTGGACCCTGTGTTATCTACTGTATATAGAGGTGTTATCAGTCATTGTACAGGAGGAGGAGGTGAGCTGTGATATCACCTATTGTGAATGGTGGATCCTGTGTTATCTACTGTATATAGAGGTGTTATCAGTCATTGTACAGGAGGGGGTGAGCTGTGATATCACCTATTGTGAATGGTGGATCCTGTGTGATCTACTGTATATAGAGGTGTTATCAGTCATTGTACAGAGGAGGAGGTGAGCTGTGATATCACCTATTGTGAATGGTGGATCCTGTGTTATCTACTGTATATAGAGGTGTTATCAGTCATTGTACAGGAGGAGGAGGTGAGCTGTGATATCACCTATTGTGAATGGTGGATCCTGTGTTATCTACTGTATATAGAGGTGTTATCAGTCATTGTACAGGAGGAGGAGGTGAGCTGTGATATCACCTATTGTGAATGGTGGAATCCTGTGTTATCTACTGTATATAGAGGTGTTATCAGTCATTGTACAGGAGGAGGAGGTGAGCTGTGATATCACTATTGTGAATGGTGGATCCTGTGTTATCTACTGTATATAGAGGTGTTATCAGTCATTGTACAGGAGGAGGTGAGCTGTGATATCACCTATTGTGAATGGTGGATCCTGTGTTATCTACTGTATATAGAGGTGTTATCAGTCATTGTACAGGAGGAGGTGAGCTGTGATATCACCTATTGTGAATGGTGGATCCTGTGTTATCTACTGTATATAGAGGTGTTATCAGTCATTGTACAGGAGGAGGTGAGCTGTGATATCACCTATTGTGAATGGTGGATCCTGTGTTATCTACTGTATATAGAGGTGTTATCAGTCATTATACAGGAGGAGAGTGAGCTGTGATATCACTATTGTGAATGGTGGATCCTGTGTATCTACTGTATATAGAGGTTTATCAGTCATTGTACAGGAGGAAGGTATTGAATCATCCTATGTGATGTGGATCCTGTATATCTAGCTTTTGAGTGTATCAGCAGACAGGAAGGATCGCACGGCTCTCCAGGCAGATGGATCCGACAATGTGGGTGTGTTAGCGATCTCGAATCGTGCAGCTGAACCCTAGCACCAGTCAGGAAGGTGGTGATCGAGCGGTTCTGAGCGAGCTGTCAGTGTGACTTCGGGAAGGTGCAGCGTGCCAAGAAATTAATGTGTCAGCGTCAGATACAACCAGGACGCTACAGATTATTACTTAGTTTATTGATTCGGAGGATTCAGACTCCACAAGCGTTTGGATAAGGGCCTTTCTCAAGTGACATGAGAAGCGTTATCGCTGAAATGCGCTGTCTGTTAGAGTGTTATGCTTGTACTACACTGAATCAATTAAAACTTAGTAATATCTGTGGAGCGGTGTCTGGTTGTTATCTGACGCTGACACCATTATATTTTATTTTATTGTACAGGAGGAGGATTCCCAAGGAATGCAATTCATGTAGTATATCATGCTACTGCACACAAGCAGTTCAGTAAGAGAATCACTCCCATGGGGTGCGGGGCTGTATCCTTCTTCTCTGTCTCTTGTATGCAGCAAAACAAATGTTCAAGTAAACACACAGAATCTCTCACAGACAGCACAGCTTCTGCTCAGAGGAACAAATGGAGAGATTGCCTTACGTAGATGAGCTTTCAGATATCGTGTATGTGCCTACCATATCGCCCTCCCTCTCCCTTCCCAGCCCATCATGTGGGTTACAGGTCAGGAAAATGAAACTAGAAGTGAGGCACAAAGCGGGGGGGGAAGGGGGGAGGGGAGCCTGGGAAGGAGCAATCATAAATTATTAACATTTAGCAATGTGATACTGTGGGCAGTAAAGTAAGAGCCTGACTAGTGAAGCATGCCTTCTGGGTGGTGTAAGAAGAGATATACAAAGCAACATAATAATTTTTATATTCTTACATAGCTGAAGCCTGAATGAGCACTATTCAAGAGCATATCATACTGAAAAATTACCTGACAGAGCCCTTTAAACTGACCTGTCATGTAAAAAATTGCTATAACCTACAGATATGGGTTAACGTATGTGACAGCTAGTTGTGCACACTGAGATGCCGCACTGAAAACCGGTTAACTTCTGCATAAGGATTCTTCTTGTTTCCAGATCCCTAGGTTTCAGTCTATAGTTCATCGCATAGTTAACCAGTCCCGCCGGCTGACTGAAGCAGATCATGATCGCATCAGTCAGAACCAGCTTCATGCCGGGTGTGGTCACTATATACTGCACTCTAAATTATCAATATATTTATAAAATGGATTTAGCCATAAACTAGGCATATATAAAAAATGAACCCTTAGCTATAAAGATGCATGATCATATACACGTAGCTGATGAGATGTGTCTCTTACTGAGGAGGCTGCGAGACTAGTCTTGCCCCTTAGCATTTTAATTCTCTTTTGATGGCCAGTGAAACTGTAAATAGACTAGCGATGTTGCTATAAGTTTTATTCTCTGCCAAGGACGGGCAGCTAAAGCTACTGCATGCCCCCCAATGCCATCCTGCTCTCCTCCCAGGAGATTCCCTTTCGTAGTTCTGCGTCCCGTCTCTGCGCAGATGGGATTGCTACGCTAAATCAGGTCATAGTCAACGGTCAGCACCAGTGAACTTCTCCCCTCTTTCTCAGGCTGAGCTAAGGGCTCACTAGCCATGTGTTCACCTTTTGTCACTTACATCTGCTATACGACCTCCCTTTCGACGCAGGAGGATCTTAATGCAGTCCCTTTGAATAATATACACTGTATTTCAGTGTTACAGCTGCTGTCTTTGTGATGGTGGGGTCCCGCCTTACCCTAAGCCATGCGATGCCTGTGCCCTAGAGGCTGGGCTGTGCCCTATATACTGAGGGTGGTAATGTGCCCCCCTGAGAGTCCGTGCCCACCATGGGCATGGGGCTGTGCCGCACTCGAAGCAGAAATTTGGTGGGCCTGTTGCCCACTCAGTCTAGGTCGGTTCGAACTCTGCTCTGCCCAGGCTGGGGGCCTGATACCTGTCACCCCCTCTGGAGTCGTGGGGCTTCCTGATCGGATCCCGTGACCGTCGCCTGGCCAGAGATCTAGGGCCCGTGGCACGCCCGCTAGAATTGGTGGCCTGTGCACCCCTAGGAGGCTGTAGGCTTCCCTGTCTTCACAGTTCACATAACACTCTGGGGATGGGGACCTTCAGTCAGGGCTCCCTTTGGAAAGAGCACAGAGACCTGTCAAACTGGCCACATCTGTATTTGAAAATGAGTGGGCAGCTAGAAGCAAACACTCGCAGCCGCTGAGATTGGACTACTGTGCCCTTTGCCTCCTCCCCGTGTACTAGGAGGTCACTGGCCCGGAGAAAAGAGTTCCTGGCCCACTGGCCGGGGCCTGGCCCCCCTCGTGCCCGGGGCCGGCCACTGTGCTGGGGGCCTGTGCACCCTGTGCCTGGGGCCTGTGCCCCCTGTGCCTGGGGGCCTGTGCACCCTGTGCCTGGGGGCCTGTGCACCCTGTGCCTGGGGGCCTGTATACCCTGTGCTGGAGTCCACCCTCGGCTTATACGCGAGTCAATAAATTTTCCCAGTTTTTGGGGGCAAAAGTAGGGGGGTCGGCTTATACACGGGTCGGCTTATACACGAGTATATACGGTATGCAATAATGAATATACAAGAAAATGGATTAGTATTATAGCTAAGGAGATATATATAAAAATGAGACACTTAGCATATAAAGATGGCCATGTATATATCCACCCAGTAGCTACGATGAGATGTGTCTCTTTACTGGGTCCCTACACTCAGTCTCTGCCTCACTTTGCATTTTAAATTCTCCTTTTGAATGGCCAAGTAGGAACCTGCTAACATAGAACAGCCGATGTTGCTGATAGAGTTTTTATTCTCTGCCAAGACCGTGTGCAGTAAAGACGTACTGCAGTGTTTGCTAATGCCATCCTGCTGTTCCTGCCAGGAGATTTCCTTTTTGTGGGAGTTGCTATGCGTCCCAGTCTATGGGTGGAGATGAGGGGAATTTAGCCTAGGGCTGATCAGGAGCAAAGGGCAAGGGTAGCAGCCCGGACATTCTCACCCTCAGAAGTAATCTCAGGAACAGTGAGAGCTAAGGGTCAGACTAGTTCCCCTGTTTACCTTTTGTTCAACTTACTATCTTGCTACATGACTCCCTTTACCACCCCGTGACTGCTATAATGCTAGTCCATTTTATTTTATATTCTCTACTGCATAACTTGGTATTCAGAGTTCAGCTGTCTTTTTTTGTTACAATGTGTCATCTCCATCCTTACACATGTACACATTGCATGCTAGGGAGTGCCACAGTTTCTCTCTTGTCACTATATACTGAGCGGTGACTTAAAGCGTGCTTACCACTCCCCTACGACTGAAAGCCGTGCAATGGAAGATAGTTGCAGACAAATTCGAAGCAAGAAACATTTGGTGGGCCAAATCTGTGTGATCTCAGTCTTATGTCTGTTCGATATCTCTGTCTGTCCCAGCTCTGTCCTGAATACATGAAGTCCCCGTCGGGTTGTTCCAGTCGTCTGGTGCTCTCCTCTGATCCGGGATCCCGTGACCGTGTGCGCTGCTGGCCGGAGATCACAGGCTGCGGCAGACTCCGCTGTAATTGTGACACTGTGACAGGGTCAGGAGACTGTACACTTCATGCCTGTTCTTCACAGTTGACATAATAAAATCTGGGGATGTATAATCCTTTGTCAGGGCTCGGTTTGCTGAAAGAGCACAGAGAAGTCTTAATAAATGACACATTGTGTACTTTAAAAATGAGTGGGCAAAGCTAAAGAAGCAAAACTGAGCCGTGAGATTGGAACTAATCGTGTAGACTCCTCCGTGTTATAGAGTCAGAAGCAGGAGAAAAGATCTAACGCTGGCCACAGAGGAGTGGCTGCCCCCCCCCCCGCCAGACCATGGAGGTGCAACTGCCCCCCGCTAGGCCACAGAGGTGCGGCTGCCCTCCCGCCAGACCATGGAGGTGCGACTGCCCCCCGCCAGGCCACAGAGGTGCAGCTGCCCCCCGCCAGACCATGGAGGTGCGGCCACCCCTGCCAGACAACAGAGGTGCGGCTGCCCCCCCGACAGACCATGGAGGTGTGACTGCCCCCCGCCAGGCCACAGAGGTGCGACTGCCCCCCGCCAGGCCACAGAGGTGCGACTGCCCCCCGCCAGGCCACAGAGGTGCAGCTGCCCCCACCAAACCACAGAGATGTGGCTGCCCCCCCGCCAGGCCACAGAGGTGTAGCTGCCCCCCGCCAGGCCACAGAGGTGCAGCTGCCCCCCGCCAGGCCATGGAGGTGCGGCCACCCCCTGCCAGACAACAGAGGTGTAGCTGCCCCCCGCCAGGTCACAGAGGTGCAGTTGCCCCCGCCAGGTCACAGAGGTGCAGCTGCCCCCGCCAGGTCACAGAGGTGCAGCTGCCCCCACCAAACCACAGAGTTGTGGCTGCCCCCCTCCAGGCTACAGAGGTGCGGCTGCCCCCCACCAAACCACAGAGGTGTGGCTGCCCCCCGCCAGGCCATAGAGGTGTAGCTGCCCCCACCAAACCACAGAGGTGCAGCTGCCCCCCGCCAGGCCACAAGGTGCGGCTGCCCCCGCAAAAAGACAGAGATGTGACAGCCCCCCGCCAGGCCACAGAGGTGCGGCTGCCCCCCACCAAACCACAGAGGTGTGGCTGCCCCCCGCCAGGCCACAGAGGTGCAGCTGCCTCCTGCCAGACCACGGAGGGGCGCGGACACTTTATTTCAGACATTTATGATCACCATTGATTTAAACGTGCTCAGGCTGAGTTCACACATCCAGTAATCATGAGCAAAATTGTGCTGACACAACTAAAACAAAGATTGCAACTGGATACATTTTTAGTTACATTGAATTATATGTAAATAGTCATCCGTTCTCCTTCCATGTGTCGTGACTGTGTGGGCCAGGGTACTCGACTATCCGGGGCACACAGTCTAGGAGTTACAGCAGCGATCCCCAGAGGTTGTGGCCGAGACCGGACATGTTAAAGGGGCTATTTACAGGGGAGTTAGTAGTTGGTGATGCCAGCTGGAGTTCTGGTCATAGGTGGTCAGGGGCTGCTGTGGGGGCTTCCAAAGGGAAAAGGTAGGGCAGCCAAGTGGTAGGTCCTCTCCAGCCAGGGCAGAGGTCCCTTTGAAGGTCTAAAAGGTGGATGGGATGGTAGATGGTTCAGATGAGGAGGATGAGGGTAGTGGTGCAGGAGGGCGTAGAAAGGAGCAACAATCTCTGTGTTTCTTACCCTTTACTTGTAGTAGTTCCAGATTACAACCCAGCCGGGGTATAATGTTCACCACGAGCGCTGCTGGCCAGCCCACAGATAAGTAGGAGTACTGAGACACAAGGTATATGGCCTTCCAGCTGTCTTACAAATTCTGACACTATGCTATCACTTTCCTCTCATCAATGTCCGTGGATCCGTTCTCTGCCAGGCAGGTAGCTGTGGATCCTGTGAGCGACAGCTTTGGTCCTCTGACCTTATCTCGGGAAGGTCCACAAAAGTAGCCACTGGCCATAAAGACCCAGTGACCTCCAGGTTCACAACAGGTCCTGAAGTATCCCTGATTAAGTTGGAAGCTGGTACCCCTCCTGCAGCTAGCTCTTCTGCCCAGTTTCAAAAGCTGGCAGCAGATTTATCTCACCAGGCCCTCAGCCTAACATTTCACTGCATGTTCGATGCTCTCTTAAGCGACACAGTACTGACTAGAGCTCTCCTAGTTGCCACCCACCCCTCACCTAACTCCTCCCTGCAGCCAGAAGTGGGGACTGCCCTATCTGTGGGTCTCTTCTGCCCAGCACTTCTTGGCCTGAAGTACAGATGTGTTGGGTGTGTTTGGGGATCTCAGCAAGGTGTCCTCCACTTACCTCCCGGCATGATATCACACATAGGGTTACATGCAGTACCATCTGTTGCAGCCTGGCCACAGGGGCGCCACACATGCGAAACAGATCCGTATTTTTTTTGCTTACTGGCTCTAAGGGAGGATCCCTGGACATGTGACAAGACCTGATGAAATATCCTGCTAGGTCAGACACACCCGTCCATTTATTACATTGGCATTAGTGATGGGCGAGCACTACCATGCACAGGTGCTCAGTTATCATAATCAGCAGTTGGAGGCTCCAAGGGAAGTGGCTTGTGTACCGAGTATAATGGGAGTCAATGGGGAACTCAAGCATTTTTCCTGAAGATCTTCCCATTGACTTCCAATATACTTGAGACACAGTTCACGCCCGTCCAATCATCCGACCTGCTCATTACGAGTACCGAGCACCCATACATGGCAGTGCTCGCCTATCACTAGTTGTCATCCAGTCACTTCAGTAATCATGTAAAAATTGTCTTGTGTATAATTAGGTTTTTTTATGCAAATCAGCCATGAATTCAACATATACTATCTATTTATATCTCTAAATTGCCTTGTGGCTCCTCCACTTCCGTCTGGATGTCGCCTATGTCACTTCCGCCAGCGCCATATTACCACACCCAAGTAATGGGTAAGGAAATATGGTGTCCACTGCCCGCTGCACACTTCCCGCCCGCTCTCAGCAGTCCCCCGCCCGCTGCACACTCCCCGCCCGCTCTCAGCAGTCTGGTGCCCGCTGCACACTCCCCGCCCGCTCTCAGCAGTCCCCCGCCCGCTGCACACTCCCCGCCCGCTCTCAGCAGTCCGGTGCCCGCTGCACACTCCCCGCCCGCTCTCAGCAGTCTGGTGCCCCTGCACACTCCCCGCCCGCTCTCAGCAGTCCGGTGCCCGCTGCACACTCCCCGCCCGCTCTCAGCAGTCTGGTGCCCGCTGCACACTCCCCGCCCGCTCTCAGCAGTCCCCGCCCGCTGCACACTCCCCGCCCGCTCTCAGCAGTCTGGTGCCCACTGCACACTCCCCGCCCGCTCTCAGCAGTCTGGTGCCCGCTGCACACTCCCCGCCCGCTCTCAGCAGTCTGGTGCCCGCTGCACACTCCCCGCCTGCTCTCAGCAGTCTGGTGTCCGCTGCACACTCCCCGCCCGCTCTCAGCAGTCCGGTGCCCCCTGCACACTCCCCGCCCGCTCTCAGCAGTCTGGTGTCCGCTGCACACTCCCCGCCCGCTCTCAGCAGTCCGGTGCCCGCTGCACACTCCCCGCCCGCTCTCAGCAGTCTGGTGCCCCCTGCACACTCCCCGCCCGCTCTCAGCAGTCCGGTGTCCGCTGCACACTCCCCGCCTGCTCTCAGCAGTCTGGTGCCCGCTGCACACTCCCCGCCCGCTCTCAGCAGTCCGGTGTCCGCTGCACACTCCCCGCCCGCTCTCAGCAGTCCGGTGCCCGCTGCACACTCCCCGCCCGCTCTCAGCAGTCCGGTGCCCGCTGCACACTCCCCGCCCGCTCTCAGCAGTCTGGTGCCCCCTGCACACTCCCCGCCCGCTCTCAGCAGTCCGGTGTCCGCTGCACACTCCCCGCCTGCTCTCAGCAGTCTGGTGCCCGCTGCACACTCCCCGCCCGCTCTCAGCAGTCCGGTGTCCGCTGCACACTCCCCGCCTGCTCTCAGCAGTCTGGTGCCCGCTGCACACTCCCCGCCCGCTCTCAGCAGTCCGGTGCCCGCTGCACACTCCCCGCCCGCTCTCAGCAGTCCGGTGCCCACTGCACACTCCCAGCAGTCTGGTGCCCGCTGCACACTCCCGCCCGCTCTCAGCAGTCTGGTGCCCGCTGCACACTCCCGCCCGCTCTCAGCAGTCTGGTGCCCGCTGCACACTCCCCGCCCGCTCTCAGCAGTCCGGTGTCCGCTGCACACTCCCCGCCTGCTCTCAGCAGTCTGGTGCCCGCTGCACACTCCCCGCCCGCTCTCAGCAGTCCGGTGCCCGCTGCACACTCCCCGCCCGCTCTCAGCAGTCCGGTGCCCACTGCACACTCCCAGCAGTCTGGTGCCCGCTGCACACTCCCCGCCCGCTCTCAGCAGTCTGGTGCCCGCTGCACACTCCCCGCCCGCTCTCAGCAGTCTGGTGTCCGCTGCACACTCCCCGCCCGCTCTCAGCAGTCCGGTGCCCCTGCACACTCCCCGCCCGCTCTCAGCAGTCTGGTGTCCGCTGCACACTCCCCGCCCGCTCTCAGCAGTCTGGTGCCCGCTGCACACTCCCCGCCCGCTCTCAGCAGTCCGGTGCCCGCTGCACACTCCCCGCCCGCTCTCAGCAGTCCGGTGCCCGCTGCACACTCCCCGCCCGCTCTCAGCAGTCTGGTGTCCGCTGCACACTCCCCGCCCGCTCTCAGCAGTCTGGTGCCCCCTGCACACTCCCCGCCCGCCTCTCAGCAGTCCGGTGTCCGCTGCACACTCCCCGCCTGCTCTCAGCAGTCTGGTGCCCGCTGCACACTCCCCGCCCGCTCTCAGCAGTCCGGTGTCCGCTGCACACTCCCCGCCTGCTCTCAGCAGTCTGGTGCCCGCTGCACACTCCCCGCCCGCTCTCAGCAGTCCGGTGCCCGCTGCACACTCCCCGCCCGCTCTCAGCAGTCCGGTGCCCACTGCACACTCCCAGCAGTCTGGTGCCCGCTGCACACTCCCCGCCCGCTCTCAGCAGTCTGGTGCCCGCTGCACACTCCCCGCCCGCTCTCAGCAGTCTGGTGTCCGCTGCACACTCCCCGCCCGCTCTCAGCAGTCCGGTGCCCCCTGCACACTCCCCGCCCGCTCTCAGCAGTCTGGTGTCCGCTGCACACTCCCCGCCCGCTCTCAGCAGTCTGGTGCCCGCTGCACACTCCCGCCCGCTCTCAGCAGTCCGGTGCCCGCTGCACACTCCCGCCCGCTCTCAGCAGTCCGGTGCCCGCTGCACACTCCCCGCCCGCTCTCAGCAGTCTGGTGTCCGCTGCACACTCCCCGCCCGCTCTCAGCAGTCTGGTGCCCGCTGCACACTCCCCGCCCGCTCTCAGCAGTCCGGTGACCGCGGCACACTCCCGCCCGCTCTCAGCAGTCTGGTGCCCCCTGCACACTCCCCGTCCTCTCTCAGCAGTCTGGTGCCCCCTGCACACTCCCCGCCCGCTCTCAGCAGTCTGGTGCCCCTGCACACTCCCCGCCCGCTCTCAGCAGTCTGGTGTCCGCTGCACACTCCCCACCCGCTCTCAGCAGTCTGGTGCCCCCTGCACACTCCCCGCCCGCTCTCAGCAGTCCACTGCCCGCTGCACACTCCCCGCCCGCTCTCAGCAGTCTGGTGGCCGCTGCACACTCCCCGCCCGCTCTCAGCAGTCTGGTGTCCGCTGCACACTCCCCGCCCGCTCTCAGCAGTCTGGTGGCCGCTGCACACTCCCCGCCCGCTCTCAGCAGTCTGGTGCCCCCTGCACACTCCCCGCCCGCTCTCAGCAGTCCCCTGCCCGCTGCACACTCCCCGCCCGCTCTCAGCAGTCTGGCCAGTCTCCCCTGCCCCCTCCTCACGCTCGGTGTCTTCCCTCGCACATTTTCCCCCACCCCCGCGCAGCCTCAGATTCACCTCTCTGCACTCGGTGCTTACAGGACCTTTGGTGATGTAACAGTCACGTGACTGATCACATGACTCTGACATCACTACTAGTCTGTGACAGCCCAGCCCCACACTGCACCAGTGCGGTCCAGGGTAAGAGGGGGAGCGGGAGGAGACAGCAGAGGAGAGGACACAAGGGGAAGAATCAGCCAGAGGGACAGGCACTGAGGGAACAAACGACACAGAGGGGACAGACACCAGAGGGACAGGCATGAGGGACAGACGCTAGGCAGATAGCCAGAGGGAAGGGACAGTCAAGGGAACAGACACAGAGGACAGACAGCCAGAGGGGACAGACATGAGGGGACAGGCACTGAGGGACAGACCTTAGGGGACAGATAGCCAGAGGGGAAACACTAAGGGACGACAGCACAGGGGACAGACACCGAGGGGACAGACAGCCAGAGGGACAGACACTAGGGGACAGACACTAAGGAACAGACACTGAGGGTAGACATTAGGACAGACACTAAGGGGACAGACACTAAGGAGACAGACATGAGGGAGTAGACACTAGGGACAGACACTTAGGGACAGACACTAAGGGGACAGACACTTAGGACAGACACTAAGGGGACAGACACTAAGGGGACAGACACTGAGGAGCAGACACTTAGGGACAGATAGCACTTAGGGGACAGACACTAAGGGGACAGACAGCCACAGGACAGACACAGAGGACAGATACACTGAGGGAAGGACACTAGGGGACAGACAGCTGAGGGGACAGACACTTAGGGGACAGAAGCATAGGGGACAGACAGTCACAGGGAACAGACACAGAGGGGACAGACAGCCAGAGGGGACAGACACTGAGGGGACAGGCACGAGGGAACAGACACTTAGGGGACAGATAGCCAGAGGGGACAGACAGCAGAGGGGACAGACACTGAGGGGACAGACACTGAGGGACAGACACTAGGGGACAGACACTAGGGGACATTACACACGCTACATTTGTAGTGTACAGGAACTTAGGGTTGCAGGAACATCATGAGAGAGATTATTCATTGTACAGCAACAAGAGACAGACCATGATTTCACTGCAACCTGTAAACTGGGAACAGTACAATTAGGGGAAGATAGCCAAGGGGACAGACAGCGAGTAAAGGGGACAGACACTAAGGGGACAGACACTGAGGGACAGACACTTAGGGGACAGACACTAAGGGTACCTTTACACACGGCTACATTTGTAGCTTGTCACCAGGTAACTTACTGGTTGCAGTGAAATCATGGAGAGATTATTCCATTTGTATACAGCAACAAGATAGAACCATGTATCCATGATTTCACTGCAACCAGTAAGTTACCTGGTGACAAGCTACAAATGTAGCCGTGTGTAAAGGTACCCTAAGGGGACAGACACTGAGGGAGTAGACACTTAGGGGACAGACACTAAGGGGACAGACACTAAGGGGACAGACACTAAGGGGACAGACACTAAGGGTACCTTTACACACGGCTACATTTGTAGCTTGTCACCAGGTAACTTACTGGTTGCAGTGAAATCATGGAGAGATTATTCCATTTGTATACAGCAACAAGATAGAACCATGTATCCATGATTTCACTGCAACCAGTAAGTTACCTGGTGACAAGCTACAAATGTAGCCGTGTGTAAAGGTACCCTAAGGGGACAGACACTGAGGGAGTAGACACTTAGGGGACAGACACTAAGGGGACAGACACTGAGGGAGCAGACACTTAGGGGACAGATAGCCAGAGGGGACAGACACTAAGGGGACAGACAGTCACAGGGAACAGACACAGAGGGGACAGATACACTGAGGGGACAGACACCGAGGGGACAGACAGCCAGAGGGGACAGACAGCCAGAGGGGACAGACACTGAGGGAACAGACACCGAGGGGACAGACAGCCAGAGGGGACAGACACTGAGGGAACAGACACTGAGGGAACAGACACTGAGGGAACAGACACTTAGGGGACAGACACTGAGGGAACAGACACTTAGGGGACAGATAGCCAGAGGGGACAGACACTGAGGGGACATACAGCCAGAGGGGACAGACAGCCAGTGGGTACAGGTACTGAAGGGACAGACAAGACTGCCAGAGGGGACAGACACCGAGGGGACAGACACTGAGGGGACAGGCACTGAGGGAACAGACACTTAGGGGACAGATAGCCAGAGGGGACAGACACTAAGGGGACAGACAGCCACAGGGAACAGACACAGAGGGGACAGATACACTGAGGGGACAGCCAGAGGGGACAGACAGCCAGAGGGGACAGACAGCCAGAGGGGACAGACACTGAGGGAACAAACACCGAGGGGACAGACAGCCAGAGGGGACAGACACTGAGGGAACAGACACTGAGGGAACAGACACTTAGGGGACAGACACTGAGGGAACAGACACTTAGGGGACAGATAGCCAGAGGGGACAGACACTGAGGGGACATACAGCCAGAGGGGACAGACAGCCAGTGGGGACAGGCACTGAAGGGACAGACAAGACTGCCAGAGGGGACAGACACCGAGGGGACAGACACTGAGGGGACAGACACCGAGGGGACAGACAGCCAGAGGGGACAGACACTGAGGGAACAGACACTGAGGGAACAGACACTTAGGGGACAGACACTGAGGGAACAGACACTTAGGGGACAGATAGCCAGAGGGGACAGACACTGAGGGGACATACAGCCAGAGGGGACAGACAGCCAGTGGGTACAGGCACTGAAGGGACAGACAAGACTGCCAGAGGGGACAGACACCGAGGGGACAGACACCGAGGGGACAGACACTGAGGGGACAGGCACTGAGGGAACAGACACTTAGGGGACAGATAGCCAGAGGGGACAGACACTAAGGGGACAGACAGCCACAGGGAACAGACACAGAGGGGACAGATACACTGAGGGGACAGCCAGAGGGGACAGACAGCCAGAGGGGACAGACAGCCAGAGGGGACAGACACTGAGGGAACAAACACCGAGGGGACAGACAGCCAGAGGGGACAGACACTGAGGGAACAGACACTGAGGGAACAGACACTTAGGGGACAGACACTGAGGGAACAGACACTTAGGGGACAGATAGCCAGAGGGGACAGACACTGAGGGGACATACAGCCAGAGGGGACAGACAGCCAGTGGGGACAGGCACTGAAGGGACAGACAAGACTGCCAGAGGGGACAGACACCGAGGGGACAGACACTGAGGGGACAGGCACTGAGGGAACAGACACTTAGGGGACAGATAGCCACAGGGGACAGACACTAAGGGGACAGATAGCCAGAGGGGACAGACACTGAGTGGAGGACAGACAGCCTGAGGGGACAGGCAGCCTGAGGGCGCAGGCAACCAGAGGGGACAGACACTGGGGGGTCAGACAGCCAGCCAGAGATGACAGACAGATGGCCATAGGGGACAAGCACTAAGGGGACAGATAGACAGACAGACAGAGGGGGCAGACACTGAGGGAATAGACAGACACACAGGGGAGAGACAGCCACAGAGGAAAAGAGACTGCATTATAAGGGAGAGACTGCTATAGAGGGGATGAGACAGCCACCAAGGGGAGAGACAGCCACAGAAGGGACAGACTGTCTGACAGTCCCACACTGGACTCAATACGGCACAGGGTACGAGGGGGAGCAGGCGGAGGGGACAAACACTGAGGAGAGAGACAGCCACAGAAAGGAGAGACTGCCACACAAGGAAGAGGCAGCCACTCAGGGGAGAGACAGCCACAGAAGAGACATACGGCCACAGAGGGAAAGAGACAGGCGCAGAGGCGAGAGACAGCGCACAAGGAAGAGACAGCGCATAGACACCGCCCTCCCAATGTGATAGCATCGGGCCCACATCTAGTATATATATATATATATATATACACAGGTGCATCTCAAAGAATTAGAATATCATCAAGAAGTTAATTTGTTGCAGTGATTCAATACATAAAGTGAAACACATATATTATACAGAGTCATTACACACAGAGGGATCTATTTCATGTGTTTATGTCTGTTAATGTTGATGATTATGACTTACAGCCAATGAAAGCCCAAAAGGTCATTATCTCGGCAAAATTAAAAGCAGGGAGGATGAAGGTTTAAAAACCGCGCTGCCGTATTCCACAGACATCAAAGGGTGAATATAATAGCGATTTATTAGATCTGAAACATGGCAATATGATATTGATTTTTTATGATATTCCAATTAATTGAGACGCACTAGTATATATTCATCATTGATACACAAAGTAATTGCCTTTTTAATGCACAAGAGTCACCAGAAAAGCAAATGTAAGCTGGCGCTGTGTGTATGAAGCATGTCCGTGCTGGGGTGTAATGGCGCCTGAGTATGGCAGTGCTCGCTCATCACCTGTTGTCATCTATTCACTTCAATACTCAAGCAAAAATGTTTCATGTTTTGTTAAATTGTTTTATGCAGTTTTTAAAGCTAAAACCCGCCATGGAAGCAATATACAGTATATACACTGGTGATCAAAACTAGAGAACAACACACACAATCCTTCATGTTAAGGGTATTGTGTTCTCCTTTGTGAAATATCCTATCATGAGGAAATTAGCAGCATTTTACGCTTATTTCATAAACTCAATATATTCTAAAGCTCAGAATGTAAATGAGATGAATGAAAAAGAACTGATCAAAATTAGAGAACACCATCAGATACCTGCAAAATTATTGGTGCTAATCTGGCACCTGGTGTTAATCTCCTTCATTACCTGACAAGCCCTATGTAACTGGCAGCCTAACTTTCCAGTTTGCACTCACTTAGCAAAAATGGTGACTAAAACCCTCCGGCAGCAGTTTGTCCAGATAAAGGCTAAATGGGTCACCCTATCAGCCATAACTACAGAAGTTGGTCATTCCAAGTACAGTATCACAAAGTCTTTCAAGCCCCCCAAGAAGGCTGGTCGCCCTTGAAAGACAAACGCAGTAGGACAGGATAATGCGGAGAATATCTGTGGGTAATTGTTTCAACACTGCAGCTGGAATAGCTCGCCAGTTCAGCACTGAACAGGGTAAGGATCTGTCTAGTTATACAGTCTCATGACATTTAAGAGCATTTGGACTGAAAGCCCACTCTGCAGTAACCAAACCTCTCATTACCAGAAAGAGTCAAAAGGCTAGCCTCGCCTCTGGTGAGGAGCATACCGTGTGGACAGAGGAGAAGTGATCCACAGTTAATTTTAGTGATGAAAGCAAATTTAATTTATTTGGGTCTGATGGGAAACATTATGTTCGTCCACAAACTGGGGGAACGACTGAACCCAAAGTGTGTAAAGAAGTCAGTGAAAGGTGGTGGAGGAAGTGTGATGGTTTGGGGAATGTTTCTGCTGCAGGGGTTGGACCTCTCATACAGCTACATGGCAGAATGAATGCAAGTGTGGATCAGAACCTTCTACAACAACACGTGGTTCATTACTTGCCTTCAGCACTCAATCAGCAGCAATTTTCATGCAGGACAATGTCTCCTGTCACACAACAAAACGGGTAAAGCAGTTCTGTGAAACAAAAAACATTGATACAATGAAATGGCCACAGCCCAGAGCCCTGATCTAAACCCAATAGGAAAACTCTGGAAAAACCTTGGTGACAAAGTTATGGCCGAGGAACCAACAACAGTCACAGAACTGTGGAAGACACTGGGAGAAGAGTGGGCCAAAATCCCCCAGCAGAGAATTGTGATATCCTGTGGCCGCAGATGTGCTGAAGTCATCCACCGCAAAGGCCTGTACAAAGCAAAGGCCTGGACACTTCCTAATGACTGGTGACTGCTGCAACCTTCACAACATTTAGTTTTAATCCCTCTCTGTCTACAGCCATTGCTGTTCTCTAATTATGATCTTCACGTTTTGCGTAAAATGAAGGTTTTACGTTGATAAACTTTGGTTATTTTGTAAAACCCTGTTCTAGTGCCCTGGTGCACCCCGTACACAAAGAAACCCAAATTTTCATCAATGAAGAATACAGTCTGTCTGAAAAATCCAGTGACCGTACGTTGTTCTCTAATTTTGATCGCCAGTGAATATATTTATACTTTATTAAAGGGACTCTGTCAACAGGTTTTTGCCATCTCATCTGAGAGCATCATAATGTAGAGACAGGGACCCTGATTCCAGCGATGTGTCACTTACTCAGCTGCTCAGTGTCGTTTTGATAAAATCACTGTTTAATCATCTGGAGGTTATCATTATTGGCCAGCATATTCATTTACTGCTAAATCTGAAGTGGAGAAAACAGTCATTTTATCAAAATGACAGCAAGCAGCCCAGTAAGTGACACACCGCTGGAATCAGGATCTCTATCTCTACATTATGCTGCTGTCAGATGAAATGTCACAAAGCTGGTGACAGATTCCCTTTAACTTCTTGTCCTTTTAGGAAGAGTTTTCATCAGTTTCCTTATCATCAGAGGCAGGGTTACAATAACTGAGAATAACTGAGCTTTAGAATTCTGTACTTAATTGCCGTCTTATCAATCTTAGATCTTCTTATTTTCTAGGCTCTGCCCTTCACTTTAACTCTAGATGGGATGGTGGATAATACTTATGACTCACAGACCTTTACCTGTAGTAAATCAAGCAGTCATGGAAAGGTAAGGAGCATTGTCAGCCATCTAAATGAATGGGAGCATTCAGCCCTATCTGCCCATAAACCTACTCAGCCTTGTAGAAGGGTAGATGGATCCAGGATTCTCTATTCATAGAGCTGGATTCCCTGGTCCGGTCCGGATCCACTCCGCTGGAGAGAGACCGAACCATCGGAGCAGAATATGAGGGGATCCATACAGCTCGGGGAATGTGGTCATAGACATTATACAATGCTTTCTTTTCTTGTATTGTCCTGTATGAAGTATTGGGGGGAAGCAGCTCGGCAGGATATAATCTGAAGTACTTTGATCATTCTGGGCACATTGAATTCTGGTCTAAACGGGCCGTTAAGTAAAGGTTAATCACATGGATCATGTCGTGTAAACCCACGGTTTTGCCTATTTCATCCATGGCTTCCCCCTTTCATATAACTCAAACCCTTTAAGGCAGGGGTGGGGCAACTCCAGGTCTCGAGGGCCGCACCCACTGCAGGATTTCCTTAGTATTTGATAGTTGGTAATTTAATCTTCTGCACAGGTGATGAATGCAACTGTCAAATGCTAAGGAAATCCTGAAAACATGAACTGTTTGTGATCCTAGAGGATTGGAGTTGCCCACCCCTGCTTTAAGGTCTGCCCAGCCATCTAAGCCATGCACCCTATGCTCTAAACCAGAACCCTTCTCTCTAAGCCACATCCTTTACTTCTAAACCACACCCCTTCCCTCTAAACCACACCCCTTCCCTCTAAACCACACCCCTTCTCTCTAAACCACACTCCTTCCTTCTAAGCCATGCCTCTTCATTTTACAACATGCACCTTCCCTCTAAACCACACCCTTTCCTCTAAACCACACCCCTTCCTTCTAAGCCATGCCTCTTCATTTTACAACACACCCCTTTCCTCTAAACAACACCCCTTCCTTCTGAGCCCCCCCAAGCGTTGCTTCTTACCTTTAAGCCACACCTGTTTCCTCTAAGCCATGCCCCTTCCTTTTAAGCCATGCCCTTCCCTCTAATCCACACTCCTTTCATCTAAGCCACACCCACTCTCTGTAAGTATTGCTTCTTCCCTTTAAGCCACACCTGTTCCCTCTAAGCCATACCCTTCCCTCTAATCACACCCCTTCCATCTAAGCCACACCCACTCTCTGTAAGTATTGCTTCTTCCCTTTAAGCCACACCTGTTCCCTCTAAGCCATACCCCTTCCCTCTAATCCACACCCCTTCCATCTAAGCCACACCCACTCCCTCTAAGTATTGCTTTGCTTCTTCCCTTTAAGCCACACCTGTTCCATCTAAGCCATGCCCATTCCACATAAGCCACACCCATTCATTCTAAGCCACACCCCTTCCTCCTAAAACATGCACCTTCCCTCTAAGCTATGCCCTTCTGTCTAAGCCACACTCCTTTTTCTTTAAGCCTCACCTCTTCTGTCTAAGCCGTGCCCTTCCCTCTAAGCCACATTCATTCCATCTAACCCCTGTCCCTCTATGATAGAGGTATCTAACGCCCTTGTTCAGCAGACGAAGACCCAGAGTGCCCAACTGAGCAGTACACCAGGATCGGGAGATCACATCTGATGTGTATGGCTGAGACATGTCTGTTGCATGATCCATAGCAGGACGCTACGACCTACATATTAATATTAATACAGGAGCATCTGAATGAATTAGATTATCATCAAAAAGTTACTTTATCTCAGTAATTCAATACATAAAGTAACACACATATATTATATAGAGTCATTACACACAGAGGGATCTATTTCATGTGTTTATTTCTGTTAATGTTGATGATTATGGAAACCCAAAGGTCATTATCTCAGAAAATTAAAGTAGGAAGGATGAAGGGTCTGAGAGATAAAATATGACCTAAATAGGTATCAGAGGCTTCACCTTGTGTGGTTGTGAGAGTCACAACCACTATAAAAGCAGATCACGGCTGCTGCAGTCCCCAGCGTGGTGCATTTAGAGGAGGGAGGATGAAGGGTCTGAGAGATAAAATATGACCTAAATAGGTATCAGAGGCTTCACCTTGTATTTTGAATTACTGAACTAAAACATAACTTTTTGATGCTATTCTAATTCATTCAGATGCTCCTGTAGGTGTTTGTAGATGATTCCTTTGTGTTACTTTGTATCTATGGATGTTACATTGCGCTATCTATGTATATTACGGGACTTGTTTGACCAGTAAACGAGGGGTTAATGGGTCCCTGAGTGACATAAATATTTACTTGTCAATGGCGGCCCCCGGTAATGGGAGATAATAAGTAATGAGTAGGACAAGCACCCCGCGCTGCTCACAAGTGTAGCGGCCGCTGTGTCGGCGGTGTCGGGTTCGCGTTGTCCCTGGTGATTTCTTCCATATAGATGTCACTCCTGCATCATAAGTGTTTTCTCGGCTCGTGCGCTATCAGGGCTGAGTGGCACATTACAGTAATGGGGTAAGTGTATGAAACGCTGAAACCCAATCCCTATAAACAGATTTGATGTCTGCCTGTAGCACAACATTTCCTGCTAATGGTCTCCTTCATTTTATAGCAATGTTATCCACCTGATCAGGTTACGGTTGGTTTTAATTACCCAGCTAATAGAGTCCTTAACCACTGTCCAAGCGCATGCACCACGCAGACTGGGAAGTCGGTCTTCAAGGACGGCAGCGATGCCCGAAAAAATGCAAAACATCAAATGTAAACAACAATCAGAAAGAACAAGGTGCTATTACCTAACTAGTTCTAGAG
Organism: Allobates femoralis; assembly: GCA_033576535.1. NCBI lineage: Eukaryota > Metazoa > Chordata > Amphibia > Anura > Aromobatidae > Allobates > Allobates femoralis. Next base: position 88,051,745 of record JARQOC010000007.1, read on the forward strand.
CACTGCTATAGATTAATAGTGACATTAAAAGGGGAATCAGATTTTTGCTATGCAGCATGCTGTAGGAGTTAAGATAGGGAATTCATTGATGTATCTGTTATCACAGAGAAGGTTTATGTTTACTTGCTATGTTAGTTTAAGCTTCTGTGGCTTTATCATTAATCCGACTGAGGAGAGAGAAGCTCAGGTCCGACTCCGCCCCCTTTGTGGTGCTTAGCAGCTCACTATCTATAGACGTTGTGTATACATAGCATGCTCTGATTAGCAGCTCATTGTCTATAGACATTGTATATGCAGAGCCTGCTGTGATTAGCAGTTCATTGTCCTTTATAGACATTGTATATACAGAACCTGCTGTGATTAGAAGCTCATTGTCTATAGAGATTGTATATACAGAGCTTGTTGTAATTAGCAGCTCATTGTCTATAGAGATTGTATATACAGAGCCTGTTGTGATTACCAGTTCATTGTCTATAGTCATTGTATATACAGAGCCTGACGTGATTCGCAGCTGCTTGTCTATAGACATTGTATATACAGAGCCTGCTGTGATTAGCAGCTCTTTGTCTATAGACATTGTATATTTCAGAGCCTGTTATGATTAGCAGCTCATTGTCTATAGAGATTGTATATACAGATCCTGCTGTGATTAGCAGTTCATTGTCTATAGACATTGTATATACAGAGCCTGCTGTGATTAGCAGCTCATTGTCTATAGAGATTGTATATACAGAGCTTGTTGTGATTAGCAGCTCATTGTCTATAGAGATTGTATATACAGAGCCTGTTCTGATTACCAGTTCATTGTCTATAGACATTGTATATACAGAGCTTGGTGTGGGCGGGTGCAGCTTTCTTAGTGCTCCTGCATGGCTAAAATTAAACCTTTGATTGTGTCAGTACCGCTGCACCATGAAAACTAAGCGTTACATCGTTGGATTCAGGATTTCTTTGCTGCCATCATGCTGCTCTCAGATAAGGTAGACATTGTATATACAGAGCCTGTTGTGATTAGCAACTCATTGTCTATAGACATTGAATATACAGAGCCTGCCGTGATTAGCAGCTGCTTGTCTATAGACATTGTATATACAGAGCCTGCTGTGATTAGCAGCTCATTTTCTATAGAGATTGTATATACAGAGCTTGTTGTGATTACCAGTTCATTGTCTATAGTCATTGTATATACAGAGCCTGCCATGATTAGCAGCTGCTTGTCTATAGACATTGTATATACGGAGCCTGCTGTGATTAGCAGCTCTTTGTCTATAGACATTGTATATGCAGAGCCTGTTGTGATTAGCAGCTCATTGTTTATAGAGATTGTATATACAGAGCCTGTTGTGATTAGCAGTTCATTGTCTATAGACATTGTATATACAGAGCCTGCTGTGATTAGCAGCTCCTCATCTATATACATTGTATATACAGAGCCTGCTGTGATTACCAGCTCATTGTCTATATACATTGTATATACAGAGCTTGGTGTGGGCGGTGCAGCTTTCTTAGTGCTCCTGCATGGTTAAAATTAAACCTTTGATTGTGTCAGTACCACTGCACCCTGAAAACTAAGCGATACATCGTTGGATTCAGGATTTCTTTGCTGCCATCATGCTGCTCTCAGATAAGGTAGCAAAATCCTGCTGACAGATTCCCTTTGATAGCTTTTCTCGTCCTTCATGTTCCCGGACTCCAAAAAACGGTAGTGTGAAATCAACCTTACCCCGGCCCCCCTGGGTGGGGAAGATGGGGGTATTAGACCAAGGCTGGCCAGGAGGCAGGGCAAGGGTGGTGGCTCAGACATCCTCTCATCAGAGGTAACTTGGGATAAGGGCAGCTATGGCCCCCTTGGCCTGAGGGTCATTCTAGGAGACCCTGTCCCCCTGTTATTCCTTACTGACACCCGATACAGATCCTTTTATATTTAGTTATCACTTACATTTTGCCCACCAGGTTTTTATCTTGAATTTTAGGTAATTGTGTAGTGTTAAAATAGTAAAGAGTCCCAATGAAAACTCCATTACTGAAGACAGAGCCTAACGTCTGTATAATCTCACTGAAGACAGAAATGACGGATTAGCAGTGAATGATTCACAATGAGAATTCTCTTTCTATATATTGTATATTGGAACCTATAGTTCTACGTGTTATATAAGAAAATATTTCCTGCTTTGCGGTTACATAAATGATACATTGTAACACATTCCGAACATTAGATTTCCTGATTGAGACGATACGTGCCAAACATTAGCCCAATACCGAACAATTTCCAGACTGATAAAACATGAAGCCTCTTATGGCATCGACGTGGCCGGTGACCCCCAGATCATATAACCAGACCCCGGTCTCCTGCCACCCATTACTGCGGTGTATCTAGTGTTAGATCTGTAGCCCCAGACTGACAACATCCACAAACCCATCAACGGCTGGAAAAGAAAAAGAATTAAATTACAGCGGAAATTCACATTACAGGAGACCATTTATGTCACATAATTGTTTAAAAGGTGACCTGCCGACCGCTCGCCGATGGTCTAGTCTGATGGGAGGCTAGAAAACTCAGAGACAAATGTTTTCTCTTGTTGACTATTCTTGTATCGAGGACCGTGAGATTCCATTCTAAAGGCAAAACTAACCCAAACGATGGCCAAACCTGCCATCTCATCATGAAGGGACCTTTCTGGGGCTTGTCCACTATGGACCCATGGTGGTCTCAAATGGAATAAAAAGCACTTATGGAGCTGCCGGCCCCCGCGGTACCTCCACCTTCCGGTACCTCCATCAGGCTCCACACTTCCGCTAGTGGTGATGGGCATCACATGCTAGTTCTATCCAATCAACCTTGCTACATATGGTTGAATCTGAGCAGTAGGTCTTGCCTTGTAAACTGCAGAATTCATCCGGCTGCTACATCATCAATAACCACTAGAGCCCCAGGGCCATTGTGAGTCCAGCACACCGCCTCCGCCATGTGTTACAGAGGACGTGCTGCGCTCCGAATCAGGAGCCGCTCCAAGCCTTCTCTAGACTTTCTTCTTCCTTCTTTCTGGTACATCTTAGTCTCATCTGTCCTGATCTTACAGAACTTAGATGTTTTTTGTTCTGTTCTGTCAGACTTCTCTTGTTCTTTGGCCCCTTAGCAACCCGATGTTTACCGTAGCAGCAGTTGGGGCTGCTGAGCGAGGTTCTATGGAGCCCCGCTTAGCAGCGCTATGTGCTGCTAAGGTAAATATCGAGTTGCTAAGCGGCCCGCGGTTCCGGAAATGACGAGTTCAGCGTCTTTACCACAGGAAAGTTGCACAGCAGAAGAGCGGAGGGAGCCAGGCTGGGGGCGCGAAATTTAATTTCAAGATCACGCCCATGGGGGGCGTGATAAAGGATGCTTAAGGCTGCAAACCAACACGCCCAGGGGGACTATTGCATATAGAAGAGAGTGGGATAGTTATAATGGTAATAGTACATGTATTGATAGGTTAGGTGGCTTTTCGGAGTTGACAGGTTCCCTCTATATTCCCAGCTCACCAGTGCACACTTTTTTTTTTGTAGAATGTACCAAATTGTTGATTCGGCCACTCTTTAACATTTTTGCTCTCTAATGGATGTCTCCTTTTTTTCCAGCCTAATGATGGTCCATGTCTCTTCCATTGAGATCTCCTTTGTCCGCATGTTGTGGGTTCACAGCAACAGCTTCCAAATGCAAATGCTGCACCTGGAATCAGCTCCAGACCTTTTACCTGCTTAACTGATGATGGGTTAATGAGGGAATAACCCATGCAGCTCATTAATGAGCTTTTGAGTTAATTGCCCACCTATCTTTGGTCCCTTAAAAAGAGGCAGCTACATAATAAAGAGCTGAATTTCCTAAACCCTTCCTCCAATTAGGATGTGAATCCCCTCAAATTAAAGCTGAGAGTTGGCACTTTAAGCCCAGATTGATTATAGATTATAGAACTGTATATATTTTGGTAAATGGCTAAAATACCAAAACTTGTGTCACTGTCCGAATATTTCTGGATCCAGGCAGGTGATACTGTGAAATCCTTGGAGAGAGAGAGAGAGAGAGACAGAAATTCAGACAAAGAGACATCAAAGGAGAGAGAAAGAGAGATCGTCAGAGAGATTGAAAGAGAGAGATTGACAGAGCGGGATTGTGAGAGAGAGATTGAGAGAAAGAGGGAAATTGATAGAGACATACAGTTAGGGCCAGAAATATTTGGACAGTGACACAATTTTCGCGAGTTGGGCTCTGCATGCCACCACATTGGATTTGAAATGAAACCTCTACAACAGAATTCAAGTGCAGATTCTAACGTTTAATTTGAAGGGTTGAACAAAAATATCTGATAGAAAATGTAGGAATTGTACACATTTCTTTACAAACACTCCACATTTTAGGAGGTCAAAAGTAATTGGACAAATAAACATAACCCAAACAAAATATTTTTATTTTCAATATTTTGTTGCGAATCCTTTGGAGCCAATCACTGCCTTAAGTCTGGAACCCATGGACATCACCAAACGCTGGGTTTCCTCCTTCTTAATGCTTTGCCAGGCCTTTACAGCCGCAGCCTTCAGGTCTTGCTTGTTTGTGGGTCTTTCCGTCTTAAGTCTGGATTTCAGCAAGTGAAATGCATGCTCAATTGGGTTAAGATCTGGTGATTGACTTGGCCATTGCAGAATGTTCCACTTTTTTGCACTCATGAACTCCTGGGTAGCTTTGGCTGTATGCTTGGGGTCATTGTCCATCTGTACTATGAAGCGCCGTCCAATCAACTTTGCAGCATTTGGCTGAATCTGGGCTGAAAGTATATCCCGGTACACTTCAGAATTCATCCGGCTACTCTTGTCTGCTGTTATGTCATCAATAAAATAGAATAGAATGTACCCAACTGTTGATTTTGCTACTCCAAGCATGTCTGCTATCTCTCTGATGGATTTTTTCTTTTTTTTCAGCCTCAGGATATTCTGCTTCACCTCAATTGAGAGTTCCTTTGACCGCATGTTGTCTGGTCACAGCAACAGCTTCCAAATGCAAAACCACACACCTGGAATCCACCCCTGACCTTTTAACTACTTCATTGATTACAGGTTAACGAGGGAGACGCCTTCAGAGTTAATTGCAGCCCTTAGAGTCCATTGTCCAATTACTTTTGGTCCCTTGAAAAAGAGGAGGCTATGCATTACAGAGCTATGATTCCTAAACCCTTTCTCCGATTTGGATGTGGAAACTCTCATATTGCAGCTGGGTGTGTGCACTTTCAGCCCATATTATATATATAATTGTATTTCTGAACATGTTTTTGTAAACAGCTAACATAACAAAACTTGTGTCACTGTCCAAATATTTCTGGCCCTAACTGTAGGTAGAGAATTTCTGCGTCCTATGCTTGCACCAGTTCACACTGGTCTGCTGTGTGCTGTGCAGCTTTTCCAAATTATATATATTATATGGAGTTGCAGACTCCATTGCTGCAATGTAATTGCACCCTCATTAAACCTACAGGTGATGGAGGGTATAGATGGTGCCCGCCCACCGCGAGGTGGGGGGTGGACAAGGAGGGCTTGGATGTCAGATAGGGCTCATCAGACCTGGAGTCACTTTGTCGTAGTTGATGAGCAAGCAGACATTGGCCAATGTATGTACTAAGAACTCCAGATTAAAAGAAAGATTATTGAGTTTTTTGAAAAACGTAAGTTTTGAATTTTTTCCTCAAACACATATGGCCTGTGTGCTGCATGGACTTTTACTTAGTTTGTTTAATTTCTGCGTCCTATGCTTGCACCAGTTCACACTGGTCTGCTGTGTGCTGTGCAGCTTTTCCAAATTATGTAGGTAGAGATAGCTAGAAAGATAGGAGAGAGAGATCGTGAGACTGAGATTAAGAGGAAGAGAGATTGAGAAAGATTGAGAGAAAAAACGAAATCAAGAGAGATCAAGAGAAAGAGAGATTCAGAGAGATTGAGGATAAGACGGAAATTGAGAGAGAGGGAGATAGAGAGATCGAGAGAATGAGATTGAGTGGGAGAGAGATTGAGAAAGATTGAGAGAAAGAGAAATCAAGAGGAAGAGAAATCAAGAGAAAAAGAGATTGAGAGAAAGAGAGATTGAGAGAGACTGAGAGAAAGAGATCGAGAGAGACTGAGAGAAAAAGATCAAGAGAAAGAGAGATCGAGAGGGAGATTTAGAGAAAGATCAAGAGGGAGATCAAGAGAAAGAGAGATCAAGAGGGAGATCAAGAGAAAGATCAAGAGGGAGATTTAGAGAAAGAGAGATCGAGAGGGAGATTTAGAGAAAGAGCGATCGAGAGGGAGATTTAGAGAAAGAGCGATCGAGAGGGAGATTAAGAAAAAGAGAGATCGAGAGGGAGATTTAGAGAAAGAGCGATCGAGAGGGAGATTTAGAGAAAGAGAGATCGAGAGGGAGATTTAGAGAAAGAGAGATCGAGAGGGAGATTTAGAGAAAGAGGGATCGAGAGGGAGATTTAGAGAAAGAGAGATCGAGAGGGAGATTTAGAGAAAGAGCGATCGAGAGGGAAATTTAGAGAAAGAGAGATCGAGAGGGAGATTTAGAGAAAGAGAGATCGAGAGGGAGATTTAGAGAAAGAGAGATCAAGAGGGAGATTTAGGGAAAGAGAGATCGAGAGGGAGATTTAGAAAAAGAGAGATCGAGAGGGAGATTTAGGGAAAGAGAGATCGAGAGGGAGATTTAGGGAAAGAGAGATCGAGAGGGAGATTTAGAGAAAGAGAGATCAAGAGGGAGATTTAGAGAAAGAGAGATCGAGAGGGAGATTTAGGGAAAGAGATCGAGAGGGAGATTCAGGGAAAGAGAGATCGAGAGGGAGATTTAGGGAAAGAGAGATCGAGAGGGAGATCAAGAGAAAGAGAGATCGAGAGGGAGATTTAGAGAAAGAGAGATCGAGAGGGAGATTTAGGGAAAGAGAGATCGAGAGGGAGATTTAGGGAAAGAGAGATCGAGAGGGAGATTTAGGGAAAGAGAGATCGAGAGGGAGATTTAGGGAAAGAGAGATCGAGAGGGAGATTTAGGGGTACTTCACACATAGTGATATTGCTGTTACATCACAGGTTTTGTGACACAACAGCGACCTCAGCAGCGATCAGGCCCCCGCTGTGACATCGCTGATCATTATAAACCGTTCTGGACCATTTTTTGATCGTTGCGCTCCCGCTGGGCAGCATGCTTCGCTGCTGTTTGACAGGGACAACGACCAACGACCTCAATACTACACCCTAGAGTGACAGGGTCCCAATGACCGCCGTATTGTTGCTGCATCGCTGGTGAGATCTGACTGACATCTCACCAGCGACCAAGTAGCGACGTTCAAGCGATCCTTACCAGGTCGTATCATTGTTGGGATTGCTGGAGCGTCGCTATGTGTAACGGGGACGTTAGAGAGAGATTGAGAGAGAGATCAAGAGAGACTGAGAGAAAGAGAGATAGAGATAGATTGAGAGAAAGCGAGATTGAGAGAGAGATCGAGAGAGAGAGATTAAAAAAAAGAGAGAGAAGAGACCTGAAATAACTTCTGGTAGCCAGAAATGATTTTGGAACATTTATGGCTTTTCCCACCTTCCTGTATTATAGTCCACATGTCTCACAATGATGAAATACAGCACAAATCAATGAAAATAAAAGAAATGAATGAGATGACTGGTTGTGTCCGGGAGCCTCCGATGGTGCAGGGCGAGTCCATGGGAACGTGACTCCTGGAGCTCTCCGCGGGCGGAGTGGGGAGACGGGAAGGATTTCTTACACAAGGTAAAGTGTTGGGAGTGTAGACTATAAAAGGCCGGCATTTTAATGCCCAGCCGGGGCGCACACACTGCACTCTCGGCCTCACACTGCCGTCTTTGTTCACCTTGCGATCGTTCTGTTTGTTGCACGACTTTCGCTGTGGAGTAAATGGAGCCTCGCTGGAGTCATTTGGCTTTTCAAATTCCCCTTTAAATGGACGAGAATTTGAAACTCCCGTCCGGCCCCCAGAGGGATTCTGTTGCACCATTTGCACATAAATTGTGATGGCAACTTAGCTTATGAAAGTTTTAGAAAGTTAACTCTTTTTTCCCCTACATTAGTAGGTCTAACAGCTCACAAAGCTGCAGTTTTCTTCTTTTTTTCATTAATTCTGCTCTTTTCCAGCTTGGACTCGCCATACACGGTGCCATTGTTAAGGACTTCATCATCTTCACTTTGGTCTCATTTTTACCTTTTTTTTCTCCCCATGGTGGTTCTTGTCCAATAGATACAGCTGCATCTCAATGAATTACAATATCATCAGAAAGTTCACTTATTTCAGTAATTCAATATACTCTTATATTCTGTGATCCCCGGCTGTAATGTCTATATACTCTTATATTATGTGATCCCCAGCTGTAATGTCTGTATACTCTTATATTCTGTGATCCCAGCTGTAATGTCTATATACTCTTATATTCTGTGATCCCCAGCTGTAATGTCTGTATACTCTTATATTCTGTGATCCCCAGCTGTAATGTCTGTATACTCTTATATTCTGTGATCCCCGGCTGTAATGTCTGTATACTCTTATATTCTGTGATCCCCGGCTGTAATGTCTGTATACTTTTATATTCTGTGATCCCCGGCTGTAATGTCTGTATACTCTTATATTCTGTGATCCCCGGCTGTAATGTCTGTATACTCTTATATTCTATGATCCCCGGCTGTACTGTCTGTACACTCTTATATTCTGTGATCCCTGGCTGTAATGTCTGTATACTCTTATATTCTGTGATCCCTGGCTGTAATGTCTGTATACTCTTATACACTGTGATCCCCAGCTGTAATGTCTGTATACTCTTATTGTTCTGTGATCCCCGGCAGTAATGTCTGTATACTCTTATATTCTGTGATCCCTGGCTGTAATGTCTGTATACTCTTATATTCTGTGATCCCCGGCTGTAATGTCTGTATACTCTTATATTCTGTGATCCCAGCTGTAATGTCTGTATACTCTTATATTCTGTGATCTCCGGCTGTAATGTCTGTATACTCTTATTTTCTGTGATCCCTGGCTGTAAAGTCTGTATACTCTTATACTCTGTGATCCCCAGCTGTAATGTCTGTATACTCTTATGTTCTGTGATCCCGGCAGTAATGTCTGTATACTCTTACTTTCCTACCTGCTGTGGTATATCCCATGGTTGGACTGGTTTTTGGATTATAAGACGCACTCCTTCCCCCACCCCAAATAGGGGTGAATATGGGGGTGCATCCTATAATCCGAACCTTGTTCACCCGAGGGTTGCGGTGGTGGTTCAACGGAGGTACAGGAGGATGTCAATAGTGGAGCTATGTTTGTGGGTCTGGAGCTTTGCGTGTTGAGGTCGTCAGTGGTGTGTGGCGCTATTCGGCAGGCATTGATACTTCTGGGTACGGTCAAATGGCTGTGGAGACATATCAGACCCAGCTAAAGATCTCAGAGAGCAGAGAGCTCGATCTGTGCCTGCGCTGCCTGGACCTCAAGAAAATGTCTGTGGAGGTGGCACATGGGCTGATGGAGATTCTGTCTGTCCAAGATTTTCATCTGTGCCTGCGCTGCCCGCCCAGCTATTTGCCACCTGGAATTATCCAAGCCTGCTGAACTCCGCCGCACACCTCCGAACACAATGACGCCCCCAAACATTGCTCCACTTTCGACATCCACCCTGCCTCCTGTCTGCAGCATTGCCACCGCCGATGACCCACACCTGCCTACTGTAACCCCTGGTGTTCCACCACCATCGAGGCCCACCCCCCACCCCGTAAAGGAACCTGCACATACGACGTACCAGCTTTTTAAATACATTATTTTCTAATTTCTTCCTCTAAATTTGGGGGTACGGGGGAGTTCAGGGTACAGTTGGGGGTACTAATGTCCCTGCAATTAACATGCCCATATTTTGGGCTGTGTTTTCCCCATAGACTTTATTTTAAACCCCTAAAAGGGAATCACAAACAGATTGGTATTCACACTGTCCGATCAGGGGGCTTTTTTCCTGCGATTTCCAAAGCAAAACGCACCAATACTCACCTCCCTGGCGATCCAACGGTGATCCCCAGTGATTCTTCATTCCGGGCACCGGGAGAAGTGACTGAAGGACCTGCACCTCCCCATGTGACCGGTCTCACTTTGTCATATGCTGACCAGATTGAAACAATTTTAATACAAAAGAATTAAATAGGCTGCAATGTGGACAAGTGTAAATGTGCAAACTGATCCCAGGAAAAGCATTTATCACCTGTGTAATTTATCAACTGGATTTAAGCTGGATACAAACCGCTCCGCCCCGGTGCACTATGCGGAGGCCGGGTCTGTGGAGCCATGCTGTTCGGCTCCACTCTCTGATTATATCTAGACACAGGCAGAGCCATTATCTCAGCTTATCAGCAGGGGGGGGGGTCCTGCTGAGTATTTCAGGCCGGTATCACACTTGTGCTCCCTGCCGCTGTGTATTGTGGTGGGGAGGCGCAAGCCGAGCGCAGACACCGCGCGCCGCTATGTTTAACATGTAGCGTTCAGGGCGCGGACGAGAATGTGTGATTTGTACGCAAGCATCCGCATGCATTCAAATCACACTCGGAAGTGAATGTGTGCACACACCCATCCGCAGCCGAGTGTATCACCAAAGCGTCCCCATGATAAATGTGGCGCCCCGCAACGAGGGCGTCACAAGGGAGTATTGCAGCCGCAATATTCTCTGACAAAGCAGTGCAATAGTTAACTCTGAGATCCAACCCAACATACAACACCTAGAACAGAGGACCAATCCTAGGTCCTGGTGGGTGGAGTGTTAGGGTAGTGAAGTAGAACAGACAGAATCTAGAACCTGACAAGAGCAGACTAGAACTTGGAGAGGAGCGGGGGCTCCGCACCTCGTGCGGGCCCCTGGGCCGTCACCGGTCGGGTGTCCGCACCTGAGGCCTTAACTACCGGGATTGGGCATATCTACACGGGTTCCCAAAAGACTCCCGTGCCCACAACTTACAGCCGGTTCACTGGTACCGAAGCTGGCAGCAGTTCACCTCTGCCACGCGAACCAGCCCCGTGGAGGATCAGCTTTACAGGAGCACCCCACCACCAGCCAGTTTCCAGTCGTCTAACCAGCGGTGTACCCACTGAGGGATCCAAGGCTCCCCAAAGCATCCAGAACGTACATCATGGATAGGGCATTGAAGCAGCCTCCCCGTACCCGATCTGGTATTCCTGGGCGACGCTGGCAAGAGAAACTAAGTAGGTAGAATGGAGGAACACTGCGGATCTCTGAGGAGCACTATCACTGCTGAGTCCACCCGGTCTTCTACTCAACCACTGTAAGCCATGTACTGCCTGCTGGTTACAGTAAAGACCCGTTATAGAGACTGTCTGTGTCTGTGTTTCCTTATGAACTGTCCGTCATTAACTAAAGGTAACCGCAGCTGCCGCACAACATCTTGAGCAGCTCCAGCCTCCGGGGCTCACCGCTCAGCCTGTGGGGAGCGTAACATCTTGCTGCTGTCCATCACCCCGGAGGTTCCGCAGCGTCGGTAGCCCTTACCGAACTACTCATAGGTGGCGTCACGAAGAAAACAAATTAAATCCCCTTTAATCTGTTCCCACTAAGACGTCCTCAATTTTGATCTGCACTACACCGGGCCCCACTACCGGCAGGCGCGGTCCACCCGTGACAAGGAAGGAGAAGAATCGCCTGTATCAACCGGAGTCAGCCGGCCACGGTGAGTCATAAACATAGGGACGCGCGGTGTCTGCGCTCAGCTTTCGCTAGCGCAAGTGTGAAACCGGCCTTACCCCATTGATTTGATGCTGAATGATGCAAATTGGTCATCTTTATTTGGAATTCTGGAGAATCCCTTTATGGAACCATCTACAGCAGCAAACCCTTCTCCTAATCTGATATGTTTTGTGATGATCAAAGTTTGGTTTTCAAGAACTCAGTGAGGTCTGAAATGGGCCTAAAGTAAGGGGTACTTCACACAGCGACATCGCTACCGATGCCGCTGCAACATCACAGGTTTTGTGATGTTGCAGCGACCTCGCTAGCGAAGTCGCTGCGTGTGACATGCCGCAGCGACCAGCGATGAGCTCGATGATCGTTGCGGAATGGCCAGGGCAATTTTTTGGTTGTCGGTCTCCCGCTGGGCAGCATGCATCGGTGTGTGTGACGCCCCTCTAACCTGATGTGTTCCCTGGTAATCAGGGTACACATCGGGTTACTAAGCACAGCATGCTGATAACCAGGGTACACATCGGGTTACTAAGCACAGCGCACTGGTAACAAGGGTACACATCGGGTTACTAAGCACAGTGCACTGGTAACCAGGGTACACATCGGATTACTAAGCACAGTGCGCTGGTAACCAGGGTACACATCGGATTACTAAGCACAGCGCTCTGGTAACCAAGGTACACATCGGGTTACTAAGCACAGCGCACTGGTAACAAGGGTACACATCGGGTTACTAAGCACAGTGCGCTGGTAACCAGGGTACACATCGGATTACTAAGCACAGCGCTCTGGTAACCAAGGTACACATCGGGTTACAAAGCACAGTTTGTTTGTAGTGATGACTTGACGCATATACAATGCACTGTCCAGTACAACAATGCAACGTACATATTGGTATGAAAAAAAAGTAGAAAATCCAGCACACTTTAGTGGAGAAAATCCATGTATGAGTAAAAACAATTTTTTTTGTAGAAAAAAAAACATTAAAAAAAGAGTCATCACATGGAAAGCAGAACAAAACTGACGGCACTGTTCACACTGTGCATTTTTATCCTTTTTTGATCCGTTTTTGCAGTGAGTGCATCCCTTAAATGAAATCCCAGCAAAGTCAATGGGTTTTCAAGGTGTGCTGTCCAATCGGTGCTTTTTGGACTTCATCCGTTTTTTTGGGTGAAAAAGTGATCAATCAAAAGAAGGAGCATGACACTTATGGCTGCGTTTTTCTGATAATAATAACAATTTATTAATTTATATAGCTCTATTAATTCCATAGCACTTTACATACATGAGTAATGCTGTCTCTCTTGGAGCTCACAATCTAAACATCCTATCAGTATGTCTTTACAATGTGGGAGGAAACCGGAGTGCCCGGAGGAAACCCACGCAAACACGGGGAGAACATACAAACTCCTTGCAGATGTTGGTTGTCCTTAGTGTCCTAGGTGGGAATTGAACCCAAGACTTCAAGACCCCAGTGTTGCAAAGGCTACAGTGCTAACCACTAGTAATCCTCTTTTCGGGTTGTCACATGACCACACGGTTTAAATCTCCCACCCGCCGGTCAATTTTAAACCCCTCGGTCATGTGACAACCCGCTCAGCTGAGCAGTCACATGACCGCTCAGCTGATCGGGTTGCCAGGCAACCACAGGTCCTTCAGTCCTAGGAGCGAGCGAGACAGCGCGGGACACTGTCGGACAGGTGAGGATGTTTTTTTTTTATTTTTTATTTTTATTGTTCATTTACAGAATTTCACTTCTGCAATGTATATACATACATTGCGGAAGTGAAATTAAAGGGGAGCAGAGCAATTTTAGTATACTGAGCATGCTCAGTACACTAAAATCAGGTCCAAGAAACCATCCGATGTTTTCTCGGACCCGTGCTCCATAGGCCCCCATGTTAAAGGGCACAGATCATGTTGGATCCGATTTGGTCCGCTGTGCCCAAAATCGGAGCAGTCTCCCATTTTGGGTACAGGGAAAAATCTAACCGAATTGGTTCCGACAAAAATCGGATGGCAATAAGGCTAAATCCGATCCGATGCCCATAGAGATACATGGGGGCAAAATCGGATCCGTGGCTGTCCGATTTACAACTAACAGCCACAGATCCAAAAAGATTGTGATGTGAAAGCAGCCTTCGGGTACCGTCACACGAGGCGATGGTACCGCCGATTTATTAGGCGATGCAGGGGCGTGGCCTATCGGCACCGATATCGCCCCTGCATCGCCTAATGTAATTGGGCGATGGCGACGCTGTTTACTAGTCGCCTGGTTTCAGAGCAGTGCTCAGAAACCAGGCGGCCGATCTGGGGCGATGTGCGCACATCGCCCCATGTAACCGGCCGCCGGCGACCTGACATTCGAAGGGAGCCATAGGCTATCATTGTCCTGCATCGCCGCTGGGGTTTTGAGACACCCCGGCGGTGATGCCGCCTTTCAGCTCGCCGGTGCATCGCCGGAGGTGTCTCCCCGTCTAAACGGGAGGGGGGGGCGAAGCTGGCGGGGCGCCAAAAGCTTGCGCGCTCCCGCCCGTTGCCGCCGACATCTCCGGCGGTGTCGCATGGTGTGACGGGGTCTTAAATCATATCCAGGGGCATAACTACAACGGGTGCAGGGGTTGCAATCACACCTGGACCCTGTAGCCTCGGGGGCCCCGAAAGACTAATGCTATTAAAGATTTGCAATAATTGGGGTCCCTGTTGGAGATTTCGCATCGGGGGGGTCCTTTAGCTTCACCACTGAATTCACGTAATGGGGTGTCACACAGACAATCCTACATGTCCATGTGGATTTAGTGCTGCACTAAAATAGGATTAGTAAAGAACACAATTCTCGCTCCTGTTGATATCACACTTCAGCTCTTGTATTTGTTAATTCCCTCTTCATTAGTTCAGTTCCTTTAAGGAATTGTCTTCATGAGATCCAGACATAAAGGAGAGAGGAGAGGTGCCTGGACCCTAAATGACACATTAGCGCTCAGCCCATAATGAGGACACACAGGAGATAATTTCACTTCTTGTGTAATGGAGAAAGATCCTTGTTTGCTCTGAATAATGAAGCAATGGGCTCAGCTCCGGCTACACCAGAGATGCCGCTTTCTGGACAATTTGCCATATCCAAAAAGGTTGATTTCCTGGAAGACACAAAAGGTGGAAGACTTAAGGCGGCTTCACATCACGGTTGTGTTCGTTTTCATAAGGACAGCACAGGATTGTTTTTAGCCTCCTATGTATCCCTATGGTGCCGGATTGGTCATAAATGGCCATCCGGTTTTGTGAATTCAGCGCCGGATTCGTTTCTCTCCCTTTGTTTTCTGGGACCCAGAATCAGACACTGCTCCAATTTTGGGCTCCGGTGAAAAAAATCAGACTAAACCGGACAGAAACGAATCCGGGGCGATCCATCGCCTATATCATTGGAGTCTATGCCTCTACTTGGTCACACGACCAGACGGTGAGCGATCTGTCAATTGTCGATGAATCCGGTAAAAAAAATGGTTAGTTGGCATTCGTTTCAATCCGTTTTTTTAAAGAATTTGTTTTAATTGTCAATCCCCTCCAGTGGGTGGGTAGTATATATACAGTGTCCCCTTCTGCCCGTCACCCTTTTTTAACGAATACACAGACCCACGGCTGGGTTCAGTTCAGACACACCTTGAATGTTAGCCGCTGCAGAGGGGGTGGGAGGTCCCAGTCGTCATCGGTGCATGCTCTGTGCTTAAAATAGGATCCGGGAAATGATCCAATTTTTTCCGGATCCGGGATTGTCAATGCAACCCTCTTCTCCCACTCTGGACACCCTGATAACAACACCGCAGAAGAAATGCAGCACAGGCCTCCAGGATCCGCTGTGTCAGATGTTGCACATCTCGTATCTTCACAGCATAGACAATCGCCTTCAGATGAGTGAATGGTGAAGTTACCAAACAAAACCAGCGCTATTGGTCTGACAATAACCCACATTGGATAGATCCCTCCAAGACTGCTGGAACACAGACATTGATAGTATGGTGAGGTATATGGGGTACAAAGATAGTGGAGTCATTCTTCATCAATAGAAACCTCAATGCCACTGGATATCTGTTTTGTCCAGTATCTATCTATCTATCTATCTATCTATCTATCTATCTATCTATCTATCTATCTATCTATCTATCTATCTATCTATTCCTCTATCTATCTACTATCTATTATCTATCTATCTATCTATCTATCTATCTATCTATCTATTCCTCTATCTATCTATCTATCTATCTATCTATCTATCTATCTATCTATCTATCTATCTATTCCTCTATCTATCTATCTATCTATCTATCTATCTATCTATCTATCTGTCTGTCTGTCTGTCTATCTATCTATCTATCTATCTATCTATCTATCTATCTATCTACATATAGCGCAACAGCAGACCCACTCCATGCACATATAGCGCCACTGGATATCTGTTTTGTCCAGCATCTATCTATCTATCATCTATCTATCTATCTATCTATCTATCTATCTATCTATCTATCTATCTATCTAGCTATCATCTATCTCATATCTTTCTACTTATCTCATATCTATCTATTATCTATTTATTTATCATCTATTATCTATCTATCTATCAATCATCTATCTATCTATCTATCATCTATCATCTATCTATCTATCTATCCTATTATCTATCTATCTATCTATCTATCTATCTATCTATCTAGCTATCATCTATCTCATATCTTTCTACTTATCTCATATCTATCTATTATCTATTTATTTATCATCTATTATCTATCTATCATCTATCTATCTATCTATCCTATCATCTATCTATCTATCTATCTATCTATCTATCATCTATCTATCTATCATCTATCTATCTATCTATCTATCCTATCATCTATCTATCTATCTATCTATAATCTATCTAGCTATCATCTATCTATCTATCTATCTATCTATCATCTATCTCATATCTTTCTACTTATCTCATATCTATCTATTATCTATTTATTTATCATCTATTATCTATCTATCTATCTATCTATCTATCTATCTATCTTCTATCTCATATCTTTCTACTTATCTCATATCTATCTATTATCTATCTATCATCTATCTATCTATCTATCTATCTATCTATCTATCTATCTATCATCTATCTCATATCTTTCTACTTATCTCATATCTATCTATTATCTATTTATTTATCATCTATTATCTATCTATCTATCTATCTATCTATCTATCTATCTATCTATCTATCGTCTTCAATCTGTTTTCTATATCTTAGATCTTTCCATCTACAACTGATGACTTTAGACACTTTGTAAACCAAATATCATTGATCTAGGACTATCTCGGGGATCCAGCCCTCTTCACTGTATAGAATACACATATTGTTGCACTTTATCTCCGCTCCGCGGCGTGTTACATACGTGTCAGTGCATGTTTGTATTTTTGAACTGTGTTTTTTCTTTTTTTTTCTTTTTAACAAGCATGGAAATAGTCACAATATAATTTTTATGTGAAAGCATTTATCTGCGCCGGCCTTTTTCTCTCAGTACATTAAGATCTGGAAAAAATTATTTAGCATAAAAGCTGAGCAGAGTGAAAGGATTTTTCATCGAGGCACATGGGAACGGTCTCGATGTAACAATTATAGCAGAATAAGGTTCTTTATTCGCGGCCGAGGACTCGTCTTTGATCTAACATTTCTATACACACACGCCGCACAGCGCCCTGAATGGTGATTATCTAGTCCACATGTCCAATGACAATACGGAGGAATGTGGGAACACGTTGCCTGGCTAAGCTGCCCCCTGTGGCATTGAAGAGGTTAACAAGATTAGGCTCACTTTCTGTCAAGGACGGTCTTTTTTTCATTATTTAAACAAAGCTTTAATGCAAGTCAATCAGCAGACAGCATGAAAGGCGCAAAGCGTGAAATGTTACTTCTGGTACCTCAGATTGACAGTGATACAAGTTAGAATATCCGACCTCTGCAAAGAAATAGTATAATTAGTGGCAGTTTGGGATGAGATATAGCTGGGGAAAGGGCAAACTAGACTAGGTAGGCCTTAAAACAAGACTAGATAGGCCTGAAGACTAGAACAGGTAGGCCTAAAACTAGGGTGGATAGGCTTGAAAACTAGACTAGATAGGCCTGAAAGCTAGACCAGATAGGCCTGAAAACTAGACTAGATAGGCCTGAAAACTAGACTGGATAGACCTGAAAACTACATTAGATAGGCCTGAAAACTAGACTAGGTAGGGCTGAAAACTAGACTAGATAGACCTGAAAACTAGACTAGATAGGCTTGAAAACTAGACTAGGTAGGGCTGAAAACTAGACTAGATAGGCCTGAAAACTAGACTAGATAGGCTTGAAAACTAGACTAGGTAGGGCTGAAAACTAGACTAGATAGAGCTGAAAACTAGACTAGGTAGGGCTGAAAACTAGACTAGGTAGGGCTGAAAACTAGACTAGGTATGGCTGAAAACTAGACTAGATAGGCCTGAAAACTAGACTAGGTAGGGCTGAAAACTAGACTAGGTATGGCTGAAAACTAGACTAGGTAGGGCTGAAAACTAGACTAGATAGGCCTGAAAACTAGACTAGGTAGGGCTGAAAACTAGACTAGGTATGGCTGAAAACTAGACTAGGTAGGGCTGAAAACTAGACTAGATAGGCCTGAAAACTACACGAAATAGGCCTGAAAAGTAGACTACATAGGGCTGCAAACTAGACTAGATAGGCCTGAAAACTAGAGTAAATAAGTGTAAAAGCCACCTCACCATCAGTGGTGCTGCTGCCTCACCACCATCAGAGTAGCTGCCACCTCACCACTAGCGGAGCTCCAACCTCACCACCACCAGAGCTACCACTTCACCATCACCGAAGCAGCCATGTCACCACTGCCGCCGGAGCTGCTGCCTCACCACCATTTGAGCTGCCGCCTCACCACCACCTCACCACTAGCAGAACTGCCACCTCACCACTACCAGAGCTACCACTGCACCACCACCAAAGCTGCCATGTCACCACCGCCGCTGGAGCTGATGCCTCACCACCAACTGAGCTGCCGACTCACCACCACCGGAGCTGCCACCTCACCACCACCAGAGTTGCTGCCTCACCACTACTGGAGCTGCCGCCTCACCACCACTTGAGCTGCCGCTTCCCCACCACAGGATCTACTGCACCCCTGACCTACTGTCTCCTCCCCATCATCCTATAGAATGTAAGCCTGCAAGGGCAGGATGCTCTCCCCTCTGTCACTGTTAGTTTGTTCACTTTATTTTTGATTTGTTTTATATGTAACCTCTTCTCATCTACAGCACCAAGGAATCAATGGTGCTATATAAATAAATAATCATCATTTTTCATAGTTTTCGCTCATTAAAGTGCCTGTGAAAGCGCTAAGAAAAGGTTCACATTTTTTTTTTTCTCATTTCTATGGAAAAATGACACTGTTCACATGTTGCAGTTTTTTATTGTCTTTTACCTCTTAGCCTTATGAAGATACCATTTACATAAAATGCCAACTCAGAAATGTTAAGAAAACAGGGAACTTTAACAAAAACGATTCAGGTTAAGAAAAGGTAGAAAAAAATACAAAGACAAAGAACGATTGAAAATGAGAAGTTTTTATAATCCAGAACAAGATCCAGTGTGAGTCCTGTCTTTGAGGTCCAGTATTAACATCTCTTTGGAGGACATTTTGAGAATTTCGAGTCTTTGAAAAACTGAAAAATGCTCTTTAATGTATTGACTCCTGCTCTTGAGGAGATCCTAAGCATTGCTGGGACTTCTCCTGGTGTGTAGGTGGCTCCGCCAGCTCAGCAGGGTTGGTAGCCTAAGGTTTCCTGTAAGATAAGAGAAGGTGCAACATAACTCACAAGGAGACTTTTTTTTTCGCCTTGTCCACTACTGTAATCTATATAGGTCCAGATCTGGAGGGAATATAGGCTCAATTTTATTATTATTATTATTAGCCTTGAGCTCAGTGCCGAGCCATGGCAATTTATATAGAAAGTTTGATCTTGTTCAGCCTAGATAGATCCACCAAGGTCTTCTCCAAGCCTAGCTAGATCCACCAGGGTCTTCTCAAAGGTTAGATAGGTCCACCAGCATATTTTCCAAACCTAGATAGGTTCACCATAGTCTTCTCCAAGCCTAGATTGGTCCACCAGGTCTTAGCCAAGCCTAGATAATCCATCAGCATCTCCTCCAAGCCTAGATAGGTTGATCAGGGTCTGCTACAAGTCTAGATAGGTCTACCAGTATCTCCTTCAAGCCTAGATTGGTCCACCAGGTCTTAGCCAAGCCTAGATAGATCCATCAACATCTCCTCCAAGCCTAGATAGGTTGACCAGGGTCTTCTACAAGTCTAGATAGGTCTATCAGTATCTCCTTCAAGCCTAGATTGGTCCACCAGGTCTTAGCCAAGCCTAGATAGATCCATCAGCATCTCCTCCAAGCCTAGATAGGTTGACCAGGGTCTTCTACAAGTCTAGATAGGTCTACCAGTATCTCCTTCAAGCCTAGATTAGTCCACCAGGGATTCTCCAAGCTTAGATAGGTTCATCAGGGACTTCTACAAGCCTAGATTGGTTCACCAGGGGCTTCTCCAAACCTAGTTGATCCATCAGCATCTCCTCCAAGTCTAGATAGGTCCTCCAGGGTCTTCGCTGTTATCTTGATTGATGAAGTCTTCAGGTTGTTGATCTTCCTCTCTCACCTTGTTCCTTCTATTCTTCCAGCCATGATGTCCTTCTCCAGCAATTCTTCTCTTCGTATGATGTGTAGACAAGTCATACATTGGTGATCCTTCCTTCCAGTGACCTTTTTGGCTTAATTTGTTCCAGAATTAATGTGTTTCTTCTTCTTGCCATCCATGGTATTGACAACATCCTTCTCCAGCTCCACATTCTGAAGGCGTTGGTTCTCCTGTCTTATTTCTATATTGTCCAGGTGTCGCTTCCATAGGTTTCATATATCTTTCTCCGGCAATGTACAGAGATGAAAGTCACCAAAGCCTTCTTGAACGTTGAGTGTGTCCGGGGCTATTTGTTTACATGATTTTGTGAGACAAATCGGCCATAATTTGCTTTTAATTGACGGTAAAATTTGGTATCATGGAGCCGTATCATCCATAATCTCCATGACCAGAATTTAGCCCCAATTTGCCAACAGATGATGGAGATTCTTCACACAATTTGGTTGATCATCTGCATCTTTTGTCATCGGAGCGGCCTCCCGCTGTTATTGTGACACCGCAGTTCTTCATTAGTCTGGAGCCATTTGCACATTGCCCCTATCTAAATACAATTACCACATCACTGACAAGATGTAAAACTGTGAGACTAAAACAAATAGACAAGACCCCCATATAAAGCCCTGTACACACTGGGCTCCACAGCCTTTGTGAAGGTTTTACATGGCAAAGCCTCATTGTTTAATGGGATGTCACCAAAGTCTGGGCCTTTTCTATACATCTGAAAACAGCTAATTACACACAGTGGGATGAGGAGCCTGTAACACAACAGAGAAGATAGAATGGGAAGATTGAAAGGGAATCAAGAGAACACATGACAAATGTGATTCCATTACTGAGTCCTAATCATTTCTTCATTACAAGGAGCCTTGAAGCTAAAAGGTTGGGAGGTGGCAAGAAACATTGTCCAGGGGAAGTTTTTGTAATTAAGACCTGTAATCAGGGGCGTAACCACAATAGGTGCAGGGGTTGCAATCGAACCAGGGCCCTGGAGCCTAGGGGGCCCCAAAAGTCCCTTTGGCCTATAGAAAAAGACTAATGCTATTATAAATTTGGGGGCCCCATTGGAACTTTTGCATCGGGGCCCATGAGCTTCAAATTAGGCCACTGCCTGTAAGGCTGTGTTCACATGTTGCTTGTTTTGCTACTTTTTTCTGCTTTTTTGCTCTTTTGGCAGTAAAGTAAAACTGCATACATAACCCAGTGTTTGCTGCATTCTTGTTTATTTTTTTGGGTGCAGATTATATGTGTTATTTCTCTACAGTACTTCTTATACATAATGCTGAATGTACATGTGTGTGTATATGTATGTCCACTATACGCCCAAACCTGTCCCCCACAACCAAATCCCGCCAATCTACCCCCACTCCCCCAAAGCTATCCCTCACCACCCCACCTCCACTGCCATCCAAAACTTCCCCTCCCTTAAACTTACCCACCAAACCCAAGTCCCAAACCCACATCCCTGCCAACCAATCCCACCCAACCTACCCCCACTCCCCAAAGCTATCCCTCACCACCCCACCTCCACTGCCATCCCAAAACTTCCCCTCCCCTTAAACTTACCCCACCAAACCCTAGTCCCAAACCCACATCCCTGCCAACCCAATCCCACCCAACCTACCCCCACTCCCCCAAAGCTATCCCTCACCACCCCACCTCCACTGCCATCCCAAAACTTCCCCTCCCCTTAAACTTACCCCACCAAACCCTAGTCCCAAACCCACATCCCTGCCAACCCAATCCCACCCAACCTACCCCCACTCCCCCAAAGCTATCCCTCAGCACCCCACCTCACTGCCATCCCAAAACTTCCCCTCCCTTAAACTTACCCTACCAAACCCAAGCCCCAAACCCGCATCCCTCCCCCCCCCAAAGCTGTCTCCCCCAACCCAATCCCGCCCAACCTACCCCCACTCCCCCAAAGCTATCCCTCACCACCCCACCTCCTTCCATCCCAAAACTTCCCCTCCCCTTAAACTTACCCCACCAAACCCAAGCCCCAAACCCGCATCCCTGCCCCCCCAAAAAAAGCCCACCCTGCAAGTTCTAAAAATTATACATTCAGGAAATTCATCATTCAAGACTGGAGTTTTAGGCATCAGTTGTGATCTGGAGTCCACATTCATTAAAGAAAAGGACCCATCATTTTTATTGCATAATAAGTTCTTATTACCGATGTAAAGATTTGTAAATGCATTAAAGTACTTAATATACCTATTCCCATCTTCCCTAGTTTTTAGGGCCACTCTGGTCTTTTTCATCTGCAAATAGAATAATTGTAATTTCTCTATATGTCATGCCTTTGAATTCGATCCGGTGACCCTGTGCGGTGTTATTGCGCTTTCTTCTCTACTGAGCCTCAGCAGTTTCTGTTGCTGGTCAAGTGCTGATTATATTTTACCTTTATTTCATTCAGTTGTTTTCATTTATTCATATAGTCTGGCCTATCACATTACGGGTGCGCCTTTTTATACCTTCCTCTTCCTGGTCTTTAGCGCTGGTTATATTCTTAATTAAATCCTGCTTGGAGTTCAACGAACACTGCCAAGATTCTATGCTCGCCAGATCGAGACCAGCTAGGGTTAATCTCTTTGCTGTAAAATCTATCTATCCTCCTCCTTTCTCCTGCCTAAAGTTAGGCAGAAGGCGGCTATTCTTGCTTGAAGTAAAAACTTCACTTTTGCCACTGTCTATGAGTGTTTTATGATTCATCACCTTGGGTTCTCTTCTAATTCTGCACACCTTTCTTGGTCGTCTGCATCTCCCTCTGGTTCCTAAGGAGGTACGAGGAATGCTCAACTGCCTCTTAGGCAGCCAGGTCCGAGTTGCGATCACCTAGTTAGGGTTATTCCAGCTCGCTCAGGTGCCACCAGTCTAGGAATTTTAGACCGTACAGGAACCAACTGGGCCAGGTGCACTCATTTGAGATGGGCCCTGTCTTATCGTGTGTGTATAGCTTTCTATAGTTTTTCCAAAACTAGGTCAAAAGATCATTTTTACATGGAGTCTTATTTAAAAAAAATAATATTAACATTAAAAGGTCTGAAGTCCAAGTAATTTTACTCCTCAATCTCTATTTTGTTCCATAATTTAAACTTTTTTCTAATATAATACTTAAATTAGAAATTCCCTGACATTCCCT
This sequence comes from Allobates femoralis, assembly GCA_033576535.1. Taxonomy (NCBI): domain Eukaryota; kingdom Metazoa; phylum Chordata; class Amphibia; order Anura; family Aromobatidae; genus Allobates; species Allobates femoralis. Next base: position 88,075,394 of record JARQOC010000007.1, read on the forward strand.
CACTACTCTATCTAACTGATTTTCTGCATTTCAGGGAATGTGCACAATGACAGCGCGCTCTCTGTTACCGGCTCAGATCAGCAGTAATGAGTCTGCAGGAGAGCGCATTGTTAGAATATCCAGCATGCAGAGACCAGATGTCAACTGTGGGGGCAGCGCTGATCTCTGTACTCCAGGTATTCTGACAATGCACTTTCCTGCTGGCTCATTATTGCTGATTTGAGCAGGCAACAGAGAGTGGACTGTCATTATGCCCCAGCTCCTTCAGTGGGTGTCACTGATGATGCTTCATTTTAGGGAGGGGCAGAGGCTGCAGCAGTGACCTCAGTCCCTATCCCCTGATGATGCTTCATTACCAGGAGAGGTAGAGGCTGCAGCAGTGACCTCAGCCCCTATCCCCTGATGATGCTTCATTACCAGGAGAGGTAGAGGCTGCAGCAGTGACCTCAGTCCCTATCCCCTGATGATGCTTCATTACCAGGAGAGGTAGAGGCTGCAGCAGTGACCTCAGTCCCTATCCCCTGATGATGCTTCATTAACAGGAGAGGTAGAGGATGCAGCAATGACCTCAGCCCTATCCCCTGATTATGCTTCTTCAGGGAGGGCAGAGGCTGCTGCAGTGACCTCAGTCCCTACCCCTGATGATGCTTTGTTTCAGGGAGGTAGAGGATGCAGCAGTGACCTCAGTCCCTACCCTGATTATGCTTTGTTTCAGGTAGGGGCAGAGGCTGCGCAGTTACCTCAGTCCCTACCCCTGATGATGTTTTTATCAGGGAGGTGAGAGGCTGCTGCAGTGACCTCAGTCCCTGACCCCTGATGAGGCTTTGTTTCAGGTAGGGGCAGAGGCTGTGCAGGACCTCAGTCCCTGATCCCCTGATGATGCTTCATTTACAGGGAGGAGAGGCTGCAGCAGTGACCTCATGCCCACCCTGATGATGCTTTGTCATGGAGGGTCAGAGGCTGCGGCAGTGACCTCAGTCCCTGACCCCTGATGATGCTTTGTTTCAGGGAGGGGCAGAGGCTGAAGCAGTGACCTCTGCCCCTCCTGATGATGCTTTCGTGTCATGGAGGGCAGAGGCTGCGCAGTGACCTCAGTCCTACCCCTGATATGCTTTGTTTCAGGGAGGGGCAGAGGCTGCAGCAGTGACCTCAGCCCTGCCCCCTGATGATGCTTCTTTTCAGGGAGGGGCAGAGGCTGCAGCAGTGACCTCAGCCTGCCCCTGATGATGTTTGTTTCAGGGAGGGGCAGAGGCTGCAGCAGTGACCTCAGCCCTGCCCCCTGATGATGTTTCGTGTCATGGAGAGGCAGAGGCTGCAGCATTAACCACAGCCACTGCCCCTGATGACACTTTGTTTGAGTATCCCAACATTCACTGAGATTCTCAATGAAGCATCATCTAAAATGTAGTGAAATAAATAGAGTAGCCGTTAGTGTAGTTAGGGAAGGAGAGGGAATTTTTAATTCAAGTCTACTAGAAAATAGTTTAGATTATGCCTCTAAATAGATAAGGATTTAGGAGAAAAATTACTTTGGACTTGAGACCATCCCCTTAATGTGTTCCAGGCAACCAAAGTGATCAGTTATCTTCTCAGACACCCACTGGTTAGCAAAATGAGGCTTTATATTTGCTGTGTTCCCTTTCTCCCAAGTCTATGGCTATGGCCACATATGCGCCCTGCTGCTCCATTCATTGTCTATGGCACAACATTTGGCTATCCTGGTCAGCGCCATAGACTATGAAAGGAGTGCTGATGCACAGGTCCAATAAATTCTGCACACGTAAACTCTTTTTTTATCATGACAAATGTTTGCTACTTGCAATGAAAATTTTCATCTCATTGCCAATACCCCGAAGAGAATATTTAGGCAATTTTTTACACTTATGGAAATCAATACTCGGAGGAAGAAATGAATCTGTATTCCGCCTGCATATAGAACTGGCAAACAAATGTTTATCAAGCACAGAAGTGTCGCTGACCCTGGGGTTACTTTTCATGATCATAGTTTATTTGGATTCCAGCAAGAGGAAAAAGGAAATACCTTGTGTTTTATAGTGAAGGGTTATATTATGGAGATATTTTGCGGCTTTTCACATCCACTGTAGCACATAGCAGCCAGTGTGGCGGCATAGTATTCGCCATATGGTTCCTGTGTGGATATATGGAGAACTAGTATGGCCGTGTGCATGAAGCCTCACATTAACAGTAGCAGGGTGTCATCTATTTTTTTTTAATCTTGGTTGGAATATTTCGTTTCATTAAAAAATGTTGCCACATTTTGGCTTTTTGAGTCTCTTTACTTCCCTGACAGTATTGTTGGCAGAAGAACAAGTTAACTGAGATTTTGCAAACCAGCTTGATCTGCTAGGGAGTTTGTATCTGTCTTCTACTGAGCTCCTCTGTACTGATTTATAACTGCATCAAAATTGAGCTTAAAGGGCTATTCTGAAGCTAACAAATTGCTTTAATTAGTTAGCATGATAATAAGCAAGTTTGCAATTGACTTGCTTTTTTATATGCTGTCGATCTAAAAGGGAGTTTGTATCTATCTTCTACCAAACTACTCTGTACTGATTTATAACTGCATCAAAGTTGAGCTTATATAGCTATTCCAAAGATAACAAATTGTGTTAGTTAGTTTACATCAAAATAAGCAAGTTTGCAATTGACTTGCTTTTTTATATGCTGTCGATCTAAAAGGGAGTTTGTATCTATCTTCTACCAAACTACTCTGTACTGATTTATAACTGCATCAAAGTTGAGCTTATATAGCTATTCTAAAGATAACAAATTGTGTTAGTTAGTTTACATCAAAATAAGCAAGTTTGTAATTGACTTGCTTTTTTATATGCTGTCGATCTACCAGGGAGTTTGTTATATATTTCTACCGTCTATGAACTGATATTATAATTACCGGTACATCAAAGTTGAGCTTATACATATTTTCAGACGTTAATAAATTGCTTTAATTAGTTAGTATGAAAATAAGCAAGTTTGAATTGACTTGCTTTTTTATATGCTGTTGGTCTGCCAGGGAGTTTGTATCTATTTTCTACCAAACTTGTCTGTACTGATTTATAACTGCATCAAAGTTGAGCTTATAAGGTATTCTGAAGTTAATAACTTGGTTTAGTTACTTAGCATGAAAATAAGCAAGTTTGCAATTGACTTGCTTTTTCATATGCTGTCTATCTGCCAGGGAGTTTGTATCTATATTCTACCAAACTTCTCTATACTGATATATAATTACATCAAGGTTGAGCTTATACAGGTATTCTGAAGATAATAAATTGCTTTAGTTAGTTAGCATAAAAATAAGCAACTTTCTATCTATCTTCTACTGAGCTTCTCAGTACTGATATGTAACTGCATCAAAGTTGAGCTTATAGGGCTATTCTGAAGTTGTTAAATTAATTTAGTAAGTTAGTATGGAAAATAAGCAAGTTTGCAATCAACTTGTTTTTTTATATGTTGTTGTCGATCTGCAATGGAGTTTGTATCTATCTTCTACTGAACTCCTCTGTACTGATTTATTGGGTTGTACACAATTAGTAGTGTGGGCAGGGATATACACAATCATTGGTGTGGGCAGAGTTATACACAATCAGTGGTATGGGTGGGGTTACATACCGTGGTGTGGGCAGGGTTATACACGCTCAGTGAAGGGTGAGGTTATGCACAATCAGTGGTGTGGGTGGAGTTATACCCAATCAATGGTATGGGCGGGGATTATACAGTGTTGTGGGTGGGATTATACACAATTAGTGGTGTGAGTGGTTTTATACACAATCAGTGGTGTGGGTGGGGTTGTACACAATCGGTGGTGTGGGCAGAGTTATGCACAATCGTGCTGTGGGTGGGGTTATATACAGTAGTGTGGGTGGGGTTATACACAATCAGTGGTGTGGGTGGGGATATTCAGTGTTGTGGGTGGGGTTTTACAGAAACAGTGGTGTGGGCGGGGTTATACACAATCAGTGGTGTGATCGGGGTATTCACAGTGTTGTGGGTGGGGTTACGCAGAATCAGTGGTGTGGGCGGGGTTATACACAATCAGTGGTGTGAGTGGGGTTATACACAATCAGTGTTGTGGGTGGGGTTATATAGAGTGGTGTTGGGTGGGGTCATACACAATCTGGTGTGGGCGGGGTTATACACAATCAGTGGTGTGGGCGGGGTAAACTAAGTGATATATCATTGGAATCAGTGTCTCAGCTACTAAATCATGCTGCTGTCAGATTACATAGCAAAAACTTGCTGACAGATTCCCTTTAAACAACCATTAATCACTGATTGGCACTCATTATGTGCCAGTGTGGTATATGTCGATAATATGTATTGTGATGACACTTAGTCCCGGGACAGTCACTTATTGACTATAAGAACATTTCTTCTGCTTTGACTAACAAGAGGCAGAATGAGTGTCTTCCCGAACAGTAAGACATCAGTGCTATCTCCTTGGCACAGCTCTGCCTGGTATTTAGGTCCGTGCTCTTCTGGGTATTTCATTAATCTGCCCATTTTGTTAGCTCTGCAGCTGGATAAAGCTGTTTTTTTTTTTTTCTCAAGTGCAGCCTTCTTTTCTTACCCAGGGATAAAGGGCCGCGGTCTCCTTTTCCAGCCTATTCTGGGCGCACAATAGGGAAAGGGGGATCAAGACTGGTGTTACAAGTGCGAAGCCTCTATACATCAGCGGGAACAATGGCTCTCTGAAGCGTCTGGCTCTTGGAAAGAGCAGTGTTTTGGGGTGGGGGAGAGAAGACGCTTATTGTCCTAATGAAACCCTCCCCAGAGTAGACATGGGCTCCTTTCTTTTCTTTTCCTAAAAGGAAGCAGAACAGCCAACCTTCCCCTCCATTAAACAAACATGCCACTAGCAGAGAGGAACTGGGGGCAGCAGATGTGGCCGGGGCACGATGATCGGGGGCGAAATGACAGCGCAGGACAAGCCGAAAAGCTGTTTAACATGCACAATTATTCACAGATTAGTCGCCATAAGATGTCTATTGAGAAAGCAATAAATCATCCCCGGCTCTGTCCTCCCATGTGGTTAACCGCCATGGAATAAATGGCACAATAATAATAATAAATGATAATAATAATAATAATAATAATAATAAATAATAATAATATGGTTAATTCTGATTGTTCAGCAACCAGTACACCAACCATTCCACAAAACCACGGTATATTGTCAGCAGTGACCAAAGAAAGCTTCATGACCGATACGAGAGTTTCCACGGCTGAAAATCCAAACCAAGTAAGTGCGGGTTTCAGTATGAAAATGCTGAAGATTTCACACTTTGCAAAGTAAAAATGCACAGAATAAATAATCGACTCAATGTATGCTGCAGAATCTCAGCCAATGTGCTTGTACGTTTAAGGTTTGCTCAAGAACATTTAGACGAGTCTGTGAAATACTGGAGAATATAGTCTAATAAGATGATAAGATTAAAATATTTGGATGCCAAAAACACCCCATGTTTAGAGACCAAAAGGCACTGCTTATCACTCCAAAAACACCATACCATCAGTAGAGATTGCAGGTGGAGATTGAGTGTCATACATCAGTGGTGTAACTTGAAGCTCATTGTCCCCAATGCAAACGGGGCCCCCAATTATTGCAACTCTTTAGGGTTAGGGTTTGTCAGTTGCATTTGTCTTTCTCTATAGGCCCAGAGGACCTTTGAGGCTCCCTAGGCCTATAACACCTGCTGAAATCTATCAGTGAAAAATATCAGATCATTCATCTAAGAAAAAGGTGTCTCGTTACCAAGGTGCCACACAAGAAACATCTCATGATTGGTAAAAGCAGTGAGCTGTCTCAAGACTTTTGCAATATTATTGTTCCAAAACATACTGATGGCATTGGTTACAGAAGAATTTCTAAGCTACTGAAGGAGCAAGTGAACAGTGCTGGGACCATAATCCAGAAGTGAAAAGAACATCGTTTTACTATAAAGCGACCACAATCAGGAGCTTCCTGAAAGAGTTCAGACAAAGGAGTGAAAGTACAGTAATTCTAAAAAGTTGTCTGAGGGCCAAGAACAATCTGGGGGAGAGCTATAGAAGAACCTGGGATCAGCAGGGACAATTGCTCCACAGAAAAGATTAAGAAATGCACCCAACCTCCATGGTCTGTATGCACACTCCTGTATGCACGCTCACCACGTAAGACTCCATTGCTGAGCATGTTCAAGAACGTTTAAAGTTTGCTCAAGAACATTTAGACAAGATTGTGAAATACTGGGAGATTCTAGTGTGGTCAGATGAAACCAAGATTGAAATATTTGGATGCCATAATACACACCATGTGTGGAGGCCAAAAGGCAAATAACTCCAAAAACACCATACCAATATTGAAGTTTGGAGGTGGAGATTGAGAACTATACATCATATTGTTATAGATAGCACTAGCGTAGTGACCCCCACAGCAATACTTATATCCAAGTTCAGCCGATCTCATCACAACCATACCCAACGTATAATGTCAGAAACTTAAAGGGAACCTAGCAAGTTGCTATGGGGGAGGGGTAACCATGAGAGTGCTGATCAATGCCTCTGCTCCTAACCTGAAACATGACAGTACACATTGTGCACCATCATATCATTGTACAGCAGGGGATCATAGAGTGTATTTATATCTGCTTGGTGCCATGATTGCTATTTGAAAGGCGAACACCCCTGTTACATTACATAGGATGGTATATCAGGGGCAGGGTTGTAGTGTGACCGTGGGGCTGGCGGCCACGCCCCCTACAGAAGTGTGAGGGGGCTGGAATGTAGAATGATTCTGGAGCCCCTGGGTCCAAGCCCCCGACACACCTCCTGTTCTCACCAGCAGCATGAGGGAGGGATGAAAGCTGAGGAGCAGATATGATTTTATTGATTTATAAATGATCTATAGATCCTAGAACTGCAGTGCCCAGCTCTGCTCCATCACGTAGGAGGGCAGGGACCGTACTAAAAAGTTTTCTCTCCCCGGAGTTCCCATTAATGGTGCATTTAATGGCCCCTATAAAGGTTATTGACCCTGGGACAGATGTGTACCCTTGATGCTGATATGGAACTTTTCTCATTGGTATTTTACGACCTGGAGATATGTAACCTCAGAAATTAGCTCTGCTCTTAATTAATTGTGGGCTGTAACGGGACACGGTGAATATATTCGGAATGATATATAGCCCCTGGGCCGGCACAGCCATAATTACAGTTCATAAACACTGGCTGCAAGAATGACATGACACTGGCAGCCGCACAAAGCCGCCTTGGTCCACTCAGATGAGGCTGTGAAAATTATTTTGACAATTGTTTAGCCTGCTTTACATTTTATTGCTATTCTGCACAAAGATAACAGTGTGTGTAAGTGAATGTAAGTCACTGTGCCATGACCGGGGATCGTTAGGGGGAAATTAGAGCAATCACTGATTGTGTGAAACATTTTTCTTCTTTTTTTTTTTTCCAAATTGAGCCGGATTTTGGCAAAGATCATGAAATCGTGTGACTTTGCTCATTCTTGCCATATCTCACACAACAAGGTTTCAGCTCAACCGCGTCGGGGCTGTGCCGCCTCCCGGCAAGAGAATGAGATGTTTCTGGTCAGGATATCATGTCCAGTGTAGCAGACATTACTCTTTATTAATCAAGAATTGTGGGTCAGAATCAGATATCAGAACTCTCCTCCAATGAATGTAACAAGCCCAAGTAAGCTGAGCGGCAGCGCTCAATGCCAGGCAGCAGCTGCTAAAGCAAGTACAGTAAGATGGCGATTCATGGTGATGTGTGAACTGCTGGGGACAAATTGTTTCTCCATATTCTATAAGGCCTTTTTCTCTCAAATATTGTTCACAAATTAGTCTAGATCTGTGTTAGTGATCACTTCTCCTCTGCCGGGATAATCCATCCACCTCACAGGTGTGACATATCAAGACAAAGATTACACAGGTGTGCCTTTGGCTGCCACAATGAAAAGGCGCTCTAAAATGTGCATTTTTACTGTAATAGAAGATCCAACGGAGTCAGTAAACTAGTCGTTATCTGGAGTGGCCAACATATGCCAGACTACCATGTGCCGTGTACAGTGAAAACCGGGATTCATCCGTGAAGAGAAGATCTCTCCAACATACCAGATGTCATCGAATGTGTCCACTTTATTCGACCACGAACTGTAGTCAGGTGGAGATCCCAAAGAGGATGACGAGCTGCAGTCAGGTGGAGACTCTGATGAGGACGACGAGCTGCAGTCAGGTGGAGAAACCCAATGAGTAGGACAATCTGCAGTCTGGTGTAGACCCCAATGAAGATGATAAGCTGCAGTCAGGTGGAGACCCCAATTGGACAATGTGATGCAGTCAGCTGGAGACCCCTCTGTAGATGACGAGCAGCAGTCAGGTGGAGACCCTGATGAGGATGACGAGCTGCAATCAGGTGGAGAAACCCAATGAGCCAATGAGGAGGACAAGCTGCAGTCATGTGGAGACCCCAATGAGGATGATGAGCTGCAGTCAGGTGGAGACCCCAATATGGATAACGTATTGCTGTCAGCTGGAGACCTCGATGAAGATGACAAGCTGCAGTCAGGTGGAAACCCCAATGAAGATGACGAGCTGCAGTCAGGTGGAGACCCCAATGAAGATGACGAGCTGCAGTCAACTGGAGACCCCAATAAGAGCAATAAACTGCAGTCAGCTGGAGACCCCGATGAGGATGATGAGCTCTAGTCAGGTGGAGACCCCAATGAGGATGACGAGCTGCAGTCAACTGGAGACCCCAATGAGAGCAATAAACTGCAGTCAGCTGGAGACCCCATGAGGACGACGAGCTTCAGTCAGGTGGAGACCCCAATAAGGATGACGAGCTGCAGTCAACTGGAGACCCCAATGAGAGCAATAAACTGCAGTCAGCTGGAGACCCCATGAGGATGACGAGCTTCAGTCAGGTGGAGACCCCGATGAGGATGACGAGCTGCAGTCAGGTGGAGACCCCAATGAGGATGACGAGCTGCAGTCAGGTGGAGACCCCAATGAGGATGACGAGCTGCAGTCAGGTTGAGACCCCAATGAGGATGATGATCTTCAGTCAGGTGGAGAAACCCAATGAGCCAATGAGGAGGACAAGCTGCAGTCTGGTGTAGACCCCAAAGAAGAAGATGAGCTGCAGTCAGGTGGACACCCCAATGAGGATGACGAGTTTCAGTCTGGTGGAGACCCTGATGAAGATGACGAGCTGCAGTCAGGTGGAGACCCCGACGAGATCAGGTGGAGACCCCGATGAGAACGACAAGCTGCAGTCAGGTGGAGACCCCGACGAGGTCAGGTGGAGACCCCGATGAGGACGACAAGCTGCAGTCAGGTGGAGACTCCAATGAGGACGATGAGCTTCAGTCAGGTGGAGACCCCATGAGGACGACGAGCTTCAGTCAGGTGGAGACCCCAATAAGGATGACGAGCTGCAGTCAACTGGAGACCCCAATGAGAGCAATAAACTGCAGTCAGCTGGAGACCCCATGAGGATGACGAGCTTCAGTCAGGTGGAGACCCCGATGAGGATGACGAGCTTCAGTCAGGTGGAGACCCCGATGAGGATGACGAGCTGCAGTCAGGTGGAGACCCCAATGAGGATGACGAGCTGCAGTCAGGTTGAGACCCCAATGAGGATGATGATCTTCAGTCAGGTGGAGAAACCCAATGAGCCAATGAGGAGGACAAGCTGCAGTCTGGTGTAGACCCCAAAGAAGAAGATGAGCTGCAGTCAGGTGGACACCCCAATGAGGATGACGAGTTTCAGTCTGGTGGAGACCCTGATGAAGATGACGAGCTGCAGTCAGGTGGAGACCCCGACGAGATCAGGTGGAGACCCCGATGAGAACGACAAGCTGCAGTCAGGTGGAGACCCCGACGAGGTCAGGTGGAGACCCCGATGAGGACGACAAGCTGCAGTCAGGTGGAGACCCCAATGGGGACGACGAGCTGCAGTCAGGTGGAGACTCCGATGAGGATGATGAGCTGCAGACATATGGAAACCCCAATGAGCCAATGAAGAGGACGAGCTACCGTCAGATGCAAACCCTGATGAGGATGACAAGCTGCAGTTAGGTGGAGACCCGATGATATTGATGTGTTGCAGTCATGTAGAGACCCCGATATGGACAACAAATTGCAGTCAGGTGGAGACCGTGATGAGGGAAACAAGCTGCAGTCAGGTGGAGAACCTGATGAGGTCCCTGGTCCAGCGGCCACATCGGATGTCAATTACCCCTGGAGCACAGCCTGTGAACCTCCTCTTATCCGCCTGAATCCAGGTATCTGGACTGGATGACGTCTCATCGAGACTATGTAGATTCCAGCAGGAGGCGGACGCAGGGTCTTGGTCTGGGGGCCACAGACTGTCAATGTGCCAGCTGCACCAGGGTCCTGAAAATCTATTTGATCATCTCTACCATCCCTAGTTCCTATCTCTGTCTATTTGTTTTATATCCTGTATCTATCTCTCAGAAATACGTTTTCCAACAGATTCTGAAATTATAACAAGAAAGTAAGGATAAGTAAGCTATCCGATCACTGTTTATGCCATTATGTCTTACTTACCTTTTCCTGATTCAAGTGTCCTGCACTACAATCAGGGATCAGGACAATATATATCACTGGTATTGGCCTAGGTTGTTGGGAACCTACGGCTTGCGAGCCAGATGTGGCTCTCCTGATGGCCGCATCTGGCTCGCAGCCAAATCAGGTGCCCGCCGCCATGTTCTGGGTGCCACTCTCCCTGCTGCTGTACCCACATGAATTAAGCCAATCAGAGGCCAGCAGGTGCGGCCCAATGATATTCCAGCATGTGACTTCATGCACCACTGATTGGGGAGTAGCTGCTGGCCTTTGCTTGGATTAACCCGTGTGGGTACGGCAGCAGGAAGAGCGGCACCCAGAAGACTGCACAGCGGTGGACCGCGGAGGAACGGTGAGTATGTCTGTGTGTGTGTCTGTGTGTGTTTACTGGTACCGGCGCAATGGTGGGGCTGTAAAGAGCTACAAAGGGGATGATGGGGGTACTGCATGAGGATGATGGGGATACTGCATGAGGATGATGGGGATACTGCATGGGAATAATGGGGATACTGCATGGGAATAATGGGGATACTGCATGGGGATGATGGGGATAACTGCATGGGAATAATGGGGATACTGCATGGGGATGATGGGGACACTGCATGGGAATAATGGGGGTACTGCATGGGGATCATGGGGACACTGCATGGGGATGATGGGGATACTGCATGGGGATGATGGGGACACTGCATGGGGATGATGGGGATACTGCATGGGAATGATGGTGGTACTGCATGGGGATGATGGGGACACTGCATGGGGATGATGGGGATATTGCATGGGAATGATGGTGGTACTGCATGGGGATGATAGGGACACTGCAAGGGGATGATCGGGGTACCATATTGGGGGCTGCAAGGGGATGATGGGGAGAACATATTGGGAACTACAAGGGGATCATGGGTAGAACATATTGGGGACTGAAATGGATGATGTAATGTAATACCTCAGTCTCTGTACCTCTATGAATAGATTCTGAAGTCAAGTAATTTAAAAGATCAAGTAAGGTAAATAATAATAATAATAATAATAATAATAATTTGTATTATAATTACTATTAGTACTTAAACAATAATTAAATGGGTTATTAATAATATTAGATAATTTAATTATTATCATTATTATTATTATCATCAAGAATAATGAACAATAATAAAGTGAATTATTATTAATAATAATAAATAATACATGGCAATTAAATAAATTATAATTATTGGTAGTAATAATAATAACAACAACAAATAAACAATAATAATAAAATGGATAATAATATTAATATTACCAATAATAATGATCATTCATATTTTTTTACAAATAATAACAACAACCAAATAGTAATAATAATTTTAGAAAACATAATAATAAATCATAACAATGATTATAAAATTACTAAAACATATTAACATTAATAATAACAATAAATAATAATAGTAGTAGTAATTTAATAATAAATAATAATAATAATGGGAAACAAATCTTATTTATATTTTTCTACCAAAGGTTTTCCTGACAAGCAGCATATATTAGTGTAGTAGTATATTTCTATTTTTGAGTCTTGCCCATCTCGTATAATTGGGTTAATATATTTTATATTCTCTCGGCTTGTTCTCCATGTTTGCTGTTCCAGTTTTGTGTGTGTAGCAGCTGGATTATACGTTTTTCTCACCGGGTACAGTATACCCCAGAGAGTTTACAGGCTGTTAATAAACCTTGAACTTTGCTTGTTAGTGACACCTTCACATCTATAGAAACATGAAACACCAATGACATATTCTGAGCCAGGAAACCAAAGTTCAGAGAAACGAGTCCATGGAAATTTCCAATACAGTGCATATACAGCTGTGCATCCGAGCCAGGGGCTGCATCTGAGCCAGGGGCCACATCTGGCAGGCCAGGGGCGCATCTGAGCAGGGCTGCATCTGAGCCAGGGGCGCATCTGAGCCAGGGCGCATCTGAGCAGGGGCTGCATCTGAGCAGGGCGCATCTGAGCAGGGCCGCATCTGAGCCAGGGGCCGCATCTGAGCCAGGGGCTGCATCTGAGCCAGGGGCTGCATCTGAGCCAGGGGCCGCATCTGAGCCAGGGGCCGGGGGCGCATCTGAGCCAGGGGCCGCATCTGAGCCAGGCGCATTGGAGGCTGCATCTGAGCAAGGGGCCTGACTGAATCACAGCTTCTGAAGAAGCAGCCTGACTCTGACAAGCTTTTCTCTCCCTAAAAGAGAATCTGTCAGCAGGTTTTTACTGTGTAATCTGAAGACAGTATGATGTAAGGGATAAACACAGATTTCAGCAGTGTGTCTCTTATCACACTGTGTGCTGTTGTTTACCTGCAATGTTTGCTATTAGCTTTAGGAGATTATTATTGCCAGGCTAAATCAGCTAGCATCCTGCTGTGATTAGCAGCTCACTGTCTATAGACATTGTATATACAGAGTCTGGTGTGGGCAGGGGCAGTTCACTGTCTATAGACATTGTATATACAGAGTCTGGTGTGGGCAGGGGCAGCTCACTGTCTATAGACATTGTATATACAGAGTCTGGTGTCGGCGGGGGCAGTTCACTGTCTATAGACATTGTATATACAGAGTCTGGTGTGGGCAGGAGCAGCTCACTGTTTATAGACATTGTATATACAGAGTCTGGTGTGGGCAGGGGCAGCTCACTGTCTATACACATTGTATATACAGAGTCTGGTGTGGGCAGGGGCAGCTCACTGTCTATACACATTGTATATACAGAGTCTGGTGTGGGCAAGGGCAGCTCACTGTCTATAGACATTGTATATACAGAGCCTGGTGTGGGCAGGGGCAGCTCACTGTCTATAGACATTGTATATACAGAGCCTGGTGTGGGCGGGGGCAGCTCACTGTCTATAGACACTGTATATACAGAGCCTGGTGTGGGCGGGGGCAGCTCTCTATCTATACACATTGTATATACAGAGCCTGGTGTGGGCGGGGCAGCTCACTGTCTATAGACATTGTATATACAGAGCCTGGTGTGGGCGGGGGCAGCTCACTGTCTATAGACACTGTATATACAGAGCCTGGTGTGGGCAGGGGCAGCTCTCTATCTATACACATTGTATATACAGAGCCTGGTGTGGGCGGGGGCAGCTCACTGTCTATAGACATTGTATATACAGAGCCTGGTGTGGCAGCTCTGCTGCTAAATCTATAAACTCAAATTGGTCAGAGCTGCTGCACCCAGTGATCTAAGTGATACATCGTTGAAATCAGGGTCTTCTTGCCTACATTATGTTGTTCTCAAATCAGGATGAAAAACCTGCTGACAGATTCCCTTTAAAGCATTTGTAAAAGGAAAAATTAAGTAACTTTGTAATTTGTCATAATTACATACCCATTTTTTGTGTACAGCTCCTGTCTGTACCTATGTGTCTCCATGGTAACAGACTACAAACAAATCCTGTGTAGTCACATTGCCTTCCAGATTTTGCTAACATGGTTACTAATTAGGAGACACACGGATGTGCGTGTATGACTGCAGGAGCCGACTGCGTTCTTTGTAGTCTGTTACCATGGAAACATAATTTGGAATGCAGAATGCAGGAATAAAAGAATAGGAATATCTTCAAAAATGCCTTAATACATAGCTTCACATCTTATAGGGGTTATCCAGGACTTGGAAGAGAAAATATAGGAATGTTGTAAAATAAAAAATAAATACCTTTTAAAGTCCGACTGTCCTCCATGTCTCCTGCGATGATGATGTGTATTATATGCTTGAATTTGTTACCAATCATATAGGTTTTGTTTATGTGGCGCCCCGCAACGAGTGCGTCACAGGAGGGTATTGCATCCCTGATAGATGATGCAATATTCTCCGCCTCAGCAGTGATATGGTTAACATCAGTGCTCCATACCCTACATGCATCACCAGCATAGAGGGCCAATAAGGTGCTGATGGAGGAGTGTAGGAGTAGAGTGTGTAGGAGAATGTAGGAGAAGGAGGAAGGAGAGAGAAGTGGTCGGGAGGAACGTAGGAGAAGAGGGCTCTGCACAGTTCCGTGCAGTCCTGCAGACCACCAACCGGTTGGCGCCAATGCTCAGTGCCCTGAAACCGGAATCTGGGCGACTGCCTTCGGGTCCAAATATACCCGCGCCCATCTACAACCGGACCACTGGTTCTGAAGCTGAACAGTCGTTCATCGCTGATCAGCAAACCAGCAGTGGAGGAACTGCTTCTTAGGAGCGCCCCACTACCGCCGCGATTAAGAGCCGTCTTGCCAGCGGAGTACCCACCAAAAGGAATCTGGCTCCCCTCACACCGGAACGTATACACCGGCAGGGAAATTGAAGTAGCCCCCTTGTACCCAAACTTGGCACACTAAGGCGACATCGGCAACCAAGCTAGAATAAGTTTAGAACGGAGGAACACTACGAAGCTCTGAGACCACACCAGTCATTGCTGAGTCCACCCAGTCCGTTACCCGTTACCTGTGTACCCTGTATCATCTTCCGGTTACAGTTAAATACCCGTTACAGAGAATGCTGGTATCCGTGTTTCTTCAGAACTGTTTAACTCCGCATGCTGAGAGTAACTAAGCTGCCTCATACCACCAAGCGCAGCTCCTGGCTCCGTGGACTCCCACTCGTCCTGTGGGGAGCGTCCCATCTTGCTGCATCACATCCCCCGGAGGCCCAAGCAGCGCCGGTGAAATCACCGGAATTCCCGCAGGTGGCATCACGACAAGAAAATTAACCCTTACTGTTCAGCCAACCCAATATTGATCTGGACCACCGGGCCCCACAGCCGCAGGCGCGGTTCTGTGACAGGGAGAAGAAAAACGCCTGCCCCGTGAAGTCCTGGCTACGGTGAGTCATTTACAAAATCCCCAGCTATTAAGTAATTTTTGTAAAGTGCTTGTGCCTGTGTCCTTATTCATTTCCTATGCCTTGGCATTGAATAAGGACACATAGTCCAAATCATGTCTGCGGCTCCATTTGGGATGACATATAACCTCTTTTTTCAAGAAATATTTTTTATGATGACTTGCAATTTTAAAGAATTTAAATAAAGAACATGATTTTATGAAGATTGGATGCTGGATTGTATCTATACTTATTCAATAAATAAGTTCATGATGGTTATCAATGAATAATCTACCTATATAATTGCCTTGTGGTGCCTGTCATCACCTCCTGTGTCCGGTTGTCCCTGTGCCCTGTGTAACAATGGGACATTGTGTTATTCAGGGGCGGACTGCCCCAGGTGGCATAGCCCACATCTAGGGGCCCCCCCCACAGGAATGGGCCGGCTCGCGGCGTGGCGATGCAGCAGCAGCAGACGGCACCGGAGATGGTGTAAGCGCTGCGGTCCGAACATTTTGATAGCACCCCCCCGGTCATCAAAAATTTCTGATAGCAGCGACCCCCCTTCCCCCCCCCATCAAAAATCTCTGATAGCAGCGACCCCATTCCCCCCCCATCAAAAATTTCTGATAGCACCGCCCCCCCCCCCCCACTCCTCAAATCAGGGCTGGCAGCCCCTGGTGGTATTGTGACATCACAATACAATATAGTATTAGGACATCACTGTGGGGTGTTATCACATCACAATGGGGTATTATGACATCATAGCGGGGTATTAAGATATCCCAATGAGGTATTTTGACATCAGAATGGGAGTATTATGACATGCCAATGGGGTATTATGACATCCCAATGGGGTATTATGACATCATAGCCCATAAGGGGAGAGAGCTGGAGGAGAGGGACAGCACACAGGGGGGAAAGAGACAGCACACAGGGGGAGAGAAAGCGCACAGTGGGAGAGAGATGACCTCCACACCCAGCATGATGTCACCGCCCACCCGATGCAATAGCATCGGGGGCTCCATCTAGTAACTAAACACTCAGACTTGCTTCCTCTTCTGGTTGAGATGTCTGATAACCGCTGCAGACAATCAGTGGTAATGTCCCTTCGCAGCACACCGCATTTTTCCCTCATAAGAGCAGGGGCGTAACTACAGTAAGTGCAGGGAATGCAATCGCACCCGGGCCCTGCAGCCTAGTGGACCCTAAAAGTCCCTTTGACCTATGCAAAAAGTCTAACACTATTAAAGATTTGCAATAATTGGGGGCCCTATTGGAGCTTTCGCATCAGGGCCCCTGAGCTTCAAGTTACGCCCCTGAATAAGAGGCGAAACAAATGATTATGTCACCTCATTTCCAATGATATTTCCTTATGATATTATTATGGTCGGTTATTACATATAAGTGACGCAGGAGAGTGTTTGGCGTCGGCACCTTTACAGCTTTGCACCTAAACAGGAGTCTTTTGTCCACAGGCAGAGTCTGATCTGAGTGCACGGGCGTGTTACAAGCAGGGAGAAAATAGTCCGTTTACATTGAGTAAAACTGCATTATAAAATCCATTAGTGACTTGTGTTAAAGGGTTTGCAGCTCAAACCGGCCGCATTCCTGACATTTTTGCATAACTGCCAAGAAAGTGAAATAAAATGTCCTTTTTAATGCTCCCGCTAAGAATAGGCCCACTGCTTTCTGATTTAAACTAACAAAGTGGAGGGGACAATGTGAAAGCAGAAGTTCATGGCTGGGTCGAACAATTTATGCTGCTGGGAATACTGGTGCCGGGTATAATTCTGTAAATTTCCGTCATTGGTGATTTGCCATGGGAAAATAAGATATAGCGGGGGCCGAATGCAGCATTGAGAGTGTAGATCCAAGACCGTGCCGGATATAGGTGCAGGTCATCTACCCAGAACCCCCATATGCAGCATTGACAGTGTAGATCCAAGACTAATGTCAAGCCGGATATAGGTGCAGGTCATCTACCCACAACCCCCATATTCAGCGTTGACAGTGTAGATCCAAGACTAATGCTGTGCTGGATATAGATGCAGGTATTCTACAAAGTACCCCCGTATGCAGCATTAAGAGTGTAGACCCGAGACTAATGCTGTGCTGGATATAGATGCAGGTATTCTACAAAGTACCCCCGTATGCAGCGCTGAGAGTGTAGATCCAAGACTAATGCCGTGCTGGATATAGGTGCAGGTCATCTACTCAGAACCCCCAAATGCAGCGTAGAGAGTGTAGATCCAAGACTAATGTCAAGCCAGATATAGGTGCAGGTCATCTATCAGAACCCCCATATTCAGCGTTGTGAATGTAGATCCAAGACTAATGCCGTGCCGGATATAGGTGCAGGTCATCTACTCAGAATCCCCATAGGTAGCTTTGAGAGTGTAGATCCGAGACTAATACTGTGCCAAATATAGGTGCAGGTCATCGACCCAGAACCCCCATATGCAGCGCTGAGAGTGTAGATCCGAGACTAGAGGCCACGTCAGATGCTTCAATCTCATGAACGATGTTGTTAGCGATCACATGCACGCGCGATCGCTAACAACATCGTTCAGATCGCTGGTGAGCTTTCACACAGGCAGACTCAAAAGCGATCTGGACCAGCGAGCACGCTGGTATCCAAGGTAAACGGTGGGTTACTAGGTGCCGCGTGGCGCTTAGTTACCCGCTGTTTACCTTGGTTACCAGCTCCCGGCGCTTGCTGCGAGGCGCTGAGATCTCACTGATCGCTGGTCTCCCGCTATCACACTCAGCAATGCTGCGCATTCAGTGGGCGACCATCAATAGATTTGTGAACATGTTCACAAATCTGCGATCAACGATCAACGACTGATCGTTGATCGTTGACAGGTGTCACATGCAACGATGTCGTTCAGGATATCGCTGCAATGTCACCAAAATGGTCACGTTCCAACAATATATTGAATGATATTGAAGCGTGTGACGTGGCCGTAATACTGTGCCGGATATAGGTGCAGGTCTGTACGTACACCTACCCTGAACCCCCATATGCACCAAGGGTATATTCACACTTGACATTTTAATGCTTTTTTTTATGCAGCATGTTTGGTGAAATCTCACATATGATGCTTTTTTTTTCCAGATTTTTTCAGATTTTCTTAATTCTTGCAGCCTATTTCCAATGCTTTTTATCTATTAAAAAGAATAAATGAAAAATGCTGCAAAAAAAGCAACATAAACATACGTACTGTATCACTGGCGGACACAGACTGAAAAGGGCCCCTGTGCAAGAATAGGAAATGGGCCCTTTTGCAGTGCCATAGACAGGGGCGTAACTACAATAGGTGCAGGGGTTGCGATCGCACATGGGCCCTGGAGCCTAGGGGGCCCCAAGAGTCCCTTTGGCCCATAGAAAAAGACTAATACTATTAAAGATTTGTAATAATAGGGGGCCCCGTTGGAGCTTTCGCATCGGGCCCCTGGCCCTGAGGTTATGCCACTGGCCATAGCTCATCATACTGCACAATCCTGCCAGCTTTGGAGGTAGAAATGGGCCCCCTTACTTCTTGGGCCCCTAGACTGCACCAATGATATGTCCGCCCCTGTGTTGTATGCTGTATTGTTTCTGCCATCACTCGGGTTTTTGGGGGCAGAAAAAAAGCAATGTGTGAACCACTGGCGGACAGAGACAGAAAAGGGCCCCTGTGCAAGAACAATGTATAGGGCCCCTTTGCAGTCCAATAGCTCATCAGAATGCTTTGGAAGAGGGCTCCTTTACATCTTGGGTCCCTCTGCCTCTGCACATGTTGCACCAATGATATATCCCTGGTGTGGCCATACCCATAGGACAAGAATAGAAGCATTTGTCTTCTAATGGACGTCTGGACTGTTCAAGGGCAAAGGATGGAAAGCTGTCCACGGCCAGCTGAGCTGCTAACGACCTCACAGGGGGTCATAGCTGCCTAGGATATGATATGTATGTGATATAGACAGGACCATGGTGGAGAGAGGACCAGCAGGGGATTGGTGCCGATAACTATTGAGTCTGGCCCCACTGAATTCACACGTCTAAAGCCCCAGTCACACATAACGATATTGTTAGAGAGATCGTTGTAACTATGACGTTACAACGATCTCTCCAGCGATATCGTTCTGTGTGACATCTAGCAGCGATCAGGCCCCTGCTGTGAGGTCGTTGATCGCTGCAAGGTGCTCTGGGTCATTTTTTGATTGTTGGTTTCCTGCTGGTCAGCACGCATCGCTGCGTGTGACCGCGAGAAACCAGTGATCAGTGACCTCACAGGCTGGTAACCATGGCAAACACCGGGTATCCAGGCAGTGTGCGCTGCCTGGATACCCGCTGCTTACCATGGTTACCAGCGTCCTCCCTGCTTAGCACTGCCTGTAAGCAGGGAGAACACTGGTAACTATGATAGCATGCGCTGCCTGGATATCCGCTGTTATCATAGTTACCAGTGTTCTCCCTACTTAGCACTGCTAAGACATTCGAGTTCGGATACCTCTAACTGAATACTGTGAACTGTTTCAGTATTTGGACCCGAGTGAGTCAAAAGCGCTATAATATAAATGAATAAAAATTATTATTATTATTATTATTATTACATCCCTTTACAATACAGTAATCAGCTTGCATTCTGATGAAGGTCCAGAAAAGGCACCGAAACATAATATTGAATATCCATTGTTTGTGGATAGACATTAAAACTTTATGTTCATTGCAATATTTAGTGTGGAGTTTGCTTCACTATATGAACTGGATCTCTTGACAAGCACCAAACCATTAAGCAGACTGACGTACAGGTGAATCTCAATGAATTAGAATATTATCATAAAGTTCATTTATTTCAGTAATTCAATACATAAAGTGACACACATATATTATATAGAGTTATTACACACAGAGGGATCTATTTCATGTGTTTATTTCTGTTAATGTTGATGATTATGGAAACCCAAAGGTCATGATCTCAGAATATTAAAGTAAAACTAGAGAAAAAGTAGAAAAGCGCACATAGGGTCTTATCCGGGTGTAACCGGGGTGTTGTATTGTGCGCTGTTGCACTAACCTTATGTTGTTGTGAGAGTCACAACAACTATTGAAGCATAAGCCAACTTGCAGCACTCCGCCCAAGGAAAACAGGTTAAAGCATTAGATGAAAGGTGGTAATTCGTGCGCTGCCGTCTGTCCGTTGGTTCCAAGAAATCCAAGGATAATTCTTACGCGTATAATTCTTACGCGTTTCGTGGTACTTCAGACCACTTCATCAGAGATCCACAAGGTTTTAATGCTTTAGAATATTAAAGTAGGCAGGATGAAGGGTCTGAGAGATAAAATATGACCTAAATAGGTATCAGAGTCTTCACCTTGTGTGGTTGTGAGAGTCACAACCACTATAAAAGCAGATCATAGGTGCTGGAGTCCCCAGCGTGGTGCATATAGACTAGTGAGGATGAAGAGTTAAACACCGCGCTGCCGTATTACACCAGACATCAAAGTGGGAACATAATATTGATTTATTAGTCAATGCGTTTCAGGGTTCAATCAATATCATATTGCCATGTTTCAGGACATTTCAGGGAGACCTGAAACGTGTTGACTGATAAATCAATATTATATTCACCCTCTGATGTCTCGTGGAATACGGCAGCGTGATTTTTAATCCTTCATCCTCCATACTTTAATTTTCTGAGATAATAATAATCTTTATTTATATGGCGCCAACATATTCCGCAGCGCTTTACAATACAGAGGTTCATATTCAAACAATCATAAGAAACAGTTACCAGAAAATACAATTAAAGCACAATAATGACAGACCTGCTCATAAGAGCTTACAATCTAACAATGAGGTGGGGGTGACACACAGTACAGGGGCTTATTTACAATGATGGTATAGTCAACTTGAGGAGATGGGGAACAGATAGGAGCAGTAGAAGTGGCCACCAACCATTATTGGTAATGCATTTAAGATTGGTGGAGTGTATAGGCTATACCTAAATTACTTTGAGTAGGGATCATGATAGGCCGCCCTAAAAAGATGTGTTTTTAGAGATCGCCTGAAACTATGTAAGTTGTGCATAGACCTAGTTTCTTGGGGTAGAGCATTTCAGAGAATTGGTGCAGCTCGGGAGAAGTCTTGGAGCCAGGAGTGGGAGGTTCGGATTAATGCAGAAATGAGTCTAAAGTCACTTCCAGAGCGAAGAGAATGGGTGGGGTGATAGAGAGAGATGAGGGAGGAGATGTATGGGGGTGCTGCACTGTGAAGAGCTTTGTGGGTGAGAACAAGCAGTTTGAAATGGATTCTATAGTGTATGGGCAGCCAGTGCAATGACTGGCACAGAGCGGAAGTGTCCAAGTAATGGTTAGCTAGATAGGTGATCCTGGCTGCTGCTGCATTAAGGATGGACTGGACAGGGGAGAGTCTAGTGCGGGGGAGGCCAATTAAAAGAGAATTACAATAGTCAAGGCGGGAGTGAATCAGGGCCACAGTGAGGGTTTTTGTTTTTTCCACATGAGGAAGGAGCAAATTCTAGAGATGTTCTTCAAGTGCAAGCGGCAAGAGCGGGCGAGAGCTTGTATATGTGGAGTGAAGGAAATATCAGAGTCAAACATAACACCCAGACAGCGAGCCTGCTGACTCGGCACTATTGCGGTGCCGCACACTGAGAGAGAGATGTCATATTTAGGGAGGTTAGTGGAGGGCACGAGCAGACGAAGTTCAGTTTTGGAGAGGTTGAGTTTCAGATAGAGAGCGGACATGATATTGGAGACTGCGGTTAGACAGTCATTGGTGTTCTTTATTACAGCGGGAGTAAGGTCGTGGGTTGAAGTGTATAATGGTGTGTTATCAGCATATAGATGGTACTGGAAGCCAAATCTGCTGATGGTCTGTCCGATCGGGGCCGTGTAGCGAGAGAAGAGGAGAGGGCCAAGGACTGAACCCTGGGGGACCCCAGTAGTGAGAGGAAGAGGGGAGGAAATGGAGCCAGGGAATGATACACTGAAAGAACGGTCAGAAAGATAGGAGGAGAGCCAGGAGAGAGCCGTCTCCTTGATGCTGATGGAGAGCAGCATAAAGAGTAGGAGCTGATGGTCGACAGTGTTAAATGCTGTAGAGAGATCAAGAAGAATAAGCAGAGAGTGGTCACCATTACGTTTTGCCATCAGAAGGTCATTGATTACTTTGGTGAGGCAGTTCCTATAGAGTGCAGGGTGCGGGAACCCGACTGGAGCAGATCTAGAAGAGAGTGAGCGGAGAGGTAATGAGTGAGGCGGGAGTAGACCAGGCGCTCCAGGAGTTTTGAGATGAAGGGGAGATTGGAGACTGGTCTGTAGTTATTTGTGCAGGATGAGTCAAGAGAAGATTTCTTTAATAGTGGAGTAATGATCGAGTGTTTGAAGGAGGAGGGGAAGATGCCAGAAGAGAGGGAGAGATTGAAGATTTTGGTTTGTTGAGTGGTGACGACTGGAGAGAGGGACTGGAGCAGGTGTGATGGAATGGGGTCAGCAGTGCATGTGGTGGGACAAGAGGAAGAGAGGAGTCTGGAGACCTCTTCTTCTATGACTGGGTCAAATATGGAGAGTGAGCCAGAGGAAATGTGGGGACAGGTAGGGGTAACAGCAATTTGAGGTTGGAAGTTGATTTCCTGACTGATGTTTTCTATTTACTTAGTAAAGTAAGAACCCAGATCATCAGCACAGGTCAGTGATAGAGGCCTGCACTTTAGGACTGAGGAGAGAGTGAAAGGTGTCAAAGAGTTTTTTTGGATTGTTGGAGTGAGCAGACCGGGGAGGTGCAGTAGGTTTGTTTGGCAAGGTGAGGGGCAGAGTTGTAACTCCTCAGCATAAATTTATAGTGAATGTAGTTTTCTGATGTGCGAGTTTTCCTCCATAGACGTTCAGCACTCCTAGAGCATCGCTGGAGGAATCGAGTTTTTGATGTGAGCCAGGGCTGTTTAACTCTGTGTTTGGAGGTTCTGGGGGTGAGGGGCGCTACTTGGTCCAGGGAGCTTCTGAGAGAGTCCTTTGGGTTTTCATTGGCTGTAAGCCATAATCATCAACATTAACAGAAATAAACACATGAAATAGATCCCTCTGTGTGTAATGACTCTATATAATATATGTGTTTCACTTGATGTATTGAATTACTGAAATAAATTAACTCTTTGATGATCTTCTAATTCATTGAGATGCAGCTGTGTATTTCTACAGGGTGTGTCATGAGCTAATGGGATAAGAAAGTACATCTTCAAGCTGTTTAACCAAAGTTAGTGCTACTGTAGATTACTGAAGGTGCCTCTGCGCCCATTAGGAAATTAAAGAAACATTCTAAAAACATTGCACCGTGAGTGCCCGGCTGCAATCCTCTCCCACATATATATTCTGATGATTTTCCAGATAAAATGATTAATCAATTAACCTTTCAATCCCCCTGGGTATCATCCAGCGTTATCAGGCCTCCGATAAGGTCCCCAACAATGGGTTTATCTGCAGTGAAGAGATGTTTCATTGCTTTCCCATGTCTTTCACATCATGGAGGAGCCCAATGGGACCCTATAAGAATTTATATTCCTGGCACCCAAGAGTCACAGCAGATTACATTAAATGGATGCCTGATGAGGACGGGAGTCTCCGGGAGGGACGTCCGGACTCTGCACCATATGCTGCAGAGTCTTTGCACAGAGGACAGTGCTGTAATCAGGACTCGGCACCATATGGGACTGTGTAATTACAGCAGTATCAGCCTCCAGCAACAGGTAGCTTCCATCACAAATCACAACAGTATCGGCTTTGCCTCTGCGTTCATTACTTCAGGGACCGGACCTATTCCGTTCATTGAACACAACTTAGAGGTCAACAATCGTCTTCCCATGGGGCCACACAACGCCCAACGCATTATTTGTATGGGGCTGATTTATGCGCCCGGAATCAACATGTGAAGCCGATAATGACAACTCGATAGAACGGACGAACAAAGGGAGCGACATGATTAATGTGTCGTCACAATCTGCCTGTGTAGGAAAAATATGGAAAAGAATATTCAGAACTATTATTTTATTCTTGATGGTTTTTGACTTACTGTACAAATATTCATAAGCGACGTGTCATATACAGATATTATATGGGAGATCAGACAGAGGAGTGCGGGACTGATTACAGGGAGTGACGGAGTTAGTGATATTTATATGGTCCCAAATACTATCAACATCGGCAGAATTGTTAAGAAATGTCTGCTACTGAAAAATCTATATTATTCATCAAAATGGGCTTTGAAGAAATTCTTAAACCTGCAGCAGAAACACACAATGCCCACAAAAAAAATGTCCACAGGCAACCCTAACACCTAACCCGAACCCTAACCTTAACACCTAACCCGAACCCTAACCCCTAACCTTAATGGTACCTTTACACTCCGCTACTGGATGGTGGCAACAACCAGGTACTTCACGTGCACGAGCACGCACAAACGGTTGCAAACGGTAATCGCACCATCTTTACACGCCGCAACAAGGTGCGCTACAGTAGGTTACATCTATCTCTAGATACACCGCCGGGTGCCACAAGTTACCTTCTGCAGAGCACCTTACCTCATTTACACACCGCTACAACAAGCTAATATGGGCGGACCTGGTGCAGCAGGGACAACACATAGGCGTGCCACAATTGTGGATTACGAGACGTCCGTACGCTGATAGGACAAAGCAATAACATCATGATTGGCCAGGCATCGCAGGAGGCTGTTTAATACATGACGCTCGAGCTATTGTGTAGTGTGACTGGTCAGCTCCTTATATATGCCGCCCTATGCAGCGACTACCAATCGTAACGCAGGAGCTTCCACCAATGATCGCTGAAGGGGGTGGTTTCCCGGAGGCTGTGTCACGCCCCAGGTACATACCTGGTACATAGCATGGTGTAGAAACAACCCTTCTGTTCCTTCTTTACACGCCGATACAGGTCGCTACAATCGGCTGTGTAGCCACCTGTTTCAGGGCAGTGCTCGGAAACAGGTGCCGCTACTGGCGGGTGGCTACAACCGTCTTCACACGCCGCTACCACGGGTTGAATTGGCGGTGCAAGATACATTTCTCTCATGTACCCGGTTGTTGCCACCATCCAGTAGCGGCGTGTAAAGGTACCATAACACCTAACCCGAACCCTAACCCCTAACCTTAACACCTAACCCGAACCCTAACCTTAACACCTAACCCGAACCATAACACCTAACCCAACCCTAACCCCTAACCTTAACACCTAACCCGAACCCTAACCCCTAACCTTAACACCTAACTGAACCCTAACCCTTAACCTTAACACCTAACCCGAACCCTAACCTTAACACCTAACCCGAACCCTAACACCTAACCCGAACCCTAACACCTAACCCGAACCCTAACCCCTAACCTTAACACCTAACTCAAACCCAACCCCTAACCTTAACACCTAACCCAAACCCTAACCCCTAACCTTAACACCTAACCCGAACCCTAACCTTAACACCTAACCCGAACCCTAACACCTAACCCAAACCCTAACCCTTAACCTTAACACCTAACCTGAACCCTAACACCTAACCCTAACCCCTAACCTTAACACCTAACCCAAACCCTAACCCCTAACCTTAACACCTGACCCGAACCCTAACCTTAACACCTAACCCGAACCCTAACACCTAACCCAAACCCTAACCCTTAACCTTAACACCTAACCTGAACCCTAACACCTAACCCTAACCCCTAACCTTAACACCTAACCCAAACCCTAACCCCTAACCTTAACACCTAACCCGAACCCTAACACCTAACCCTAACCTCTAACACCTAACCCCTGAATCTAACTCCTAAAACCAATATAAGCAAAATAAAAGGCGGTCTAATGGAGCGCTCAGGAGAGGATTACTAATCTTATATTAAAGCATCCAAACCTTTATTAAGATGTCCTCTATACGCCACACCATGTTTCGACAGTCTACAGCCATCTTCCTCAGTTGATATCACCTGAGAAAGATGGCTGTAGACTGTCGAAGCATGTGGCGTATAGGGGAGATCTTAATAAAGGTTTGGATGCTTTAATATAAGATTAGTAATCCTCTCCTGAGCGCTCCATTAGACCGCCTTTTATTTTGCTTATATTCGTGGTATCCCTATTGGGAGGCTGGCAGGAGCTGCTGTGGGAAGGAAGATTAAGTTTTAACCCCGGAGCCATTCACCGGAGCGAAAGGACCTGTAGTTGCTGGGCGACGGGGACCATTAACAAAGTACCTGCGGTGACGTGTTTCCGGGTCCTGGTTAACGTGGGGTCGATTTCCTGGAAAGGATCGCTGGAGCGACGGCGACGGTACCTGGCGGGATCCGGAGGTCTAAAGCCCTGAGCGTTAACTGGTGTTGTGCGGAGGCACACAACACACCAAGGTGAGTGATACTGCTACCCACCACAGACCAGTTTAGTGTCTCAGGTGCTTCTCATTCGCGCCCCTATGTTTTTGTTTCTTATATAACTCTTAAAACTAACACCTAACACCTAACCCTAGCACCTAACCCTAACAACACCTAACCCTAACACCTAACCCTAATACCTAACCCTAACACCTAACCCTAGCACCTAGCCCCTAAATCTAACTCCTAAACCTAACACCTAACTATAACATCTAACCCTAACCCCTAAACATAACCCTAACACCGAACCCTAGCTCCTGACTTCTAATCCTAACACTTAACCCAACCTCGAACCTTAACATCTAACCCCTAAACATAACCCTAACACCTAATCATAACCCCTGACTCCTAACACTTAACCCTAACAACTAACCCCTGAATCTAACTCCTAAAACTAACACCTAACCCCTAACACATAGCCCTAACACCTAATCCTAACACCTAACTCTAGCACCTAAATCTAACTCCTAAACCTAAAGGTACCGTCACACGCGGCAATATTGCTAGGCAATTTCACTGGCAATTTGCTGGTTGCAGTGAAATCATGGACACATTGTTCCATTTGTACACAGCAACGAGATAGAACAATGTGTCCATGATTTCACTGCAACCAGCAAATTGCCAGTGAAATTGCCTAGCAATATTGTCGCATGTGAACGTACCCTAACACCTAATTATAACACCTAAATCTAGCACCTAACCCTAATCCCTAAACATAAACCTAACACCTAATCCTAACACTTAACCCAACCTCTAACCCTAACACCTAACCCCTAAACATAACCCTAACACCTAATCATAACCCCTGACTCCTAACACTTAACCCTAACAACTAACCCCTAAACCTTACCCTAATACCTATACCCAATCTCTGTGAGCATTTTCTGGTCACCGAAACAGCGTATGCTTCAGTATTGGACAGGAACAGTAAATGGGTCCTTTACAGTTCAATAGCGCCTTATAATGCACAATTCCTCCTGCTTTTAGATGTAGTAGTGACCTCTTATTTTATGGGCCCCGGCCGCACAGGTTGCACCAATGATATGTTCGCCTCTTGTATGACCAGTGGAGGCGCTAAGTAAAGCGCGATACGACTCGTCCGTTCCATCTCCTCCCTCCTTGATGTATATAACTTTTCACTGTTAATTAAATATCTGTGTACATAAAGTCTGATACACGTGAGAGCATCTTTTTCTTTGAATTTTTGCTATATGATGTATCTTTATAAGTAGCACCCCGGGACTATGATTTGCATTTGATTGATATGCCATTTAATTATAGTGAGACTATAGAGCTATAAGCCCTTATTGTGCAATTGGTGCCAGGCTTTCTTGTTTATTATTAGCAATACATAACACAGGTGATGTGAAGAATGTAGTGGTCAGTTGGGAGGGGGAAGGAGCAGCTGGGGAAGTAAAATCATAGATAAGAGGAACCAACAGTTTTATAGTCCTTTGATTAGTGGTTGGTCCAAGAACAGGAATGAGGTGGGGGGTTGAAATGGTTGTGGTAACAGTTCACGTAAAGAGTCTCAAAGTCTATTGTCCTCTAACTGAGGTCTGTTCAAAGATGTGGCATCCCCAAATGCCCTTTCAATTGATGTAAAAAGTTATGAGTCCATGTGAAACGTTCATTCCTTCTTTGAATGTGTCAAAGGTTGTTATCAATTTGTATTCCCAAATTCTTCTCTCTCTCTGAGATGTAAAGTTACTTTTTAAAATGAGCAGCCTCATGTACGTTACCCTGTTTCAGAGCTGCAAAAATGTTTTGCTACAGGTAGGTCCATACGCTTTTCTTTTATTTAGTGGCGATGAGAATTCATTCTTGTTCTGAATTTTTGTCCGGTCTCCCCTATGTACATGCCGCCTGTTGGACATTTGGTACATATGATTAAATACACCACATTGCTTGTGGTGCAACTGAAGCTACCTGGGATCTTGTAGTCCTGATCTGTCCCAGGAATCCTTATCTTGTCCGTTGTCATTATAGATGGAGATTTTGCACCTGTTCTGGTTGCAGGGAAAGGTTCCTGTTGCTGCTGGAGAGGACAGTGAGCTTCTGACAATGATGTTTTTTAGATTCGACCACTACATTCTTCATGACACCTGTGTTATGTAATTTTGGAAGGTTTTTCTTTCTCCAGGGTCTAGGAACAAACAGATTAGTTAATTGTTTTAATATAAACGTTTTGTGGTAGAGAAACAATCGGAAATTCTAATAATAACAAATCATCTTGGAAGAAATATCTTTGGGTTCTCAATAGAGAAGTTAAATTAAACAATTTTTGGCTTTGAAGGAGTCTCTTGATGATAACTCGTCTTTCGTTAAATGAAAACTTTGACAAAGTCATCATCAATTGGTCGATTCCCTTCAGTGTCTCTAAAGGGAAGCAATATCATTGATACAGCCCAATCTGTACTTAGGTGGATTCTTCAAAGTCCGGGTCATACAAGTGTAGATCATCTGAGAGAATCGGAATGATTATTCTAACGATCACAGGGGTGTAACTATAGTAAGTGCCGAAGTTGAAATCCACCCGGGCCCTGGAGCCTGGGGGGCCCCAAAAGTCCCTTTGGCCTATAGAAAAAGACTAATGCTAATAAAATATGCAATAATTGGGGGCCCCATTGGAATATCTGCATCGGGGCCCATGAGCTTCACGTTACCCCACTGGTCAGATCATGTGATCCAATTCTTTTGGATGAGGAGAAGATGGAGAACAACATTTGTCCATCTTCTCCATTCTTGGAGTCTATTCTTAATCTACTGAAGGTGGTTGAAGAACATGGCTGCCTTATTCCCAAAGCAGCCTGGTTCCCGTCTGGTATTGCAGATCAGCTTCTTTGACGTGAATGCAGCAGAGATGCAATACCACACGTAACCTGCAGATAAGGGTGGCGCTATTTTGACAGTATGTTTCTCTGATCCCAAACAACCTAAGGTAATATTTGGTTACTTCAACCAGAAATTGTCAGAACCATAATTGAGAGAGTGCCGGACCAAGGCATTTTGGTGCCCTAGGCAGGTAAGCAAACGGGCCCCCCGCCCCCCTCCCCGAAATTGTTTGGAATACAATAAAATACTTTGAAAGTAAAGTTAATTTAAGGGGACTAATAAAGGTTCGTCCAATACACTCACAGAGACATACTGATTAGTTGTTTACATTGTGCCCCAATGGGGACATTTTCATGATGTATGTAAAGTGCTGTGGAGTTTCGTTGTACTATAATGCAAAAAGTATTATTTTAATATTATGTCACAATACCTAGGATTTTCGAGGATCTTCTATTTCGAGTCAGGGGCTCTCTAATGCCATGTTGCTGTCGTCTCGTTGTGCCTCTTTGTGCACATGCAGTGACGGTGGACAGAGAGCATTACTGGTTAATAACTAAAATATGGAGTGTTGTACTGAGATCCAAACCCATCCCTTACCATGAAGTTATGAGTTACTGATGAGGCCATTTAACCTTCTCATACCAATGTCCAGCAGACGTACGAGTAAACCCGTATATACTCGTTATAAGCCGACCCCCTACCTTTGCCCTCCAAAACTGGGAAAACTATTGACTCGTATATGCTGAGGGTGGACCCCAGAACAGGATATCAGACCCCAGCAGTGTGTTACAGTAGCCTCACCCAGTGGTATACTAAACCCCAGTGGTAATACAGCAGCCAGGGTAATACAGCAGCCCAGGGGCTTATAGCAGCCCAGGGGTTATACCGCAGCCCCAGGGGTTACACAGCCCACAGGGGTAATACCGCAGCCCATGGGTGAATACAGCAGCCCAGGGTAATACAGCAGCCCCAGGGGTTATACAGCAGCCCCAGGGTTTATTACACTACCCAGTGATTTATACAGCCAGCCAGGGGATACAGCGCAGCCAGGTATACAGCAGCCCCTAAATGTTTATACAAGGCCCTCAGCGTTATAGCAAGCCCCATGGTTAAGAAAAAAAGCCCCAGCATATAAAGAGGCCCACAGTCATATGCAGCAGCCCCAGTAATATATACATGCCCGACGGTGATATTACAGAGCACCCAGTGGTAATATCACAGTGCCCAGCAGTAATAAGCAGCCTCAGTGGTAGTATCGCCCCAGCAGTATTACAGCAAGCCCAAGTATATTAACAGCACACAAAGAGTTTATAAACGCAGCACTCAGTGGATCATACGCCCCGCAGTTTATAAACGAGCCCCAGTGTATAAAGGCCAGCATATAGAGCACCTCACCAGGGTATATACATGCCCAGCAGTCTAAATAAGAGCAGTAGCTCCAAGGTCGGAATTATCAGCAGTTGCCAAAGTTATAACAGTAGGCCCAGTGGTATATACAGGCCCAGCAGTATATTAGTCAGCCCAGTGGTATATAAGGCCTCATCAGTATTTCAGCAGCCCCAGTTGGTATATACAGGCCCCAGCAGTATATACAGCAGCCCCAGTGGTATATACAGGCCCCAGCAGTATATACAGCAGCGCCAGTGGTATATACAGGCCCCAGCAGTATATACAGCAGCCCAGTGGTATATACAGGCCCCAGTGGTGGTATACACAGGCCCCAGTGGTGGTGTATACAGGCCCCAGTGGTGGTGTATACAGGGCCCAGTGGTGTATACAGGGCCCAGTATGCGGACCGGGGGGGGGGGGGCGCCTTTGCACACTCACCGGTCACCGAGGCCGCCGTCACCGTGCGTCTGCTGTAAGTGCTGTAAGGAGGAGGAGAGGAGGGGCGGGCAGAGCTGCAGGACAGGAAGTCCCGTCCTCCCTCCTCCGCGGCCGCCGGCGGCCAGCACGGGGCCCCCCAGCCGGGCGGGCAATGGGGCCCTCATGAGGGAAAAAATGCGCCCTGCACAAGATGGCGCCCTAGGCGATCGCCTAGGGTCGCCTAGCTGTCGTCCCGGCCCTGATTGAGAGTGATAATCAGTGATATTGTAGGGATGATCATGCCTTGCCTGGTGCCCATTGAAGTCAGCGGAATGTCTGTACAATGCAGGGGTGCACTCGGACGACCATTCCTTACCCTTTCTTTGCATTTTTTTATCATTTCCTAAAAATTTTAACTAAAAAGTGAAATAAAAACCAGAAGCTCTGTATCAACGTGATGATTTATTCCAGAATACATAACAAGTCCCTATTATATATCCCAGGAATCATCTGTTCCCAGGCCTTGAAGCCTCTGAAGTGCTGTTTTCGGTATTCTGTCCTCCTTTGTCTTCCCGCCGGTGGATTGTTTATGCCACATTATGTTTTCAGACTTGATATTTCAGCTCACAGAAGTGATGTCGGTCAGTTACTACCTTGGACATTTAGGTGCACTGAAGTCAAGATGGTTGGGTCATTGCAGTCTCTGTCGTTTCCCTGGAAGTTGAATACTATTGTATTCTTAATGGATACAATTACCCACTACGATCCTGCCGAGCAGCATTTACTAGTTATGCATGGGTCTTATGCATTTTTGGAATCTCCAAATTGCTGATATTTCGAGAAGACGTCAACAGCAGGGAAAGTCTCACGCCGAGTCATGTCGATTTGGCCAACAGCTATCTCTCCTGACCCCTCCATACATATGGGCGTTCATCATGGCGGAGCATTCATGGGTTTTGATGGGGAGAGAAGAAAAAGCAACCGTCGGACGTGTACGCTATCTCTGCTGAAGACAGAAAGATTAATGAGTACTTCACACACAGCGATATCGCTAGCGTTAAAATCAGCGACTTCACCAGCGATATCGCTGTGTGAAAAGCAGCAGCGATGGGGCCCCTGCTGTGAGGTCGCTGATCGTTACACAACCATCAGGACCATTTTTTGGTAGTTGGTCTCCCGCTGTGCAGCACACATTGGCGTGTTGAGACCAACAAGCGCCAGTTCCGAGAATGCAGGGAGCAGACGCGGGCAGCGGCACCACCACCAGCCAAATTCTTTGGTATTAATATCTTCATTTAACTCGTCTTCTTACCCCGAGACATAAGAAAGCCAGGCTGGAGTTTGCCAAAACTTACTTGAGAAATCCTAAAACGTTTTGGAAGAATGTTCTCTGGTCAGATGAGACAAAAGTAGAGCTTTATGGGCAAAGGCATCAACATAGAGTTTACAGGAGAAAAACAGAGGCATTCAAAGAAAAGAACAGGGTCCCTACAGTCAAACATGGCGGAGGTTCCCTGATGTTTTGGGGTTGCTTTGCTGCCTCTGGCACTGGACTGCTTGACCGTGTGCATGGCATTATGAAGTCTGAAGACTACCAACACATTGTGCAGCATAATGTAGGGCCCAGTGTGAGAAAGCTGGGTCTCCCTCAGAGGTCATGGGTCTTCCAGCAGGACAATGACTCAAAACACACTTCAAAAAGCACTAGAAAATGGTTTGAGAGAAAGCACTGGAGACTTCTAAGGCGGCAGCAATGAGTCCAGACCTGAATCCCATAGAACACCTGTGGAGAGATCTAAAAATGTCAGTTTGGAGGAGGCACCCTTCAAATATCAGGGACCTGGAGCAGTTTGCCAAAGAAGAATGGTCTACAATTCCAGCAGAGCATTGTAAGAAACTCATTGATGGTTACCGGAAGCGGTTGATCGCAGTTATTTTGGCTAAAGGTTGTGCAACCAAGTATTAGGCTGAGGGTGCCAATACTTTTGTCTGGCCCATTTTTGGAGTTTTGTGTGAAATGATCAATGTTTTGCTTTTTGCTTTATTCTCTTGTGTTTTTTCATTGAAGACAAATTAAATGAAGATAATAATACCAAAGAATTTGTGATTGCAATCATTTTCAGGAAGAAACTGAGTATTATCCGGCAGAATGGCAGGGGTGTCAATACTTTTGGCCACAACTGTATGCCTGGGGGAAGCCTCGTCTCCAACCTTAGTCTTGCTGATATTGTGATTCCTCTGAATTTCTGACATTCCTTGGTGAATTATTGATATGACTGATGTATCATTAGTGGCGTCAGGGTGGTCTTTCCTCAGAGAAGAGAGGTCATATTCTGCTGCCAGGTATGTACTGAGAGCTAGATTTATGTATGTAGCCTGGAAACGTATATTTATCCAGGCGATCCAGGTTAGCTATCGATATTAGTATCTCTAAGAA
This sequence comes from Allobates femoralis, assembly GCA_033576535.1. Lineage (NCBI taxonomy): Eukaryota > Metazoa > Chordata > Amphibia > Anura > Aromobatidae > Allobates > Allobates femoralis. The sequence goes on from JARQOC010000007.1 coordinate 88,109,342, forward strand.
TCTAATGTCTAGAAAAGAACATGGAAGGTAAGAGCAAAAGAAGCAATGGGAAGAGTAAGAAATTAGCTAAATGGGCAGAAACTGTATGGAGGTTGCACACAAACAATGGTGAATGTTCACCGCACTGGAGGAGGTCTTCAAATCAAGAAACATTTCACTGATGATGAAGACACGGCTCATACATAGTCTGGTCTATTCTGTAGTAACATTTCACTGGTGATGAAGACACGGCTCATACATAGTCTGGTCTATTCTGTAGTAACATTTCACTGGTGATGAAGACACGGCTCATACATAGTCTGGTCTATTCTGTAGTAACATTTCACTGGTGATGAAGACACGGCTCGTACATAGTCTGGTCTATTCTGTAGTAACATTTCACTGGTGATGAAGACACGGCTCATACATAGTCTGGTCTATTCTGTAGTAACATTTCACTGGTGATGAAGACACGGCTCATACATAGTCTGGTCTATTTTGTAGTAACATTTCACTGGTGATGAAGACACGGCTCGTACATAGTCTGGTCTATTCTGTAATAACATATGGATGTGAAACTTGGATGCTAAAGAAACAAGACAGAAGAAGAATCAACACCTTCAAAATGTGGAGCTGGAGAAGGATGTTATCAATACCATGGATGGCAAGAAGAACAAACACATCAATTCTGGAACAAATCAACCAGACATGTCACTGGAAGCAAAGATTACCAAGCTACAACTTGTCTACACATCATACAAAGAGAGAAATCACTGGAGAAGGACATCATGGTATGACAACTAGAAGGAAAAGGGTGAAAAGAAAGACCAGCAACCAAAAGTCTTGATACTGTCAACATAACTCCAGAGAAGACCCTGGTGGACCTATCTAGGCTTGAAGAAGATCCTGGTGGACCTATCATGGTTTGGAGAAGATCCTGGTGGACCTATCTAGGCTTGGAGAAGATCCTGGTGGACCTATCTAGGCTTGGAGAAGATCCTGGTGGACCAATCTAGGCTTGGAGAAGACCCTGGTGGACTAATCTAGGCTTGGAGAAGATCCTAGCGGACCAATCTAGGCTTGGAGAAGACCCTGGTGGACCAATCTAGGCTTGGAGAAGATCCTGGTGGACCTATCTAGGCTTGAGGAAGATCCTGGTGGACCTATCTAGGCTTGGAGAAGACACTGGTGGACCTATCTAGGCTTGGAGAAGACCCTGGTGGAGCTATCTAAGCTTGGAGAAGACCCTTTTGGACATAACAAGGCTTGGAGAAGACCCTGATGGACCAGTCTAAGCTGTACAAGATCGATCTTCCTACAGAGCGTTCATCCATCATGTTTCCATGGCTCGAGAGCAAGGTGAATAATAAGTCCCTACTCTAGAGATCCACCTTGCTAAACGCCAGCGGGTCTCAAAAGGATGGGGGCAGAGCAGGACTTGGTCCTGACCTATACCTGCCTGTGGAAAGCTAAATGGGCAAGGAGCACTACCCAAAAGGGGAGTATACCTCATCAGTCATAACTATTATGTGATGAGCCGTGATACCTGTATAACTAGTCTAATCTCTACTGATGAGCCCGATGATCCTTGCCATGTAACTCCTTCAATACAAACCGTTGGGATTTCAACAAGGGTACTGTGCACTATCCATCAAGGTGTCTAATAGAAACAGTAGCTAAAAATGGTGACCTTTATTAGAATACACAGATTGACAGATCCCAAAATGTTTTTTGCGCTCCATATAGGAGTCTTCATGTCACAGGTGTGTTGTGCCCTGCTGAGTCCTCTGGGAACAGAAGATCATGGTATTTGACTGATTGTAGGTCTTCTTTGGAACCTGCTTAGTCATTATCATGAGTAGAGCAGAATCATTTCCTTTAAGGGTTAAAGAGGTTAAGATTTCCTTTTGAGAATCCATGTAGCTTTAATCTCAGATTTTACCCTTATGACCACTCCCTTCCTCTATATAAACTAGCTCCTAGATCTCCTTTGCTGGTTATAGATCTTCTATGCTGACCTCTCTGGTGAATTTGTTCGAGTTGTTGTTGTGGAGTCCCTTTCTGGAGAAGCTGTTGAGTTTTTTATGTTTGTATTATTCCCGTCTGTTTGTCTCTCTCTCGTCTTTTAGCAGTAGTAAGACTAGTGTCTTGCTCCCTTACTCACTAGCTAAAGCTATCCCAGGGTCAGCCAGGGCTTAGGTACTTGAGCATGCATGGGTGGGGAAAGACCTGTCTAGGGATAATAGGGAGCACAGTGTTCAAGCTCAGAGTGTTTAGAGGGATCCTTCTTCCCTCTCCCTATTGCTAGGGCCTCCCTTTAACCTTTTCCTTGGCGTTCCCCTCCTGTTGCACCACACGCCGAGTGTCTTCTTGCAGGGACATGATACTTCATCAGGTGAAATCCTAACTCTTCTCAGCTCCGAAGCATCTCCTCCTCTGGTGCCATCGCCCACACATAAGGAACAACCATCCCTATTAATTTAACTATCTGAGGGGGCCAACTTTACCATATATTGTTCCTCCAATATAGAGGCAGCTTTTCAATGTGAATCATTTTACAATTGGATGGGGCTGGAGGACAGGACAGGTCACTACTCCTCCACCAGGAACAACAAAAGTGTAACTCAGAGTATAAGGAAAACTGCAGTAACATAACAAAGTGGCCAGGCAAATGTAAAAACATAGTACATGCATGACAAGACCCGGCTGTATAGAAGTCAGAGAAACAAGTATCAGGGAGGTGCTGGAATAAATGACCTTGGATATACAAATTTAATTCTAAATCCGCCTTTGACCCCCGGAGACATTCCCAATAAGAGGACATAGACAAGCTAAGCAAGCCAGACACTGCAGCCCTGATAAAGGCGGCCTCGCCCGCCACACCCAGCAATGGGCCACTAATTGTATGACTTCAAAGGAAACTCACCCCTCCTGACCCTACCACACTGTCACATTCCCGACCCTCTGCTCCATGAGAAACTGTTATACATCGCCTTAATAGAAAGTTCATAGTATCTGTCTGTCTGTCTATCTATCTATCTATCTATCTATCTGTCTGTCTGTCTGTCTGTCTATCTATCTATCTATCTATCTATCTATCTAATCTATCTATCTATCGTTAGGTCCAGAAATATTTAGACAGTGAAAAGTTTTGGCATTTTAGCTGTTTACCAAAACATATTCAAGATCCAGTTTTATAATCAATCTGGCCAACTCTCCGTTTTAATTTAAGGGTATTCACATCCTAATTGGATGAAGGGTTTTCCAATTACAGCTCTTTATTATGTAGTTGCCTCTTTTTCGAAAGTAATTGGACAATTATCTCAAAACCTCCTTAATGGGCTATTCCCTCATTAATCCATCATCAATTAAGCAGGTAAAAGGTCTGGAGCTGATTCCAGGTGCTGCATTTGCATTTGGAAGCTGTTGCTGTGAACCCACAACATGTGGACAAAGGAGATCTCAATTGAAGAGAGAAACAGACCATCAATCTATCTATCTATCTATCTATCTATCTATCTATCTATCTACAGTTGAGTCCAGAAATATTTGAACACTGAGAAGTTTTGTCATTTTAGCTGTTTAGCAAATCATATTCAAGCTACAGTTATATAATCAATCTGGGCTTAACGTGACAACTCTCGGCTTTCATTTTTGATAATCACATCCTAATTGGAGGAAGTGTTTAGGAATTAAAGCTCTTTAATATGCAGCTGCCTCTTTTTCAAGGGGCCAAAAGTGATTGGACAATTATCTCAAAAGCTCCTAAATTGGCTGCATGGGTGATTCCCTCATTAATCCATAATCAATTAGGCAGGTAAAAGGTCTGGAGCTGATTCCTGGTGCTGCCATTGCGTTTGGTAGCTGTTGCCATGAACCCACAACATTTGGACAAAGGAGCTCTCAATTGAAGAGAAAGGGCCGCTTCACACTGCGGCGTGATCTGGTCCGGTTCTGTCCGGGATGCCCTGACAGCTGCGGACCGGATCAGCACACAGGACTGGGGGGCTATTATACTCTCCGGTCCTGTGTGCAGCGCACGCAGCTGCAGCCACTGACAGGTCAGGACCGCGGCACCCGTGTTCCTGACTTATCAGCAGCGGGAACTGCGTGCGCTGCACACCGGACCGGAGAGCATAATAGCCCCCCAGTCCTGTGTGCTGATCCGGTCCACGGCTGTCAGGGGCATCCCGGACAGAACCGGACCGGATCACGCTGCAGTGTGAAGCGGCCCATACAGACCATCAATCTATCAATCTATCTATATCTATCTATCCTATCTATCTATCTATCTATCTATCTATCTATCTATCTATCTATCTATCTATCCTATCTATCTATCCTATCTATCTATCTATCTATCTATCTATCTATCTATCTATCTATCTATTAGTGCATCTCAATGAATTAGAATATTATCAAAAATCAATATTATATTGTCATGTTTCTGGGAACCCTGAAAGGAGTTTACTAATAAATCAATATTACATTCACCCTTTGATGTCTCGTTTTTAACCTTCATCCTCCCTACTTTAATTTCCTGAAAAAATGACCTTTGGGTTTTCATTGCTTGTAAGCCATAATCATCAACATTAACAGAAATAAACACATGAAATAGATCCCTCTGTGTGTAATGACTCTATATAATATACAGTGCCTACAAGTAGTATTCAACCCCCTGCAGATTTAGGTGGTTTGATAAGATGCAAATAAGTTAGAGCCTTCAAACTGCAAACGAGAGTAGGATTTATTAACAGAAGCATAAATCTTACAAACCAAAAAGTTATGTTGCTCAGTTGAATTTTTATAAATTTGAAGCATAAAAGTGTGGGTCAATTATTATTCAACCCTAGGTTTAATATTTTGTGGAATAACCCTTGTTTGCAATTACAGCTAATAATCGTCTTTTATAAGACCTGATCAGGCCGGCACAGGTCTCTGGAGTTATCTTGGCCCATTCCTCCATGCAGATCTTCTCCAAGTTATCTAGGTTCTTTGGGTGTCTCATGTGGACTTTAATCTTGAGCTCCTTCCACAAGTTTTCAATTGGGTTAGGGTCAGGAGACTGACTAGGCCACTCCATCACCTTGATTTTTTCCCTCTTGAACCAGGCCTTGGTTTTCTTGGCTGTGTGCTTTGGGTCGTTGTCTTGTTGGAAGATTAAATTACCACCCATCTTAAGATCCTTGATGGAGGAGCGGAGGTTCTTGGCCAAAATCTCCAGGTAGGCCGTGCTATCCATCTTCCCATGGATGCGGACCAGATGGCCAGGCCCCTTGGCTGAGAAACAGCCCCACAGCATGATGCTGCCACCACCATGCTTGACTGTAGGGATGGTATTCTTGGGGTCGTATGCAGTGCCATCCAGTCTCCAAACGTCACGTGTGTGGTTGGCACCAAAGATCTCGATATTGGTCTCATCAGACCATAGAACTTTGAACCAGTCTGTCTCAGAGTCCTCCAAGTGATCATGAGCAAACTGTAGACGAGTCCTGACATGACGCTTTGAAAGAAAAGGTACCTTACGGGCTCGTCTGGAACGGAGACCATTGCGGTGGAGTACGTTACTTATGGTATTGACGGAAACCAATGTCCCCACTGCCATGAGATCTTCCCAGAGCTCCTTCCTTGTTGTCCTTGGGTTAGCCTTGACTCTTCGGACAAGCCTGGCCTTGGCACGGGAGGAACCTTTCAAAGGCTGTCCAGGCCGTGGAAGGCTAACAGTAGTTCCATAAGCCTTCCACTTCCGGATGATGCTCCCAACAGTGGAGACAGGTAGGCCCAACTCCTTGGAAAGGGTTTTGTACCCCTTGCCAGCCTTGTGACCCTCCACGATCTTGTCTCTGATGGCCTTGGAATGCTCCTTTGTCTTTCCCATGTTGACCATGTATGAGTGCTGTTCACAAGTTTGGGGAGGGTCTTAAATAGTCAGAAAAGGCTGGCAAAAGAGATAATTAATCCACACATGTGAAGCTCATTGTTATTTGTGCCTGAATTACTTCTTAATACTTTAGGGGGACCAAACAGAATTCTGGTGGTTTGAGGGTTGAATAATAAATGACCCTCTGAATTAGCTTTTAACGCTTTAACAAAAAATGCAGTGCATTTCCCACTTCCAGGCTGATCTACAGTCCAAATGTCACAATGCCAAGTTAATTCCGCATGTGTCAACCAGCTAAATCTGCAGGGGGTTGAAGACTACTTGTAGGCACTGTATGTGTTTCACTTTATGTATTGGATTACTGCAATAAATTAACTTTTTGATGATATTCTAATTCATTGAGATTGAGTAGTATATTATCGGATATTATACATTGTATGTATCATAGTTATTTCTGTGTACTGTGAGCGGTGGAGCACGTCCCTCTCCTCTATGAAGTTTTTGCTGTTTCGGTTGAAGCTGATACTTTGTTTAATATGGAAATTGTTTCCTTTTCATGCTAGGAGGCATTGTTCTGTCTAATTATTAACTATTTTCTGCAGATTTATCAGTCTTCACAATCATTTTCATGTTCAGGACATATATTCTGGTTCGTTTACTAAACAAATATTCCTTCTTCACTAAACTCTTCGTCTCTTCAGGTTTCTGCAAATTTCCCTTTGCCGACTTGTGTTATTTTGCGATGCATTCAGGATTTGTATATAAATATAAGAAACAAAACACGGACAGAACGATTTACCCCAAAAGGCCTATATGGCCAAATATTAGGTTTTAACGTGGTAATCCCATCTGGGGCATGTATGGCATATCCATAGGATTGAGGTTTATACCGACCGCTCGGCCAAGATCTGCCTTGGGAAAGTGTCTCCATCTCGCTCATTTGTGGCTAACTCTATTCATTTGTATGGGTGATTGTAATAGAAGAGACACAGCTGATCAGAAGTAAAGGAGCTCATCCCTCTGCTGAGCCCTTCAGCCTCGTATTACCAAAATTATAGATAGGGCAGTGCAGTCCCTGAGCCAAAAAGGTGCGGGTCACCGCTGATCCTGCAAACCTAATCCATTCAATTTCCTTCCTTTTATTGGGTAGCCATATGCCATAGTGGCGGAGTCATAGCACATCTTGACTGTCTGATTAGTCAGATGTCTCTTTGTTTGTATTTGGTGTTTGTCTCGTTTTCAGACCCTTGTAAACATTGGAAAATGTTACTTTAAACCTACCCACAATTTCGAAGAGGGAAAGTATACTCTGGCAGTGTTACCTTGTGAATACGTAGGGTGGACATCTCATTGGCTTAAGGGTCCAATTGACCAGTGGCACACAGATCTTTACTAATGGTTTAGGGACCTTTTGACCAGTGGTGCATTGATCTTTACCAGTGACTTAAAAGTATGATTGACCAGTGACAGGTAGACCTTTACCGATGGTTTAAGGGATCGGTTGACCAACGACACATAGACTTTTACTGATGCTTTAAGGGTTTGATTGACCAGTGGCACGTAGATCTTTGCCAATGGCTTAATTGTCTGATCGACCAGAGGCATGTAGACCTTTACCAATGGTTTAAGGGTTCAGTTGACCAGTGGCAAGTAGAACTTTACCGATAGTTTAAGGGTCTGGTTGACCAGTGGCACGTAGACTATTACTGATGGCTCTAGGATCCGATCAACCAGTAGCATGTAGACCTTTATCAATGGCTTAGTGGTCCCATTGACCAGCAACATATAGACCTTTACCGATGGTTTAAGGTCCAATTGACCAGCAGCACATGGACCCTTACCGATCATTTTAGGGTCCAATCAACCAGGAGAACATAAAACTTTACCAATGGTTTGAGGGTGTGGTTGACCAGCGGTGTGTAGGCTTTTACTGATGGCTTTAAGGTCAGATCGAGCAGCAGCACATAGACCTTTACCAGTGGCTTAAAGGTCCAATTGTCTAGCAGCATGTAGACCTTTACCAATGGTTTAAGAGTCTGGTTAATCAGGAGTAGGAAGACCTTTACCAATGATTTAAGGCTCCGATCAACACCAGCAACAAGTAGACCTTTACCAATCAGACCAAAGTAAATGATACGCTCTGTGCGGTCTACACTTGTTTGCTCAGTGTGCACAGGCTGCCATAGTTCTAGGCATTGTGAGTCCTTTCTACAAAAGGCAACATAGTGCAAAGAATGATGATCTTTTGTGCTTCGATTGCAGGTGTTCTCGTTTATCCGGTGATCAGCAGCTCTTTAATTGGCAAGATAGGAAGGAAGTATATAATGCTTGTAATGTGCAGATATAGGGTCAATCTGCAGGTTACTATCTCTATTCACCTGGCACCTGAGAGAAAACAAGCTTTATATCTCCTGGGAGCCACTGGTTTTCAGACAGTCAGACTTGCCCGGATTGGCTACAGTTACCACTTACAGCGCTGAAAGTGGTGGCTGTAAACTGGCTCTGCAGTGATGTGCTGCTGTGAGCTGTCAGTCAAAGTACCAGGGTGCAAAATATACTCAGAGGTGATTGAAAACGAGCCGACACGCCTGTATGACTGAAAGCCGACGGCTCAGTGGACAAGCCCTTTAACATGCAGATTAACCCTATATCTGCAGATTATCTGTTATCGAACATGACAGATTCCCTTTAAGGACTCTCATTTGTTACTTAGTGTAACCGCTGCTTAACAGAATGGCAAGAAGTCTTAAGTGGATGTGTTGATTGGCTTCAGAGTGCAAGATTATGACTGAGGGCTCACTCACACAAGCGTAAACATTGGATGAGTGCTATCACAGCAAACACAGGGTAGCGAGGTGTTCAGGTGAGAGGAAGTGCTCGAGAGGGGTGGACTACAGCTGTTTCATGCTGATTGCGCTTCTACATGTCCAGTCACCATGAAACAGCTGTAGTCCCATCCCTTCCGGGCACGTCCTCTCCCCTGAACACCTCGCTACCCTGTGTTTGTTTTTACCAAGAGATACAATAAAATTTCTTTTACTTTAACCTGGATGACTGCCTCTATCTTCATTGAATGTCTGCACGGACTGTCCCCTCCATCTGGGATTACAAGTGAGCACCGGCCGTGGTTTCCCTTGGATGGCGTCCATCCGGAAGTATTATCTCATGGTATGTGATTACCCTGCCTTTTGGTTTTGTGCTGGTGGTGCCGTCTCTTGACCTTATGTCCTTGCCTATTTCTATCTGATCTTTTATTGGATAGCGCTAAGACCAGTCCTATGGGGCAGTGAGAAATAAATTGCTGCATGCACTGAGTGGCAGCACCGATCAGTTGGCTTGCCCCCATTCAAGTGTATGGGTGCATGGAAATCATTGAACTGCACTTGGATGGCATCTGAGTGCAGTCTGATTTTTAAGGATTCGCACAATGGAGAAGATGGAGGATTTGTGTTTTCTAGACACTATGCTGACCCTCAGAGTTTGATCGGTGTCATTACCATGATCGATCCGATCCTCTTGCATGAGAGACCCCAGCCTAAGTGTGAAGATCTGAATAAGGCTGGGGTCAGACAGGCGTATAACACGGTCAATGATCACGTCAAAGTGCCCGGAGGACTGGCTGATAGCTCCCCTGACCTGAACATGACAGCTTTCTATTTAGCTCTCACGTTGGGTCAGGGGAGCTGACGGCCAGTCCGGGCATTTTGATGCAATCGTTCTCTGTGTTATACGGCCGTCTGACCTAACCCTACATGTGCTGATCGCAGAACAGAGAACAATTGACATCACTACTCTGCGGACATCAGTGAAGGTGCGGATGGCTGCTGTTCTTGCTGACGTCTTGCATTTTTGCATGCACAGTGTATTTTTTCACTGTATGACCCAATTTTTGAAGTAGTTTAACTACGTGAAGCAGCAGAGGTAATGACCAAAAACACAGGTTCTAATATAAGAGCATCAAACCCTCGTCTGGCCTTCCCGTTATCGTGTCGGTGCTGCACGCAGACAGCTGCAGTAGGGATATACCCAGCTGCTCTTAGTACCCCTAATTGCTTTGATACAGGGGAAATCTCTCACTTATCCCCATGCCAAGCTCTATTCACAATATAGACAAGTTCAGGCCAACAAGGCCCCGGTGCCAGGACTGAGGATGGCTCGCTGGGTGGAGCGGCACAGGAGGAAGCCATTCTTTTGTCCCTATTATTTTGATAACAGATGCTAAAAGCCCCATCACAGGTGAGATGCAGGTGAGCGCTCGGCGCAGCCTGGCAGTCAGAGCACTCACTTCATTTCTCCTAACAAGACTTCTCCTTGTTAGGGTTTTAGGCCAGTGAACTTCTAGGATTACAGCGGTGTGAAAGGAACATGCTTTTCTTAGCATGTAAGACTGATCCACAATAACAGGGCACTTTTACCCTGAGCCTCTCATTTGCATCTCAGGGGTTTTTTTTCACTCTTCTTTTCTACTCATTATTACTCAGTGGAGCTGCTTGTAGCTAAAGAGAAAAGAGCGGCTTGTTCTGCTTTAAAGAGCTTAGGAAGAGAGATAAATTTGTCTCTTCTTAGCCTAATTATTCTGTTCAGCTCTGGGCAAGATGCCCAAAGTAACCACAGGGCCGGTGAAGGTGGAGACGGGCGACAGCGGGCGCGCTCACCCATGTAACACCGCTACCGCACCAATCACATGGTTTAATGTAAGAAAATCAATACAAGCAAAGAAAGTAACAAGATTTACACAGATGTAATCTATCTACTGTATCTATCTATCTATCTATCTATCTATCTATCTATCTATCTATCTATCTATCTATCTATCTATCTATCTACTTATCTATCTATCTATCTATCTATCTATCTATCTATCTATCTATCTATCTATCTATCTATCTATCTATCTATCTATCTATCTATCTGTATTATTTTATCTATCTATCTATCTATCTATCTATCTATCTATACTATCTATCTATCTATCTATCTCTATTTCTATCTACTCGTATCTATCTATCATCTATCCCTATCTATCTATTTACCATCTATCGATCTATTTATATCTATCTATCATCTATCCCTCTATCCATCCATCTATCCACTGTATCAGTCTATCATTCTATCTATCTATATCTATCTATCTACTGTATCTATCTATTCATCTATCACCTATCCTCAATCTATTTACCATCTATCGATCTATTTATATCTATCTATCTATATCTATCTATCTATCTATATCTATCTATCTACTGTATCTATCTATTCATCTATCACTATCCCTCAATCTATTTACCATCTATCGATCTATATTATATCTATCTATCTATATCTATCTATCTATCTATACTCTATCTATTTACGTATCTATCTATTCATCTATCACCTATCCCTCAATCTATTTACCATTATCGATCTATTTATATCTATCTATCTATCTATCTATCTATCTAAAAGAGAAAAAACTGCACAGCACTCACAGACTAAATGTGAACTGGTGCCGCAGGGACGCTGGGTCAAATAACTAAAAGGTTCTTGCAGCATCAGTTATCTACATGAGTACAAATGCTAACAAGCTGTATGTATATGAGAAAAAGTTTAAAAACGTACGTTTTTTCAAAAACTCAAAATATTATCTTTTATTTCTGAGTTCTTGGTACTACATTGGCCAATGTCTGCTATGCTCATCAACTGCGACAATGACTTCAGTCTGATGAGTCCTACGCTGATATCCTGTCTCCTTGTCCACCACCACCTCTCAGTGGGCAGATCCATCTTGACCATCATTGGCAATGTTGCTTGCTCATCAACTGCGACATCTAGGGTCAAGATGGAGTCTGCCAATGAGAGGTGGGCGTGGACAAGGAGACAGGGATGTCAGCGATAGATCATCAGACTAAAGTCACTTTGTCGCAGTTGATGAGCAAGCAGACATTGGCCAATGTATGTCCCAAGAACTTCGAATAAAAAGATAGATTTTTGAGTTTTTGAAAAACTAAGTTTTTAAACTTTTTTCTCATATACATATAGCTTTTAGCATTTGTACGTCATTGGTAGTAACTGAGTGCTGCAAGAACTTTTCTAGTTATCTATCTATCTATCTATCTATCTATCTATCTATCTATCTATCCATCATCTATGCCTCTATCCATCCATCTGTCTACTGTATCTGCCATATCTATCTACTGTATCTATCTGTCTTATCTATCATCTACAGAGGCATCTCTGATGTCTCGTGGAATAAGGCAGCGTGGTGTTTAACCCTTCATCCTCCCTACTCTATATGCACCACGCTGGGGACTGCAGCAGCCGTGATCTGCTTTTATAGTGGTTGTGACTCTCACAACCACACAAGGTGAAGCCTCTGATACCTATTTAGGTCATATTTTATCTATCAGACCCTTCATCCTCCTACTTTAATCTTGTAAGATAATGACCTTTTGGTTTTCATTGGCTGTAAGCCATAATCATCAACATTAACATAAATGAACACTTGAAACATATCCCTCTGTGTGCAATGACTCTATATAATATGTGCGTTTCACTTTATGTATTGAACTACTGAAATAACTTAGCTTTTTGATGATATTCTAATTAATTGAGATGAACCTGTGTCTCTCACTCTATCGATCATCTATCCATTCATTATCTATCTACAGTTGCCATCAAAATTCTTCAACCCCATTGCAAATTCGGTTTATTTGCAAAAGTTACCAGCTTTCCACTGTGTTAAATAAAGAAATGAAACAAGAAATACGTATCTATCTCAACACAACTAACTGAACAAGTGTTTTCACCAAATCCAGCACTAGCATCTTTAGTACTTAGTCGTGCCCCTTTGGCTGTTATAGCCTACTGCAAACTTGATACATAGCATAATCCAAAATACATCCGGCACTGGTAAAAGGTTCAACTTTAATTTATGTCATTTTACCCTGTGCAGGTTGCAGTGCCAGATGAAGCATAGCAGTTCCATAATATCCCCGAGCGCACACCGTGCTTTACTGTAGGCATCAATGAGCCACCACCATGCTACACTGTGGGATCACTGAGCCTCCTCTGGGCTTCATTATAGACATCACCATGCCACCACCATTCTTCACTGTAGACACCACCAAGCCACCACCATGGTTTACCGTAGACATCACTGAGCCCCCGCCATGCTTCACTGTAGACATCACTGAGCCCGCACCGTGCTTCACTGCAGTAATCACTGATCCCTTGCTAAGCTGTAATATAGTTATCACTGAGCCCCACCATGCTTCACTGTAGACATCACTGAGCCCGCACCATGCTTCACTGCAGTAATCACTGAGCCCACGCTATGCTGTAATATAGTTATCACTGAGCACCCACCATGCTTCACTATAGTCATCACCAAACCACTGTCATGCTTCTCTGTAGACATCACTGAGTCCCCGCTATACTTCACTATAGGCATCAATGAGTCCCCACTATGGTTCATTATAGGCATCACTGAGCCCTGCCCGTGCTTCACTATAGGCATCACTGAGCCCCCACTATAGTTGACTACAGGCATCTCTGAACCCCCACAATGGTTCATTATAGGGATGACTGAGCCCCCACTTATTTTTAAATAATGACCTCATGCTTTCATGTGCTGTAAGCCACAATCATTCACTTAACCAAAATGATCACTTTGAAACAGACACATCTAACTGTGAAATGAACTCTATATGTTCACTGTATGAATCATGACTACTGCATATGGTTTTTGTAGATCATATCTAATTAATTAGATAAACCTGTAAGCCCACCATCTCTATGACATCACTATCCCATGTCATTATTATCATGTTGCCATCAAATGCTCACCCATTGCAAATTCGGTTTATTTAGCAAAATTACCAGCCCCGTATTTAAATAATAGCACATGACCTGAATTGTACTATTAAACAATCAACTGAAGCACCAAACCAGCATGCTCTTTAGTAGTTAGTCATGCCCGCTGTGCTATCCACTGCAAACATCACAAGCATATCCAAAAGATCCACACTGTAAAGTTCAAACTTAATTTGTTCATTTTACCCATCACACGTTTCAGTGCCAATTGAAGCATCACCCATGTTCCTATAATCCCCGAGCCTACAGTGCTTACTGTAGACATCATGAGCCACTGCCATGCTTCACTGTAGGATCACTGAGCCTCCATCTGCTTCATTGTAGACATCACACCCACCCCAACATGCTTCACTGTAGACATCACTGAGCTCCCAACATGCTTCATGTAAACATCACTGAGCTCCCACCATGCTTCACTGTAGACATCACTGAGCCCCCACCATGGTTCACAGTAGTGATCACTGAGCCGATGCCATGCTTTACTATAGGTATCACTGAACCCCCACCATGCTTCACTATAGGCATCACCAAACCACCATGTTTCTCTGTAGACATCACTGAGCCCCACCATTCTTCACTATTAGGCATCACTTAGCCCACACTATGGTTCATTATAGGCATCACTGAGCCCCCGCCGTGCTTCACAAAAGCCATCACTGAGCCCCCACATTATGGTTCATTATAGGCATGACTGAGCACCCACAATGCTTCACTATACACATTACTGAGCCCCCGCCATGCTTCATTGTAGAAATGACTGAGCCCCGCCATGCTTCACTGTAGACATGACTGAGCCCCTGCCATGCTTCACTGTAGACATCACTGAGCCCTGCATGCTTAACTGTAGTATGACTGAGCCGCGCCAAGCTTCACTATAGGCACTGAGCCCTGCCATGCTTCACTGTAGCATCACTGAGCCCCACATGCTTCACTATAGGCATCACTGAGCCCCGCCATGCTTCACTGTAGGCATCACTGAGCCCCCACCATGCTTCACTATAGCATCACGAGCCCCCGCCATGCTTCATTTAGCCCACGAGCCCCGCCATCACTGTAGACATACTAGAGCCCCACCATGCTTCACTTAGACATACACATAGCACTCCCCACTATGCTTCATATAGCATCATGAGCTCCACTATGCTTCAACTATAGACATCACTGAGCCCCTGCCATGCTTCACTGTAGACATCACTGAACCCCTGCCATCACTGTAAGACATTATAGAGCCCCCACCATGCTTCACTATAGACATCAATGAGCCCCCACTATGGTTCATTATAGGCATCACTGAGCCCCACTATGCTTAACTATAGACATCACTGAGCCCCTGCCATGCTTCACTATAGACATTACTGAACCCCCACCATACACTGTATAACCTATTAATAGAGCCTTCACCATGCTTCACTGTAGACATAACCAAGCTCCAGCCGTGGTTGTTCACTGTAGACATTATTGAGCCATGGACATGCCTCAATTATAAAATCCAGCTGTTGGCTTATATTGCTAGAAGTGGTTCCTGGCACAACAAGTAAGACAAGCCATAGAAATCCTTTGTGCTGCCTCTTTCATAGAATTAGATTTTTATATCCTTTGGCCTTTAATAAATTTAGTCTTGAGGTGTTTTGATTTTTGACATTTAATCAGCGTAAGACTGGTTTATATCCCGCGCTCTGTGTCCTCATATCTGATACAGGAGACAGCCACATAGCTGCAGCTTCTCGTCTTATACTTTATGTATTGTAATCTTGTCCATGCACCAAGAGTAAGTCTCTATATATCACAAAGAGTAAACCAATTACTCTTAACTGTACCATGCGTACAAATCTACTGAATCATCCTGACAACATTTCTTCTCTTCCACATGACGTCGTTCTCTCCTAGGAACAATAATGCCCATCATTTTACTTTCTCACATGCTTTCATAATACCTTCACAAATAATCTCTATCATCTCAATCGTAATGTTGGGTCCAATAATATTCAAATAGTGGCAGAAGTTTCCTAATTTTACCTCCGTACCTTCAATATAATGGACCCAAAAAAGGTGGTTGTGTTCAGATTCATACAAATTTATTCTGATTAACCCCATAGAAAGGTTCGCATTTTACAGTAGAAGCTAATGGCCTGTAAACAGCTGACAACACAGCAAAGGGATCTCATTGCCAAACATTCACCGTCAGGAAAAGGGTAAAAAGAATAGTTAACTCATTAAATCTACCATGGACCCTATGCAAACTTTATCAAGACGTAGATAAAATTTTGCACAATAGAGACATTACCTCGAAATGGACGGGTCTCAAAAATGTACCGTATGTAAAAACAAGAAGAAAATTGGTTTGGCTGTCAAGAGTTCCACAGCAACATTAAAGGAGCTGCAGAAATTTCTGGTTGTGTACTGCATGTGACATCAATGTCCGGTATTCTTCACAAGTCTGGGCTGTGGTGTACGGAAGCAAGACAAAAGCCTTTTCTTACAAAGGAAAACATTCAAGCCTGGCTATGTTTTGCCAAAACCTATATCAAGTCTGTCAAAAGCAAGTGGCAATTATGTTATATTTGATTAAACCAAGGTGGAATTTATTACCTATTCTTCCAAAAGCTGTAAAGCGAACACTGAACATCAACAAAAGATCCCCCTACCTACAGTGAGGTATGGTGGAGGCAGCATTGTGCTTTGGGCTGTTTTTTTGGCATTTGCAACGGGGCTTTAGTCAAGGTGGATGGGAATTATGAACAGTTCCAAATATCAGCAAATTTGCATCAAAAACCTTAAGGCCTTGCATAACGCTGAAGATTTTAAGGCATTTTACCTTTCAGCAAACAACGACTGTAAGCAACATCAAATTAGAAAAATAATGGTTTTGCCAGAAGAAGATGAAAGCATTGGAGAGACCCCGACCTGAATGTATCAGAAACACTGTGGGTGACCTGAAGAGGGCGCTGTACATAGGAGATGTCCCCCCGATATGACAGATGTGGCGTTACTGCAAGAAAGTGGGGGCAAAGACCCCCAACTCTAGATATGCCATGTGATAGACTCACACCTAAGAAGACTGAATACTGCCAGAATTCATAGGGGATCGGTCATCAATAAAAAGTAGGAATGTATAGCCATTTATATCTACTGTATATGAACGTGTGACTCCAATGAGCATGCATGTGGTGTGTAAGCTCCAGACATTGACTTATCTCTCCTCTCACATCATCTGTCTGCCAATAAAGTTCAGAAATACATTAAAGGGAACCTGTAATGTCCTTTTTTGTTATTATACCATCACCAATATTATTTAGATCACTTAGTGTTCATTAATAACCTTTTTTTTTTAAATAAAATCAATGTATTTATCCGAGAAAAGCATTTTTGATACTTACATACTATCATTAGCTAGCTGGGCAAACAGTCATACAGTCATCGGGGGTGGTTAATAGTTAACAGTTCAGCTGAAATTTAGAAAATGCTGAAAGGACCTGTGTGATGTCACGACCATCTGACTATAATAGGTGGAGCTAAGTCTACATAGGCCTTAACGGTTTAGCTCTGTTACAGTCACATGGTCATGACATCACACAGGTCCTTTATACAGAGCACTCAGCCTTGATACAAGTTCAATGACAGATCTGTTAACAGTGAACCGCCTGGATGACTGCATGACTGTTTGCCCAGCTAGCTAATGAAAATATGTAAGCATCTAAAATGCTTTTGCTTGGAGGGTCTTGATGAATTTCAGCTAATATATATGAGGGTTCTTTGTTGTCCCCTAATTTTAGGAGATTGTGAACGCAGAAAATCACACATATATAAAGAAGAACTGGACGAAGGCTCAGAACTTCCCTTTATTCTTAGTCAATATCAGCTTCTCATTACTCATTATTGAGCTTGTTCTGGATTATTCATCACCCATACTTGGGTCACACTCCCTCTAATGTTATACACTGCCATTACGTAATGGTTACTTTGTTACCTCATTGCTATTTTTCCTCCTAGGTCCTTATAACAAGTTTCTTGTCTTTTCTTTGGAATATAAGTTTGACTGTCTTTCTTAATTCTGCATTCTTACAATTATTCACCCACTTTTGTGACAATCATCTTTAGAACTTATTCGAGTTGCTGTGATCTACTGCAACCGTGATGCTTAGCCAGACAACCGCGTCTGAGGAATCTTGGCCCGCTCCTCGTCGCTAATGGCTTTCAGTTCTCTAATATTCTTGGGATCGGAGCTGCAATTGTCTTCTCCAAATCACCTCAAATATTCTTTTATGAGGTTTAAGTTAGACAACTGTGACGACCACTCCAGAATCTTCCAGCATTTCTTCTGAACCAAGACTTGGTCAATGTTGAGGAATGCTTGGGATTGTTGTCCTGTTTGAAGGCTAATGGAGCCAAGTAAATTAAAAAATTTCAAAAAACAAAAAATTTTGGAATGGACCAATGAACTTAGAATCGTCTTGCAATGAACCTTTAAATGGATGTTTTTGGTGGAAAGCTAAACCTTGTCTCCAGACGTTGGTAACAGCTTGACCGTGCCTATCAGCACTCTTCTTCGCCGCAGCCAAAATTGGTTTGCACCTTAGTCTACATGTTATAAACATCCTGACAGATGGAGATGTAGCTCTCGACCAACAAGACTCTGAAACTTGTTCTAGACGAATTCGGTCCAAAGAACCAAATCTGGCCAATGACCTTGATGGGAATGAAATAAACTTTACAAGTATTGTGCCATGAACTGATTGATCTTCTCAGTTTGCCTATTTCTTTTAGAGTGATTGACAGTGGGAAAGTTTTAGATTCTTTCAGAGCGTTCAGCACCTGGAAACAAATTGTCCATCATGGTCAGATAATACACAAGCTAAGGCTGCTTTCACATAACGATTTTCGGTCATCCGATTGTATCCGTTTCAAAACGGATACAATCGGATCCGAAATCGGACCCCATGTTCCCCTATGGGAATCGGATGGGAATGGATGTGCCACTATTGGCATCCGATTTTGGCACCATCCGATCCCATCCGATGTAATCACGGGCACAAAATCGTAGCCTGCTATGATTTTATGTCCGTGACTCACATCGGACAGCCTCGGATCACTGCTGATCCGAGGCTGTCCGATGTGCCCACAGCATGGGAGCCTATGGACATCGGATCTGAGTTCACCTCGGATCCGATGTCGGCTCCGTATCCCCTGTCTCTCCCTGCTTCTTCTCCTCCATCTTCTGCCCTCTCCTATTCTATATGCTGTGACCCCGCTATTCTTTACTGTGCCCCCTCTTCTCTATCCTCATCTATCCTGTCCCCTGTCCTCTCCCTGTATGTAAAAAAATTAAAAAAACTCCTCCGGGAGTATACATCACCTGTCACCGGCTCCAACGCTGCCGCACGATCAGGACTGAAGGACCTGTGATGATGTAAGAGCCCGGTCACATGACTCGTCAGCTGACCGGGCTCTTACATCATCACAGGCTCTTCTGCCCTGATGGTGCTGCAGCGTTGGAGCCGGTGACAGGTGATGTATACTCCCGGAGGAGTTTTTTTATTTTTTTACATACAGGGAGAGGACAGGGGACAGGATAGATGAGGATAGAGAAGAGGGGGCACAGTAAAGAATAGCGGGGTCACAGCATATAGAATAGGAGAGGGCAGAAGATGGAGGAGGCAGGAGTAGGGAGAGACAGGGGACCGCAGGATCCACACGGATTGCAGGGATCCGTATGGATCTGTGCCTGTGCGTGGGATCCCCCTTGAAAGTCGGATCCCACGGACAGGCACAAAAACGTTATGTGAAACCAGCCTAAGAGACCATGGAACCGGAAAAAAGTTTGGGCCAACTGTGGAACTGATAGAGGTCATACTAACAGAACAAAACATGACCTCTTGGAAAAATGGCCCACTACAACCCAGAAGTTGGGAACCCTTGCACCTCAGGAAGATCTGTACCAAGGTCCGTAGACCTTCCAGCCCAAGGTTCTTGTAGTATGGAGGCTGAAGAGGATCAGAAGTGCCTGACGAGAGGATTTGAACTCTACACACTGAGGACAAGAGGCCACAAATTCCATGATGTTGTTTCCGTTTTGGCCACCAAAAGAAACAAGAAGCAAGGACTTCTGTTGTTTGTTTGACACTTGAGTAACCAAAGAGAAAAGAGAAGAATTGGCCCAAGATAAGACTTGCTGGCTGAGGGCGATGGTACAAAATTGGAACAAGAAAAGTAAGAATGTTTTCATATTCAATTAAATATGAGGCACCTATTCAGAGACTTCTCGTGGATCTACTGACCTAGTTAGAGCTTCAGCCTGGAGGTGTTTCTCACCAGAAAAGTAGGCGAAGGTGAAGTCAAACCAAGAGAAGAACAGAAACCATCAAAGTAGATATCACCATTCCTCTAGAGCTTGTTTAATGGAGAAGAGCTCGCAATCACCAATAGAATGATTGCACAGGCAGTGGCGGGACAAGGCATTTTGGTGCCCTAGGCAGGTAAGGCAAACGGCGCCCCCCCCGAAATATGTCTGGGAATAAAAATGTCAGCATACTTTGAAAGTAAATTTAATTTAACAGGGACCTATAAAAGGTTCGTCCAACCACACTACAGAGACATACTGATAGGTTGTTTACATTGTGAGCCCCAATGGGGACAGTGTTCATGATGTATGTAAAGTGCTGTGGAGTTCATAGTGTAATATAAATGCAAAAAGTATTATTCTTAATATTATGTCACAATACCAGGATCTGAGGATCTTCTATTTCGAGGTCAGGGACTCTCTGATGCCATGTTGCTGCTTGTCTCGCTGTTGTCCTCTTTTGAAACTGCAGTGCGGTGGACAAGAGAGCATTAACTGGTTAATAACAAGAAGTATGGAGTGTGTACTGAGCCATAAACCCTCCCCTTACCATGAAGTATGGAGTGTGTACTGACTGAGCCATAAACCTCCTCATACCATGTCCAGCAGACATTGTAGGATTACTACCCGTATATACTCGTGTATAACCCGACCTGTGTATAAGCCGACCCCCCTACTTTTGCCCCCAAAACCTGGGAAAACCTATTGACTCGTGTATAAGCCGAGGGTGGACCCCAGCACAGGTATACAGCCCCCAGCAAAGTGGTATACAGCAGCCTCTCCAGTGGTATATACAGACCCCAGTGGTAATACAGCAGCCCCAGTGGTAATACAGGAGCCCCAGTGGTAATACAGGAGCCCCAGGGGTAATACAGCAGCCCCAGGGGTTATACAGCAGCCCCAGGGGTAATACAGCAGCCCCAGGGGTTATACAGCAGCCCCAGGGGTTATACAGCAGCCCCAGGGGTAATACAGCAGCCCCAGTGGTAATACAGCAGCCCCAGGGGTAATACAGCATCCCCAGGGGTAATACAGCAGCCCCAGGGGTTATACAGCAGCCCCAGGGGTAATACAGCAGCCCCAGGGGTTATACAGCAGCCCCAGGGGTTATACAGCAGCCCCAGTGGTATATACAGGCCCCAGAAGTATATACAGCAGCCCCAGTGGTATATACAGGCCCCAGCAGTATATACAGCAGGCCCAGTGGTGGTGTATAAAGGGCCCAGTGGTGGTGTATACAGGGCCTAGTGGTGTATACAAGACCCAGTGGTGTATACAGGGCCCAGTATGCGGGGGCCGGGGGGGGGAAGCGCGCCTTTGCACACTCACCGCGGCCGCCGTCACCGTGCGTCTGCTGTAAGGCTGCTTTCACACTGCGTTTTTCTGTGATCCGTGGCTGTCCGTTGTAAAACGGACAGCCACGGATCAGATTTTGACCCCATGTTATTCTATGGGCACGGATCACATCGGATTTGGCCTTATTGGCATCCGATTTTTGTCGGATCCGATTCTGGCCAATTTTTTGCTGTGCCCAAAATCGCAGCCTGCTTCGATTTTTGGCACAGCGGGTCAAATCGGACCGAATGGGATCCGACCTGATCCGTGCCAAATAAGGCTGCTTTCACACAGCGTTTTTTGTGCTGTCCGAGGGGATCAGACTTTTTGCAGTACCCCTCAGACAGCATCGGATCCAAACTGATGACTGCAATCGGATGCCAAATAGGCATCCGATCCCGATGTTTTGCAGCATCAGTTTGGATCCTCTCCCTGCTCCTCCTGTCACCTTGTCCCCCTCCTGTCACTCTTCTCCCCTCTGTCTCCCCTCTTTGTCCCCTCTGTCCCCCCACTTTGCAGCCCCTCTTTGCCCCCCTCTTTGCCCCCCTCTTTGCAGACCCTCTTTTCCCCCCTCTTTGCAGCCCCTCTTTGGACCCCCTCTTTGCTCCCCTCTTTGCATCCCCTCTTTGGACCCCCTCTTTGCTCCCCTCTTTGCCCCCCTCTTTGCAGACCCTCTTTGCAGCCCCTCTTTGCCCCCCTCTTTGCTCCCCTCTTTGCAGACCCTCTTTGCCCCCTCTTTGCAGCCCCTCTTTGCCCCCCTCTTTGCAGCCCCTCTTTGCAGCCCTCTTTGCCCCCCTCTTTGCAGACCCTCTTTGCCCCCTTCTTTGCAGCCCCTCTTTGGACCCCCTCTTTGCCCCCCTCTTTGCAGACCCTCTTTGCCCCCTCTTTGCAGCCCCTCTTTGCCCCCCTCTTTGCAGCCCCTCTTTGGACCCCCTCTTTGCAGACCCTCTTTGCCCCCCTCTCTGCAGACCCTCTTTGCCCCCCTCTTTGCAGCCCCTCTTTGCCCCCCTCTTTGCAGCCCCTCTTTGCCCCCCTCTTTGCAGCCCCTCTTTGGACCCCCTCTTTGCAGCCCCTCTTTGCCCTCCTCTTTGGACCCCCTCTTTGCAGCCCCTCTTTGCCCCCCTCTTTGCTCCCCTCTTTGCAGCCCCTCTTTGCCCCCCTCTTTGCAGCCCCTCTTTGCCCCCCCCTTTGCAGCCCCTCTTTGGACCCCCTCTTTGCCCCCTCTTTGCTCCCCTCTTTGCAGCCCCTCTTTGCCCCCCTCTTTGCCCCCTCTTTGCTCCCCTCTTTGCAGCCCCTCTTTGCCCTCCTCTTTGCAGCCCCTCTTTGGACCCCCTCTTTGCATCCCCTCTTTGGACCCCCTCTTTGCCCCCCTCTTTGCAGCCCCTCTTTGCCCCCCTCTTTGCAGCCCCTCTTTGCTCCCCTCTTTGCCCCCCTCTTTGCTCCCCTCTTTGCCCCTCTTTGCTCCCCTCTTTGCTGCCCCTCTTTGCTCCCCTCTTTGCCCCCTCTTTGCTCCCCTCTTTACAGCCCCTCTTTGCCCCCCTCTTTGCCCCCTCTTTGCTCCCCTCTTTGCCCCCTCTTTGCAGCCCCTCTTTGCTCCCCTCTTTGCAGCCCCTCTTTGCCCCCTCTTTGCTCCCCTCTTTGCTCCCCTCTTTGCTCCCCTCTTTGCAGCCCCTCTTTGCTCCCCTCTTTGCCCCCTCTTTGCTCCCCTCTTTGCCCCTTCTTTGCTCCCCTCTTTGCCCCCTTTGCAGCCCCTCTTTGCAGCCCCTCTTTGCCCCCTCTTTGCTCCCCTCTTTGCCCCCTCTTTGCAGCCCCTCTTTGCCCCCCTCTTTGCTCCCCTCTTTGCAGCCCCTCTTTGCCCCCCTCTTTGCCCCCTCTTTGCCGCCCCTCTTTGCTCCCCTCTTTGCCCCCTCTTTGCAGCCCCTCTTTGCTCCCCTCTTTGCAGCCCCTCTTTGCCCCCCTCTTTGCCCCCTCTTTGCTCCCCTCTTTGCCCCCTCTTTGCAGCCCCTCTTTGCTCTCCTCTTTGCAGCCCCTCTTTGCCCCCCTCTTTGCCCCCTCTTTGCTCCCCTCTTTGCCCCCTCTTTGCAGCCCCTCTTTGCTCCCCTCTTTGCCCCCCTCTTTGCTCCCCTCTTTGCCGCCCCTCTTTGCTCCCCTCTTTGCCCCCTCTTTGCTCCCCTCTTTGCAGCCCCTCTTTGACCCCCTCTTTGCCCCCTCTTTGCTCCCCTCTTTGCCCCCTCTTTGCTCCCCTCTTTGCAGCCCCTCTTTGCTCCCCTCTTTGCCCCCTCTTTGCTCCCCTCTTTGCAGCCCCTCTTTGCCCCCTCTTTGCCCCCTCTTTGCAGCCCCTCTTTGCTCCCCTCTTTGCAGCCCCTCTTTGCCCCCCTCTTTGCCCCCTCTTTGCTCCCCTCTTTGCTCCCCTCTTTGCAGCCCCTCTTTGCTCCCCTCTTTGCCCCCTCTTTGCTCCCCTCTTTGCCCCTTCTTTGCTCCCCTCTTTGCCCCCTTTGCAGCCCCTCTTTGCAGCCCCTCTTTGCCCCCTCTTTGCTCCCCTCTTTGCCCCCTCTTTGCAGCCCCTCTTTGCCCCTCTTTGCTCCCCTCTTTGCAGCCCCTCTTTGCCCCCCTCTTTGCCCCCTCTTTGCCGCCCCTCTTTGCTCCCCTCTTTGCCCCCTCTTTGCCCGACTCTTTGCCCCCTCTTTGCCCCCTCTTTGCTCCCTCTTTGCTCCCCTCTTTGCCCCCTTTGCAGCCCCTCTTTGCTCCCCTCTTTGCCCCCTCTTTGCAGCCCCTCTTTGCTCCCCTCTTTGCTCCCCTCTTTGCCCCCTCTTTGCTCCCCTCTTTGCCCCCTCTTTGCTCCCCTCTTTGCCCCCTTTGCAGCCCCTCTTTGCTCCCCTCTTTGCCCCCTCTTTGCAGCCCCTCTTTGCTCCCCTCTTTGCCCCCTCTTTGCTCCCCTCTTTGCCCCCTCTTTGCCCCCTCTTTGCTCCCCTCTTTGCCCCCTCTTTGCTCCCCTCTTTGCCCCCTCTTTGCTCCCCTCTTTGCCCCCTTTGCAGCCCCTCTTTGCTCCCCTCTTTGCCCCCTCTTTGCAGCCCCTCTTTGCCCTCCTTCTGCAGAGCTTAAAAAATAAAAAAAATCTTCATTCTCACCTCTCCACGACACCCGCGCTGCTTCCAGCTTCTTCTGATCAACAGGACCTGGCGTGATGTCACAGTCACATGACAGGTTACCGCGGTAACCGGTCATGTGACTCAACTGTGACGTCAGGCCAGGTCCTAGACGCACAGAGCGCTGGAGGCATCGCTGGATCGTGGAGAGGTGAGAATAATGATTTTTTTATTTTTAACCCTTTCATTTCACTGGATATCACTTCTGCAATGTATGGATATACATTGCAGAAGTGATATTATGGCACAGAGCGATTTTAGTGTACTGAGCATGCTCAGTACACTAAGATCGGGTCCGAGGAACTCAGCTGTTTCCTCGGATCCGCGCTCCATAGGCGCCATGTTGGAGGAGAGGAGGGGCGGGCACCGGGCAGAGCTGCAGGACAGAAAGTCCCCTCCTCCCTCCTCTCTGGCCAGCGCGGCCGCCGGCGGTCAGCACGGGGCCCTCTAGGGGGCGGGCAATGCGCCCTCCACAAGATGGCGCCCTAGGCGATCGCCTAGGGTCGCCTACCTATCGTCCTGGCCCTGTGCACAGGAGACAATATATTTGCATCTGCAGAGATGATTTTATGATTCAGAGGAATTTTGTGACAGAGCTATTCCTACAACAATAGCAGAGTCATCTACTACAAGGAGGAACTGCCAAGATGGTGTAAGACCGGAGCAGTGCATAAATGAGATTTAAGTTCCTGGAAAGCTCGAACAATGGAATCCAACCAGTTTTAAGACATAGTGCTCTTTCCAGTCATACCCGTAAGAGGAGTTCCACTTGAGAGGAATTTTTAATGAACAGACGGTAATAATTTGAAAAGCCGAGGACTCTATGGAGGGACTTTGAGACCAATAGATTGTACCAATCCAAAATAGCAAAAACTATCTCTGCTTTCATACGCAGTCTTCCAGATGAGAGGATAATTCTCAGAAATGGATTTTCATGACATTCGAAGGGAAATTTCTTCAACTTGACTCAATCACTTGACTTAATATTCATAGTGACTATAATAGGTGTTGAATGCTGTCTTCTGTTGCCCTCTTTTGTGTTGTTTAGGTTGTAAGCTCCACGCTAGTCCAATTTGGTGAGGATGGTGGCACCCTTAACCCTGTTAGCTCAGACATAATATCATGCCGCAGGGTACAGACTCCCAGAGAATTGCGCAACACAGGGAATACAACAGGGATAGTACAGGAGGAAGGCCCTGATGATAGGGGTAACCTTTTGCCACTAACCTGAGACTGGACCCTATATGGGTACTCCCCCCCTCCCCCCCTCCCATTGCAGTCACATACCTGGGCCCTCACTTGCCCTGAATTTACCCATGGTAGTGTGCAGGCTGGTGAGTACACTAGTCTAACCTCTACTATAATACAAAATTGGAAAAGGGAGACAGACAAGGAAAGTGAACACAAAAAGGATTAACTCCAAAATACCACAATTACAGCAAAACACCAGAGCAGCAATATTAACAATTCTAGACAGGTTCCTTCCACAGAGGTCAGCATAGAGATTATATAACCAGCATCAGCTGGCCAGACGTATGACTCCCTTTTATAGGGGAGGAGAGTGGTCACCAAAATTCTACTGAAATTATCCTACAAAGAACAACCAGACAGCAAAGAGTCCTTAACTCCTGTAGCATTAAAATTAAGTATATACATTTAAGTACAAGTTATGGGCCTGATCCATAAGGTGTTGTAACTTTCAGGTCTCAGACACCCATGACACATAAGGATTAATAAATAATGGTCTTCCAGTATGTGTTTTTGCAGACCCCAGTAGTCCATACATAGTCACAGAGACCCGTCGTTGTTCTTTATGAAGAAGCCTGCATTGGTCAGAGACATAGATTTTTAGATGATCTACCTTTATGGCATCACCCTCAACTGGCGATCTGGTCAGATAACCAATCAATAAGCACATAATATACAGTAAGTTTACCCACGAAAGCCCTAAAAGCATCATTGAATCAGAAAGTGACAAGTCTAAAAAATAAATATCATCAATGTGTATCACTCTAATCTGAACAATTTATCCTCTTTCATGTATGGTAAAGTTAAACCCTAGTAGATCTCTCCTCTTTTGCCAAGAGTCTGGGGTTTCCCAATTTGGCCTGGAGTGCGGAACAGTTTGTGCGAGAATGATCCAGTTTACTACAATAGAGACAAAGTCCACCAGTGAGTCCTTTCAGCAGAGGACAATGTTTTCTTGCCAATGTGTCTGGGTTTTCCATTATGGCCCTTTTTGGGAAGAGATTTTGAGAAAACTCATGAATGAAGGACACAGGAATCTCGGGCGTTCTCGTTTGGCCTCCCTTTAAAATGTAAATCTGCTCTCAAGGCAAGTAAAATTAGGTCCTCAAAGGAAGATGGCACAACCCCAGCCAGAAAACTCATCTTTGATCCAACTAGATAGGTCGGCATGGAAAATAGATGAAAGAGCTCTCCCAGCCCAATTCAACAGACAGGGTGCAGAACTGGATGGCATGGAGTCGCAAAGAGTTACTGAGTGTGGAATCAGCTGTTGAGTGAATGCTATCATGATCCACAAACACACAGAAAAGATGGTAGAGAATGTATCAGAGCACCGTAAAATACGAGTCTCAGGGGAGAAGTATCACTGAGCCACCCTATGTATAAGTGTTAAGTAGAACTTCTACAGAATGAGTTACATCACTGATGGGGTAATACAGCAGCCCCCAGGGGGTATACAGTGGCCCCCAGGGGGTATACAGCGGCCCCCAGGGGTATACAGCGGCCCCCAGGGGGTATACAG
Source organism: Allobates femoralis (assembly GCA_033576535.1). Taxonomy (NCBI): domain Eukaryota; kingdom Metazoa; phylum Chordata; class Amphibia; order Anura; family Aromobatidae; genus Allobates; species Allobates femoralis. The sequence continues at coordinate 88,136,644 of JARQOC010000007.1, forward strand.
CGGCCCCAAGTGGGTATACAGCGGCCCCCAGGGGGTATACACCAGCCCCCAAATGCTGGCACTCGCCCCCCTTGTAAGGGCCCCCCCGCTGCTTATCTTACCATCCCGGTCTTCTGCACAGCGCCTCTGTCACACCAACACAGGCGGAGAGAACAAAGAGACCCACTGGACCACAGAGTCTGTGGATGCCGACGCCAGAAATACGCTGGAGACAGAAAGCAGGTTAAGGAGTTTTATTTATAATGACAAAGGAGACACGGAGCCCCTGGAGAGGGCCTCAGGGTCAGAGCCACCAGAACCTCCCACCGAAACCCTGCGACCTTGACCCCTATACAGGGATTTGACTCAGCGCAACGTGGGAGGACCAATGACCCCGGAGCCTGATAACCGACTGCCAGGCGGCACACAGTGAGAAGGGAGGCAAGAGTGGTGTAGGGATCCTCCGGCAGCAGCTGGTGACGTCTGTAGCTGGAGATCAGAATAACCGGCAGGACTGGATCCCTCTGAAAGAAAACAGAACACAGTAAGCAATATGCAAGGAACCACTGAAGCTAGCCAGACCTGGACAAGAGCTCAAGGAGCACAGTAGAACGCCCAGGCACTGGCTGATTGCAGGGATTAAACTTATATATCCACCCCTCAGCAGCGATTGGCTGAGAGGGGTGATTGGGAAGGACACACTGGCCCTTTAAGAGAGTGCACGAGTGGGCGCCCGCCCCCTATGTGCACTACCAGGAAGACAGGAGGACAGAGAAGGGCTGGAAGCTGCAGCAGCTGGAGGGGAGGACAGGGGAACGCGACCCAGACCGGCACGGCGGCGGAACACAGAGCGGGACCCGCGGTGCAGCAGGTGAGTAGCAGAAGCAGGAGCTGGCACCGACCGAGCGGCAGCAGGCGCAGGCTGGGGAGGGACAGTGACAGTACCTCCCCCCTCACGCCCCCCCCGCCCAAGACGGGCTTGAAAACGCCGGAGGAGACGGGGAGCAGCGACATCCGCCTCCGGCACCCACGACCTCTCCTCAGGACCAAAACCCTTCCAATCGACCAAGTACCAGGTCCGGCGTCCTCTCTTCTTCATGTCGAGGATGGCCTTGATCTCAAACACATCATTGTCGGAGACAGGAGGAGGATGCATACCGGGATCCTGGGAGAAGCGGTTGAGTACCACTGGCTTGAGGAGAGAACGGTGGAATGAATTGTGAATCCGCAAGGAAGAAGGTAGTTTCAATTGGTAGCATACCTCATTCAACCGTCGGAGGACGTCAAAGGGCCCAATGAAGCGTGGAGCAAACTTGAACGAAGGAACCTTCAGGCGAACATATTTAGAGGGCCGAAACAACGGAGCATCCAGGCGTCTCTTGTCCGCGTGATCCTTCATACGTCTGGTGGCTCTCTCCAGCGCCGTACGTGTCTCGGCCCAAATCTTGGCAAAGTCCCGTGCTACCTCCTCGGCCGCAGGAGTGGACGTCGTGAGAGCCAGGGGAGTGGGGATCCTGGGATGCTGTCCGTATACACACAAAAAGGGGGATTTCTGGGACGACTCACCGGTATGGTTGTTATACGACAGCTCTGCCCACGGGAGCAAGGATACCCAATCGTCATGGTGAGAGTTGACGAAGTGCCGTAAGTAGCCAGTCAGTACCTGATTGACCCGTTCGGCTTGTCCGTTGGATTGAGGATGATAAGCCGATGAGAAATCCAAGGAGATGTCGAGTTTCGTGCAGAGAGACCTCCAGAACCGGGACACAAACTGCACTCCCCTGTCGGAAACAATGTGAGAAGGAAGTCCATGTAACCGGAGAATGTGGAGAACAAACAGCTCAGCCAACTTGGAAGCCGAGGGAAGACCTGGCAGAGGAACGAAATGGCCCATTTTGGAGAAACGGTCCACCACAACCCAAATGACGGTGTTACCGGAAGAAGCAGGGAGGTCCGTGATAAAGTCCATAGCAATGTGTCTCCATGGTTCGGAAGGGACCGGCAAGGGTAGTAGTCGTCCGGCTGGCAACCGCTTGGGAGTCTTATTGCGGGCACAAGACGAGCAGGCCGAGACGAAGTCGGTTACCTCTTGACGCATCCCCGGCCACCAGTAGTGACGACCGATCAACTGGAGAGTCTTCGTCAAGCCAGCATGCCCAGCTAGCCGGGAGGAGTGTCCCCAGTGGAGTACATGTCGTCGGTCAGGCTCAGACACCAGCGTCTTACCTGGAGGAATCTGCGACAGACAGAGCGGAGCTACCACAACCATTTTGGATGGGTCGACGATGGAGCGGAGCTCCTCCTCCTGGTCATCGGCAAGGAAGGACCGGGACAGGGCATCAGCTTTGATGTTCTTATCTGCGGGACGAAAATGGAGACGATAATCAAATCGTGCAAAAAACAAAGACCAGCGTGCCTGACGAGGGTTGAGCCGCTGAGCGGACTGCAAATAGGCCAGGTTCTTGTGATCTGTGTAAATCACAACCGGGTGCACTGCGCCCTCAAGGAGGTAGCGCCACTCCTCCAATGCCATTTTGATGGCGAGTAGCTCACGATCCCCGATGGAGTAGTTTCGCTCGCTGGATGAGAAGGTTTTGGAAAAGAACCCACAGGATACCATGCGACCAGAGGAGGACTTCTGCGTGAGCACGGCCCCAGCGCCCGTGGAGGATGCGTCCACCTCCAGAAAGAATTGCTTATCCGCCACCGGTCTGTGCAGGACTGGCACAGAGGAGAAGGCACACTTAAGTGCCAGGAAGGAGGACTCGGCCTCTGTAGTCCATCCATTCACAGGGGACCCTTTACGGGTGAGCGCGGTAAGAGGCCTGACCAGATCCGAGAAATGTGGAATGAACTGCCGATAGTAATTGGCAAAACCCAGGAATCTCTGGATGGCTTTGATCCCGACGGGACGAGGCCACTTCATGACAGCCGAAACCTTCTCCGGATCCATTTCCAGGCCGGAATCGGAGATGACATATCCCAGGAATGGCAAGGAGGACCGCTCAAAGAGGCATTTCTCGTACTTGGCATAGAGACGGTTCTCCCGTAGCTGAAGAAGGACCAGCCGGACGTCTCTTCGGTGCGTGGGTAGATCTGGAGAGAACACCAGGATGTCATCGAGGTACACGACCACGCAGACGTACAGGAGGTCCCGGAAGACATCATTCACAAATTCTTGGAACACGGCGGGTGCGTTGCTCAATCCGAAGGGCATCACTCGATACTCATAATGGCCATCGCGGGTATTGAATGCCGTCTTCCATTCATCTCCAGCCCGAATGCGGACGAGATTGTATGCCCCTCGCAGATCCAACTTGGTGAAAATCCGGGAACCACGAAGTCGGTCAAACAGCTCTGGAATAAGAGGAAGAGGATATTTATTCTTTACCGTGATGGCGTTCAGACCTCGGTAGTCAATGCAAGGACGTAGCGACCCATCCTTCTTTTTGACGAAGAAGAACCCTGCACCGACTGGGGACGAGGATTTCTGAATGAACCCCCGAGCCAGACTGTCCGTGATGTATTCCGACATAGCCTGGGTCTCGGCTGGAGACAACGGATAAATACGACCTGTGGGGAGCGGCGCCCCGGGAACCAGTTCGATGGGGCAGTCATATGGTCTGTGCGGTGGTAGGGTCTCTGCCTCCCTCTTGTCGAATACATCCGCATAGCCCCAATAGGCTGATGGCAAGTCAGGCATGGATGACGGAGAGGGAGGCAGGCGGGCAGGACGGACGGACAGCAGGCAGCGGCTATGGCAGGTCGGGCCCCAACGCTGGACCTCCCCAGTTCGCCAGTCGATGACTGGTTCATGCGTGCGTAGCCATGGCAGACCTAGCATGAATGGGGGAGACAGCGTAGGCAACACGTAAAAGGAGATCCTCTCCGTATGGAGGGCTCCGATCCGTAGTTCTACCTCATCCGTGATGTCCTCGACGGAGTCCTGCAGGGGTCTTCCGTCGACAGAAGTGATCATACGGGGATGCTGCAAGGAGCGTACCGGGATGCCGTACCGCAGCGCCACATCACGTTGTATGAAATTACCTGCCGAACCCGAATCCAAGTATGCTGATTCCGAAAACCGTCTATCGCCAACCTTGACCTGTATGGAGATAGTTAAGGGTAGAGAGGAATCGCTCTCACCTAGGATGGCCTCTCTTACCTGTCCTAGGTGGAGGAGTTTTCCGGCCTCTTGGGGCATTGCAGGCGGAAGTGGTTGGATCCCCCGCAGTAGAGACACAGTCTTCGAGCGACTCGCTCCTCTCGTTCTCGAGGACTCAGCCGAAGACGATCCACTTCCATGGGCTCTTGAGCGCCAGCAGAAAAAGACGAGGGAACCGGTAGGAGTGGTCTCTGGAAAGAGGGAGCCAAGCGGGGTGGTCTTCTCTCCTGGGTCCTCTCTTTCGTCCGCTCTTGTAGACGTCGATCAATGCGAACGGCAAGGGAAATGAAGTCGTCCAGGGTACCGGGCAGGTCCCGAACTGCCAGTTCATCCTTAAGACGACCGGACAACCAGCGCCGGAATACTCCGATCAGTGGCTCGTCAGACCACCGCAGCTCCGAAGCCAGAGTGCGAAACTGGATTGCGTATTGACCCACCGTCGAGGTACCTTGTTGTAGATTGAAGAGAGCCTCGGTCGCGGATGCCATCCGTCCTGGTTCATCAAAGATCTTGCGGAACGTCTCCAGGAAGGCCTGTAGGTTGGATACCAGCGGGTCCTCCCTCTCCAATAACGGATTGAACCAAGCCAGGGCTTCGCCTTCCAAATGTGATGCCAGAAAGGCTACCTTTGCCACGTCCGTGGGATATTGGTGCGGTAGTAACCTGAAATGCAGCTGGCATTGGTTGAGGAACCCCCGACACAACTTAGGATCCCCAGAATACCTTGTAGGCTTGCAGAGGCGAGGAGAAGAAATAGCGCCACCCATGGCTCCAGGATCCTGTGCAGGTACTGCGACCTGAGGGAGAGGCGCCCTCTGAATAGCCGAGAGCCGTTCCTCCACCGACGTCACATAGTGTAACATCTGGGCTTGCATCTCCCCCTGGCGATCCAGCTCCTGGTGAAGACCTGAAATATGAGAAGTCAAAGAGGGATCGGCCACCTGAAGAGACCCCAGACGGGTCTCCAGGTTGCGCATGAACGCAACCACCTGCTCCTGACTCTGGCGGAGGCTGGCCAGCTCCCTTTGAGCGTCGAATCTGGGATCGGCGGGGTCCAAGGCCTGGGCGTAATCTGTCACACCAACACAGGCGGAGAGAACAAAGAGACCCACTGGACCACAGAGTCTGTGGATGCCGACGCCAGAAATACGCTGGAGACAGAAAGCAGGTTAAGGAGTTTTATTTATAATGACAAAGGAGACACGGAGCCCCTGGAGAGGGCCTCAGGGTCAGAGCCACCAGAACCTCCCACCGAAACCCTGCGACCTTGACCCCTATACAGGGATTTGACTCAGCGCAACGTGGGAGGACCAATGACCCCGGAGCCTGATAACCGACTGCCAGGCGGCACACAGTGAGAAGGGAGGCAAGAGTGGTGTAGGGATCCTCCGGCAGCAGCTGGTGACGTCTGTAGCTGGAGATCAGAATAACCGGCAGGACTGGATCCCTCTGAAAGAAAACAGAACACAGTAAGCAATATGCAAGGAACCACTGAAGCTAGCCAGACCTGGACAAGAGCTCAAGGAGCACAGTAGAACGCCCAGGCACTGGCTGATTGCAGGGATTAAACTTATATATCCACCCCTCAGCAGCGATTGGCTGAGAGGGGTGATTGGGAAGGACACACTGGCCCTTTAAGAGAGTGCACGAGTGGGCGCCCGCCCCCTATGTGCACTACCAGGAAGACAGGAGGACAGAGAAGGGCTGGAAGCTGCAGCAGCTGGAGGGGAGGACAGGGGAACGCGACCCAGACCGGCACGGCGGCGGAACACAGAGCGGGACCCGCGGTGCAGCAGGTGAGTAGCAGAAGCAGGAGCTGGCACCGACCGAGCGGCAGCAGGCGCAGGCTGGGGAGGGACAGTGACAGCCTCTCCTCGGTGCTCCGTTCTCCATGCTCCGTCCTCGCTGCATCCGGGATCCCCAGCCGTCGCACGATGACGTCATATGCCTGCGACGGCCGGGGATCCCGGATTTAGCCGGACGGGAGCATGAAGAACGGAGCACCGAGGAGCGGCACTGTGCAGAAGACCGGGATGGTTAGATAAGCAGCGGGGGGGGGGGGCCTTACAAGGGGGGCGAGTGCCAGCATTTGGGGGCATATATGCACTGCTTCCCCCTGCCGCTGATTGACAGGGTGAAGCAGTGCATATATAATGAGCGGCCCCACGTGACGGGGCCGCTCATACAGCAGCCTCCCCCCCGCCTCCTCCAGCCTCCACAGCCCCCACCACCATATTGACCCGTGTATAAGCCGAGGGGGAGACTTTTCAGCCCAAATTTTGGGCTGAAAAACTCGGCTTATACACGAGTATATACGGTAATAGTGCACGGCCTCATCGTCTCCCATCTTGACTACTGCAACCTCCTCCTCTGTGGCCTCCCTGCTAACAGTCTTGCACCTCTTCAATCTGTCCTTAACTCTGCCACACGACTACTCCACCTCTCTCCTCGCTGCTCCTGCACTTCTCCCCTCTGCAAATCCCTCCACTGGCTCCCAATTCCCCAGTGTATCCAATTCAAATTATTAATATTGACTTACAAAGCCGTCCACAATCTGTCCCCCCCATAAATCTCTGAACTAACCTCCCAATATCGTCCAACTTGCAATCTTCGATCCTCCCAAGACCTCCTCCTTTCCTCCACACTTGTACGTTCCTCATCTAACCGCCTGCAAGACTTTGCCCGAGCATCCCTCATCCTTTGGAATTCTGCACCTCAAAACATCTGACTGTCCCCTACACTCGGAACCTTCAAGTGGAACCTGAAAACCCATCTCTTCAGAACAGCCTACAGCCTGCAATGACTACGGTGCCACGTCACTACCACTGGACCCGGCGCTCCACCACCACTGGACCCGGCGCTCCACCACCGTTGGACCCGGCGCTCCACCACAACCCGAGCAGACCCAACCTACTGTTTCCTTCCCCATTGCCCTGTAGAATGTAAGTCCGCAAGGGCAGGGTCCTCTCTCCCCTCTGTACCAATTTGTCACTGTTAGGAATACAACCATCAAACTAGGGCTAGTGACCATGAAAGAGAGGGACCCAACACACAAAAGCCTGTGAAGGCCAGACCAAACCAGTGAGTGAGGAGACAGAGAGAGGAAACGGCCTGAAAGGACTTGAGGGAAGCAACACAGAGGAGCTGTCTGAGCTGCATAAACCCAGTTACCTGAAGCATTGTAAAAGTGTAAAGGACTGTACTGAAAGAACTGTGAACTGTAACTTGTAACAGCTGCTAAAGAACTTTAAATAAAGTACCTGGCAAGCTCACCATTGCCTGAGACTGCTTCCTTCCAGCGTCGCAGCAGAGTCCCGCCTGAGGAGCCACAGACTGCTATTTCCACACACTGGCTGGAGAAGCTGCAGCAGCAAAGTAAGTGACTGGCACAAAGCACCATCCCTCACTATGTTCCTCTACTACTACTACACCTGCCCTGTGGACCCTCAGTCCTACCCGAGGAGGGCTTAGCATCCACACTGCGCTAAGTCACTATCCCCAGCAGGAATACGGCAGCAGTGGTCCCACTGACCACATACCCTGGGTGGCGTCACGACAAATCCCTTGTAAATAACCCCTTTCCTTTTTCGACTGAGCCCAGGCCACGGGACGAGGTCACGACTACCGTGATCCCCAGAGAGACAGAACCGGCCCGGCCCTGAGTACCCCACGGCCTGGGGGGCGCCTCATTAGTTTGTTCATTGTATTTTTAACTTGTTTGTATGTAACCCTTTCTCATGTACAGCACCATGGTGCTCTATAAATAAATAATAATAATAGGGTAAGTAATCCGGAAGATATATGGGACCCACTGAGTAGAGAATGGTGGTGTATCCGGACTCCTGCTTCTTTTGGTGAGACCATTCTAGAGATATTGATCGCATTGATATCAATTGGTAAGACGCCATACTGAATTTATGTGTTATGTCTATGTTGTGTTCATTTTGTATGATTTATGTTTACACTAGGCGGAAATTGTCCATCATTGGTTAAGTGACAGAACATATTCAGGCCTAGTTGGCCCTAATGGTCCCTTTGAGCTATAGAAAAAGACTATAGGTATTAAAGATGTGCAATAATTGGGGGTCCTGATGGAGCTTTCGCATCGGGACTCATGAGCTTCAAGTTACACCACTGGGACTTATTGTACATTTTATTATCAAGAGATTGTTACAATAGTTTGGAATTGAGATAGGCTAGGGTCACATTTTTTCCTAGAATTGCGTTCACCGCATCCAGATCCGGATGCGGTGAACGCAATTGGCTTCAGACAAGCCGAAATCCGGTAACCGGATTGCTCCGGATGTGTAATCCCAAAATCCTGGTAGCAAGGAATGTAAATAATCACAAACCTTCTTAGTAAATTGCAGATATGAATGCGATGTTCAAAATAACTCAAATAAGAAATGTTTTTATTCCTCTTCGGGTGGAGCTTCAAAGCACTTCTTCCACTGGTTAAAACAAAGGTTCTTACATGAAACCGAGTCGGCGAGATTATTTTTTTGCTCATGTGATGGAGCTGTTACTACGGTCTACTATCGTCTTTCAACTTTGCCTAATTTTGTAGTCCACCCACTGAACGCACATAAAACTTTCATTGTGCACAAAAACAAAGTGCCTGTGCTTAATAAACTACCATAGGTCCCCTGCTTCCAAATGGCCTGAGACCATTGAGAAACAAATGTATCATTTTAGAATATCTTAAACTTCAAATATGATTATAATATGTGTAGTAATTAATAATTATCATAAATCACTAACTGTACAAGTTCAGGGAAGGTTAAGCGGATCAGAATTATTACACTCATGGCTGTCACAATTCCTGCGCTTAGTGCCTCTAGGACGCCATGATTGACTGCTGCATCTATGGAATCATATGGAATCAGGGGGTGGTGAGCTGTCAGTTTGTTGAGTGGCAGCTCCGTCGGCCAATCTGGTACTGGGGCATGCTGAGCAATCAGTTTGGTGAGTGACAGCAAAGTCATCCAATCTGATTCTGGGAGGTGTTGGGTTATTCAGGTGTTCCCAGTTTCCAGTGATTGCCCAGCTACTTAGCTGAGCAGTTTCTCCCAGAACTCGTGGTAGTAGCATAATGTATATCAGAGGTTATGAGGGGTTCATGTCGTATATAGAAAGCTATGTGAGGATCATAATGTATATAGGAAGGTATGTGAGGGCCCATACAGTATATAGGAAGCTATGTGGGGATTATAATATATAGGAGGCTATCTGGGGCACATAATATATATATATGTTATACTGCTACATTACCACCAACAATCTAAGACTACTTTGGGGTCAACAGCCTGTGGATTTTCTGTAGTGAAGTCCAGATCATTGTATATGGAGGCCCCAGGGAATCCCATAGATTGCACATCTCAGATTTGTCAGATTAAGTCATAATTCAGCCTAGAGGGTCCACCGCCACTTACCATTAGGGTTATGAAAAAGTTACTTCCAAGTCTTGTCAAGATCAAAGGCTCCAACTCTTTCGGTCTCTTTCCCCTAGGGCAGAGGTTCCCAACCTTTCTGACCTGGAGAGCTACATCCAGCTCTGAAAGATAGTTGCAATCCACATTCAGCAATAAGAGGGGGTCATGAGCCACATCCAGCCCTCGTCCCCTCACAGTAGTGTCACCCAGAGCTCCCATTACCGGTATAATGACAGTCAAAGCTTTTCTACAGAATTCCACTGAGGCAGTATACCAAGATCCAGGGGTTCCTACCTTTCCTCCATTCAGATCTGCTCTTCTATGTGAAGGCTACTCACAAAAGTCATCATCTGGAGACCTGCTCTTCATAGCTGTTTGATAGACCTGGTGCTTGTACAGCAAGCTGAAACACAACCACGAGCCACACATTATGAGCCCACGAGCCACACGTGGCTCCTGAGTTACAAGTTGGGGTCCCCTGCTATAGGGTGTGAGTTTCCACATTATTCCTACAGAGCACTGACATTTTAATATTGCACAGAAGAAAGACGATCCCCCGACTGTAGTGTCTATTGCTAAGCAACTTAACGGAATGTTGCAAATTACATGTCTTTGACTTGATGTCACGCAACAATTAAAGAACTGCGATTTTGCTGTGAAACATATGACAAGTTGCATGTGACATGCATGAAAGTCTATGGCATGTGAGTGATTTAAAACCCAACACATTTGGAAACATTTGCGATTCTGTCACAGTAGCAATGGGTCGCAGGTTAATATGTAACAAAGGTTGCATCCCCTTTGTAGAAGCCTAAATGTGAACATGAGAAACGCGCGTAGGGGTGTCCTTTTCCATGCTGACCTTCCATTTTGCAGTTTATTACTGGTATGCATGTTGTTCATATCATTCTTGGTTCATACCTGCATACTAATGACCAGTGTGTCTATTACATGTTAAAGTTGACTCAGGAAAGATAAAGATATTGAAGATATTAATGACGTGATCGGCCCCATAATACACTGCGCCGGATGTGACGTAGCGGGCGGTGCATATTAGGTGTACAAAGGGCGGGAGATTCCAAATGGAGGAGGCGGTGATGAATAAAGAATAACGCTGCCCAGAGGGGTGTGCGCTGCAGCATCGAGGAGGGGAGAATGGAGCGTGGGGCTGCCTTTTCAGTCTCCAGCCTCAGGGACTGCTGTAAGTTATAAGTTATTTTTCTGATGTTTTATAGGGCCCCTTTACCTCAGAAAGGGATACATAGGGAACAGCTAGGAAGGTGTAGGGACAGGTAGTGATAGTGTAGGGCCTTAAATCTAGGTGACAGGTTCCCTTTAATGTTAGCTTCATTGAAACAAAATGTGCTTTTCTTTCAAAAATGAGGACATTTCTAAATAACCCCAAACTTTTGAACGGTAGTGTTAATATATATACATGTAACCACTGCTAAGTACTCTGTATTTGCCTGCCATGTATTGCTTTCATACTATAACGTGAATATTTGTTCAATAAAATACAATTCTTTGCTAAATAAACGCTACGTTCTTTGTTTTCTCCTAATATGTGACACCATTGGAAATCATCACATGCGATGTCGCAACGTGACACCGCAATCTCAAGTGTTAAGTGACATTTCCACAGACGGCACACCCATTCTTCCATATTACTGTCTTTTAAAGGTCCAGATATCAACTGTATGTGAGAATTGCATTGAAAGCATAAGGAGATGATAAACTAAGATGAAGCTTTGCTTTGTCCGATCAGATTCAGGTATTAAGAGGTCATATACTTGGGGTTTGTCCATATCGGACAACAACCCCTTTAGAGCGGACACTCCCTTTAAGGGCTTCGTTGAGAATCTGCTATCCTATAGATTTAAGCTCGTAGCACAAAGAGACGGCGATCTGCACTGAAGTTGGGGGATTAATGATAAGACGGTATTGTCATGTTACAATTATTGGGACGAAGGTCATTTGTTAAATGGCTGCGCGCTATAGTGATCGTCTCTCAGTAGATAAACTTCAGACAGGGATGTATTTGTCTCTCTCTTTCGGCGGAGTTTGAGCCTCTAGATCGTGCTCCAATTAAAACAACCCACTAATTTGTCACAATTACAGAGGACAATTAGGGGAACTATGTTCTTTATTCCTTTGTAAATCCTCCAAGTGCCGTGAAAGTAACGGAATGCCGGACAATATAATTGTACTATGATTAATTAGGAGACCAGCAATTAGTGGAACGCAGGCTTTATACTCCTAACGACAAACTTGCAACATCTTTCTCGAGACTTTGAGAAATTCTTTTTTTTGGCTGAGATTTTTGACGTATAAAATTTGTGTGTGTTTTATTTGTAAATATGAAATAATGTTTTGGATTGAATTAATGACCGTTATCCAAATATACGATACCTAATAGCATATGGAGGATGGATTTATAGAAAGTCAAGTCAGGTTATTATTAATAATTACTATTATTCTTTCTTTGTAGAGTAGCATTGATCCCATGGTGCTGTATATGAGAAGAGGTTACATATAAAATACAGATATAAAGTAAACAAACTAACAATGAAAGAATATTACAGAGGGAAGACGTTCACACGACATTATAAAAGAATCTGTCCGATTTTAATCCAGAAAACTGGAATAATTTTTTCTCACTTGTCACCCATATTTAATCCGCTGTTATACAGTAGTAGTAATTAATCATTTACAGAACCATTTACAGTTTCCCATGCTACAGAATTGCAATGTAAAAATCATATGCTATACTGTAGAATCCATTTTTTTCTCGAACCCCATACACTTCAATGGGTCTCATCAATTTCAGAGTTACATTGTAGATTTTCACACAGATTCTGCACTGTCCCATTGAATACCATGAGTCAGTGCGCTATTCAATAATAAATAACCACATAGCATACAAAACAATTGTACATTAATAGATCTTAGAATGAAGGAAAATTCCACAATTGGATGTTAAAAGAATGTTCCTGTCCTGAGATATTCTGTGTCCCTGTGTAATGGATGTGTCCGACCATGCAGGAACAGGTGGGATATACCACAGCTCCTGGGCAGGAAAGGAATAAGAGTATACAGACATTACAGCCGGGGATCATAGAATATAAGAGTATACAGACATTACAGCTGGGGATCACAGAATATAAGAGTATACAGACATTACAGCCGGGATCACAGAATATAAGAGTATACAGACATTACAGCTGGGGATCACAGAATGTAAGAGTGTACAGACATTACAGCCGGGGATCACAGAATATAAGAGTATACAGACATTACAGCTGGGGATCACAGAATATAAGAGTATACAGATATTACAGCCAGGGATCACAGAATATAAGAGTATACAGACATTACAGCCAGGGATCACAGAATATAAGAGTATACAGACATTACAGCCAGGGATCACAGAATATAAGAGTATACAGACATTACAGACAGGGATCACATAATATAAGAGTATACAGACATTACAGCTGGGGATCATAGAATATAAGAGTATACAGACATTACAGCCGGGGATCACAGAATATAAGAGTATACAGACATTACAGCCGGGGATCATAGAATATAAGAGTATACAGGCATTACAGCCGGGGATCACAGAATATATGTCATTATGTCTGTATATTGTTATATTTTGTGATCCCTGGCTGTAATGTCTGTATACTCTTATTCTGTGATCCCCGGCTGTAATGTCTGTATGCTCTTATATTCTGTGATCCCAGGCTGTAATGTCTGTATACTCTTATATTCTGTGATCCCCGGCTGTAATGTCTGTATACTCTTATATTCTGTGATCCTCGGCTGTAATGTCTGTATACTCTTATATTCTGTGATCCCGGGATGTAATGTCTATATACTCTTATATACTGTGATCCCCGGCTGTGATGTCTGTATACTCTTATATTGTGTGATCCCCGGCTGTAATGTCTGTATACTCTTATATTCTGTGATACCCGGCTGTAATGTCTGTATACTCTTATATTCTGTGATCCCCAGCTGTAATGTCTGTATACTCTTATATTCTGTGATCCCTGGCTGTAATGTCTGTATACTCTCTTACTTTCTCCCCTACACAGGAGCTGTGGTATATTCCACCTGTTCCTGCATGGTCAGACACATCCATTACACAGGGGCACATTTATAAAAATATCTCAAGATAGGAACATTTTGTTTTAATGCATCCAATTGTGTAAATTATTTTTGTTCTAAGATCTATTAATTAAAATGAACAATTTTTGGTGGCATATCCCATTTAACTTCAGTTTTGTTTCATATATAGAAGATTGCTTTGTAGTATTGCTTGTAGTCTTACAATATCTCAATAGTTATAAGGTTATGGAGGTGACTTGTCAGAAATCCCCGCTGTGAATGAAATTGACAGTCTTCTACATATATATAGGTAAGAGATCTATATCTCAGCCCTGTCATGGAGACATATGTAGTTGAGTCTGTATTCAATGTATGTAATAGAAGAAATGTAGATGGGGTCATTTAGTGCCATTTTTGCTATGTGGGATTCAGGCAAAGACAGCAGATATACCCATCACATTGATCCTGCTAAACTGGTTCCACCTGGAAACAGAATACTGCAATTGTCCGGGCATGTTTAATAGGTTCACATAGCAATAGGGCTTACATGATAGATAGATAGATAGATAGATAGATAGATAGATAGATAGATAGATAGATAGATAGATAGATAGATAGATAGATAGAGGTGCATCTCAATTAATTAGAATATTCTTAAAAAGTACATTTTTTCAGTAATTCAATACAAAAAAGGAAACACATATATTATATATAGACCTACAGTGATCTATTTCAATGAAAACCCAAAGGTCATTATCTCAGAAAATTAAAGTAGGGAGGATGAAGGGTCTGAGAGGTAAAATATGACTTAAATAGGTATCAGAGGCTTCACCTTGTGTGGTTGTGAGAGTCACAACCACTATAAAAGCAAATCACTGCTGCTGCAGTCCCCAGCGTGGTGGATATAGAGTAGTGAGGATGAAGGGTTAAACACCGCGCTGCCGTATTCCACCAGACATCAAAGGGTAAATATAATATTGCTTTATCATATTATTGTATTGTATTATATTGTATTGTATCTCATACCCTCTGAATTGTAAAGTGCTGTGGGAATATACTGGCACTATATAAATAAAAATTATTATTATTTACTAGTCCAACATGTTTCAGAGCTCCCTGAAATGGCCTGAATCTTGTCTATATGATATTGATTTGTCCTGAGGAAGAGGCCAGGGAACCCTGAAACGCGTTGACTAATAAATCAATATTATATTCATCCTTTGATGTCTGGTGGAATACAGCAGCGCGATGTTTAACCCTTCATCCTCCACACTCTATATGCACCACTCTGGGGACTACAGCAGCCGTGATCTGCTTTTATAGTGGTTGTGACTCTCATAACCACACAAGGTGAAGCCTCTGATACCTATTCAGATCATATTTTATCTCTCAGACCTTTCATCTTCCCTAATTTAATTTTCTGAGATAATGACCTTTGGGTTTCCATAATCATCAACATTAACAGAAATGAACACTTGAAATAGATCCCTCTGTGAGTAATGACTATATACCGTAATATGCGTTTGACTTTATGCATTGTATCACTGAAATAAAGTAGCTTTTGATGATATATGTAGATAGTTACCGTAGATAAACACAGATAGATTGATATAGATAGAATAGATAGAATAGATAGATAGATAGATAGATAGATAGATAGATAGATAGATAGATAGATAGATAGATAGATGTGCATCTGACACCCAAAACCAAGTAGAATTTTTTGGAACTTTTCAAACTTTGTAATTGTTCCATTTGATTCATAATTGTAAATAAACTTGTAAATGATAAGATTACAATTAGTAATATAGCCACATTAGACTTTAAAACATTTGGCTTCTATTTTACTGTCAATGTAATGAAGATTTCTGCAGAACAACCCTGCAGTGTTACATGACCTCACACCCAGGCTCCATGTATTTCCTCTATGCAAATCTTTATAACTGCAAACAAGAGAATCCCAAATAAACATCCAACCACAAGGGACATAGATGATCATGCGAAGATATGTCTACGGCGTTAAATGCTTTGTAATAACAGTATGTTAACATGTAGCATTATATGCATTTTCGTGTATTTTTTCATATTTAAAAAATGTAGTGTTGATCTGCATTGAAAAGCCACGTGTGATCCATCCATGAATTCACAATCCATAATCAATATAAATCTACATAATGGAAAAAATAGCTTATAGAGTCTTTAGGATTCGTGATCATGAACATTGGTCAGAGAAGAAGGTCAGTCTGGATTCCCTGCAGCGTTTCGATGCGTTTCAGGACTTTTTTTGTCCAGATCATTTTGTTGCAGTGTTTGGGGGTTTTGTCTCTTTTAGGGTCGGCGTGCTCCAGGTGCGGCTTTATATGGTCCTCTTAATCTGTGATTTCTCTGTGCCCATGATAAGTTTTTACTGAGTTTTTGACTTGTGTATTTTTTTTGCTGCGATCGTCCCACTCCGAGTTTTGGCTACAAAAACTGATGAGCAAAAACTGATCAAAATCAGACCAAAAACGCACAGTGTGAATGGAGCCATACAATAAAGCCAAATACCAGGAAGTATCAAATAAAAAACAACTTTTTTTCTTTTAGAATGTGACAAACCAACCAGAGACGAAAAACGCACCATCAAACGCGAATAAAATGCATGTAAAAAAAAACCGCAAGCCGCCTAATTTACATAATAAGTGCAGAAATTCTGCAAAATCAAAAGGGACGCAGCCCAAGACTTCAAAATAATAGAAACAAAAACACATAAAAAAGTTACAGAATTTAAAAAAAATCAGAATAACTTAAATCAACATGCCAAAAAATAAATAAAACGTGTGAACGAGGTCCTTCAATTAAGTTTTTCTGATACTTAAAAAAAGATATCCATATAAAAGGTATCCAAATTACGTTGAAATCGCTCTTGATTTCATTATACATTTTTTTTTACCTAGAATATTCAGATGTTATCACAAATGATCCATTGCAGTTGGTTCAAATGTGTACATAAAAGAATAAATGTGTAAATAAAAGAAAGAAAATCCAAAATTCCACTAATATAGAATCAATAAATGTGTACATGATTATTATTATTATTATTTTTTTTTTTTTTTTTGCTTTATATTGTATTTTTTTTTTATAATTGTTACTTATGACTGTTTGTATAAGTAAAGCGCTGCGGAAGATGATGATGATTATTATTATTATTTGAAAAGAAAATCCAACATTCCTCAAATATGGAATCATAAATGCGTAAATAAAGGAAAGGAAATTCAAAATTAAATGTGTAAATAAAAAGAAGAAAATCTGAAATTCCACAAATAAATGTGTCAATAAAAGTGAGAAAATCAAAATTCTTCAATGTGGAATCAATAAAGGTGTATACGAAAGGAAGAAAATCCGAAATCTCAATAAAGGTGTATGAAAAAGATAGAGAATCCAACATTCCGCAAAAGTAAAATAATATCAATATCACTAAAGTATCAATAAATGTTTGAATAAAAGAAAGAAAATCCAAAATTCCATTAATATGCAATCAATAAATGTGTAAATAAAAGAAAGAAAATCTAAATTCTTCAATGCGGAATCAATAAAGGTGTATATGAAAGGAAGAAAATCCGAAACATCAATAAAGGTGTATGTAAAAGATAGAAAATCCAACATTCCGCAAACGTGGAATCAATAAACATGTCAATAAAAAGGAAGAAAATCCCAAATTCCACAAAAGTTTTTTTTATTCATAATATTCACCTTCATTGAATAGGAGGATAGCATACACTTTTTACAGACAATATTATAAACATGGTGTACAGAATCAACAATAACTTAAGATCACTAAACAAAACAATGTAAAAAAAAAAAAAAAATACTGTATCATTTTATGCGGCTACCGATACAAAATAATTTATTCCGGGCCCCCAGACTGAACTGCAGGCTGGCAAGATATTGCACTTTTTATTTCTTGTATCAGTAATATATCCCTCCCCCAACCACCTTAAAAAAAAAAAAAAAAAAAGAAAAAAAAAAGGTACAAAATAATGTACAGCTTGTACCATGAGCATTAACCCTCACGCGACCAGGAGGTCAGGACAATAGCTGGAGTGTTTCCTGGTAGCTCGGAGCTTAAAGAAATTTTAAAGGACCTAAGGGTGCGATCCCAAACCCCCTTTCTTCCATCAACCGTCTCTATTCTTATGCTTCCCCTTATACAGGTTATTTTTACCAAAATATCTATATTTTGTATTGCATAAATGTCAAAATAGGAAATTATTTCAGTACGTTTGCGTTGGGTTGAATTTTTGCATTTTATGGGAGCTATAGGGTGCGATCCCAAACCCCCTTTTTCCCATCAACCGTCTATTCTTAAGCCTCCCCTCATACAAGTTGTCCCTAATTTTATTTCATTTACCAAAATATCTACCGTATATTGCATATTGTATAAATGTCAAAACAAGAGCATTAGTTATCTTTTACATTGATGGATTCAATTTCTGCATTTATGGGACCTAAGGGTGCGATCCCAAACCCCCTTTCTTCCATCAACTGTCTATTCTTAAGCCTCCCTTCATACAAGTTGGTCCTAATTTTATTTTATTTGGCAAAATATCTATATTGCATATTGTATAAATGTCAATACAAGAGCATTAATTTATTTCCGTACATTTCCTTTAACATCAATGGCTTCATTTTCAGCATTTTACGGGACCTAAGGGTGCGATCCCAAATCCCCTATTTTCCATCAATCGCCTATTCTTAAGCCTCGCCTCACACAAGTTGGCCCTAATTTTATTATTTACCAAAATATCTACCGTATATTGCATATTGTATAAATGTCAAAACAAGACCATTAGTTTCCTTTTACATTGATGGATTCAATTTCTGCATTTATGGGACCTAAGGGTGCGATCCCAAACCCCCTTTCTTCCATCAACCGTTTCTATTCTTATGCTTCCCCTCATACAGGTTATTTTTACCAAAATATCTATATTGTGTATTGTATAAATGTCAAAATAGGAAATTATTTCAGTACGTTTGCGTTGGGTTGAATTTCTGCATTTTATGGGAGCTAAAGGGTGCGATCCCAAACCCCCTTTTTCCCATCAACTGTCTATTCTTAAGCCTCCCTTCATACAAGTTGGTCCTAATTTTATTTTATTTGGCAAAATATCTATATTGCATATTGTATAAATGTCAATACAAGAGCATTAATTTATTTCCGTACATTTCCTTTAACATCAATGGCTTCATTTTCAGCATTTTACGGGACCTAAGGGTGCGATCCCAAATCCCCTATTTTCCATCAATCGCCTATTCTTAAGCCTCGCCTCATACAAGTTGGCCCTAATTTTATTATTTACCAAAATATCTATATTGCGTCAAAAAAAGACATATTTCCGTACGTTTCCTTTAACATCGATGGGTTCAATTTTTGCACTTTATCTTCCACCCAGATTAATAATTCATATATACATAACAATGTGATATGAAGTTGTTAACACTTAGATATTTTAGAAGGGGCAAGAAGCATATGTTACATTGTCACATTATTATTATTATTTTCAAAACAAAATGATCTACCGGTTTGGTTAAATTATAGAAGGGGTGGGACACAAGTTTTTATTATTTATTTTATTTATTTATTTATTTATTTATTTATTTTAAATCTCAGCATGTCCTGAAATGGCTTTCTTAAAATTAAGAGGTGAAGTCTTGGGGTCGCACATAGAAAAAAAAAAAAGCCATTTTGAATGAATTATAATTTTTTTTAAAAAGAATATAGATCTGAATATTTCTCTGTTACATTGAAAACACATCTGAATTTCAAGAAAATCTGGCACGTGCAAACTAGGAATGTCGGGGAGCGAAGCCAATGAGCCTTAAAAATTAAAAAAAAATTTAAAAAAAATAAGAAAAAATAAAAAAAAAAGTAAAAGCTGGAGAAATCTTGGACCAGGTGAAATCACTTACAGGGAACCACATAAAACAATTTCCAATGTTTGTTTGCCTTCATGGTTGTTTAGTCCAAAACCTCTTCACCGTCAACCCTCCAGCGGGAGAAGGGTTAAGTTCGGGTCAAAGATGTTGTGTTATGGCGGTTCTTGTTCGAGACGGGTGAAAAAAATGAAAGAAGCTCGTAGACCAGATGACTCCCAGGATAAAGGGGCGCAATGACGGATTGAGAAAAAAAAAATAAAAAATTCCAGGAGCGAAAAAAATAAATATTTTTTTTTTCTTTTTTTAAAATTAAGCCTTAGATTTTAATTTTGTTTTCTCTATATAAAGGTGTCCATTTGTAACAAGTCTGCAGTATAAATCCAGCATCAACTACCACCGGGTCTTTTCCACCCAACAAGAGACGTTAATGTATTTACAATATTCACAGTAATTTAGAAACGAAACAAGAAAGGAACGAGATAAAATCTCGCTCTGTCCACCTTATTACCTTCACTGCCGGTTGGTCAGCAAGTGGAAAACAGATTCCAGTCCAAGGAGGGGGAGGGGTGGGGGGGAGGAAAGTGCTTATCTGGTCCCACCAAAGAGTCCTGTATAAGTCCAATGTGAATGCCTAGAGGAGGTGCAGGCCAACTCTACATTGTCTTCTCGGAGGTCTCCAGGCGCCAACCCAGGCCATGCCCACGTGCTCTTACACAGTCTCGAAAGGAATTATATTTATCCCATTGCTGTCACCATGCTGGATGGGTGTGGATGCCCAAAGGACAAACTAGAGGAAGGGTGGATTGGTGTCGGTGTCTGCAAAATGTGGCCAGAGTGGCTGAAATGACCCAAGTGCCCCATTGGAGCCATGTGACTGGCCAGGGCCGCTGCGCTGAACGGGGAGCTTTTCTCCTGCATACACTTGGAAAGTTCCTCAAAACACTCCGAGCCTTTCTTGTTTTTCTTGGACTTGTTGGACATTTTCCTATTCCTGGTCTGAATTCCTTCCTTTTTCATGGTCAGGGGCCTATTCACCTGTAACAAAATACAAGAACATCAGCCTCGGCCGCTAATTTAAACCATGTACGATACCTCTGCACTCCTGCAGAAAAGATGTGCTGGGTTAATGCTATTTCCTTAACAATTAAGGTACGCTGCGAATAACACATCTCCTCTATCAAGAAGGCCACAGATGGTTCTTATTTTTTTAAATGATTTTTTAAAGTATGGGTTGTGCAACAATTGTAGATTTTAACTAATAAGATCTTAGAATAAAAATAAGTTCCACAATTGGATGTGTTAAAAAATAATGTTTCTGTCCCGAGATATTCATATTATTATGTATGTGCCCAACCATGCAGGAACAGGTCGGATATACCATAGCTCCTGGGAAGGGAAGGAAGTAAAGAGTATACAAACATTACAGCATGGGATCACAGAATATAAGAGTATACAGACATTACAACCGAGGATCACAGACTATAAGAGTATACAAACATTACAGCTGGGGATCACAGACTAAAAGAGTATACAGACATTACAGCCAGGGATCACAGACTATAAGAGTATACAGACATTACAACCGGGGATCACAGACTATAAGAGTATACAGACATTACAGCCAGGGATCACAGAATATAAGAGTATACAGATATTACAGCTGGGGATCACAGAATATAAGAGTATACAAACATTACAGCTGGGGATCACAGAATATAAGAGTATACAGACATTACATCCAGGGATCACAGAATATAAGAGTATACAGACATTACATCCAGGGATCACAGAATATAAGAGTATACAGACATTACAGCAGAGGACCACAGAATATAAGAGAATACAGACATTAAAGCCGGGGATGATAGAATATAATAGTATACAGACATTACAACCGGGGATCACATAATATGAGTATACAGATATTACAGCCGGGGATCACAGAATATAAGAGTATACAGACATTACAGCCGGCGGGGATCACAGAATAAAAGAGTATACAGACATTACAGCCAGGGATCACAGAATATAAGAGTATACAGACATTACAGATATAGATCACAGAATATAAGAGAATACAGACATTACAGCCAAGGGATCACAGAAGTAAAACATTTCATTAACCGTTTAAAAACTTGTTTTACATCACAGAAAGGATGAGATGTAATCCCCGGCTGTAATGTCTGTATACTCTTATATTTCTGTGATCCCCGGCTGTAATGTCTATATACTCTTATATTCTGTGATCCCCGGCTGTAATGTCTGTATAATTTTAGTTCCTCCCCTGCCCAGAAGCTGTGGTATATCCAACCTGTTCCTGCATGGTCTGACTCATCCATAACACAGGGGCACAATTATAATAATATCTTGGGAGAGGAACATCCAATTGTGAAACTTATGTTTATCCTAAGATCTAATAATTAAAATATAACATGGAACAACCCCTTTAAGCTTTACTTTCTTTCATTGGCTCCTGTATTTGATGGCTGGAGAGTAAGAGTGGCACATTGTGCCTTGGTAAAGTCACTGGTTCCCAATCCAGGTACTGACAATGATGACTTTATCATTCTACGTTGTGCAATAAGTATCTGGTTCTATACCATAAAAGTTGTATTCTATATTATTTGGGGTCTTTATTGCCATATCTTGTATCCTACTTACTATATGTGGGGTGTTTGGCATAAGTAGGCAGCTGAATGGTTAACCAAGCATCATCCAAATTAATTCAACAAATTGAAAGAGAAGGGATGATTGTGCGGCTATTGTCTCGCCATCTCCCCTTGGTTTTACAGGGCTGCAGTAGCCAAGCTGTTGCATTGTTAGGTCACATTGGATGTGGCATTGCAATGCTGGAGAATGAATGGTGCATTACCCTGGGGAGCACCTAACAGAAACCAATCTCATTGAATTCCAAGGAAGCCAAGCTCCGCCATAGTGAGCATCCCATCACCGGGGGCAACTTACATTGTGTAGTTTGTAGTACAGTCCGCAGGCGTTACACACTGGGTCTCCATTTGCATTGCGTCGCCATAAGGTGGTGGTTGTTGTTTGACAGTTTGCACAACAGGTTCCTGCTCTCCGAGCTGCCGACTGTTAAAGGAGACATCAATAATGCAGGTCAGTATGTGCCACAATGAAGTCATTCAAAGCACCTGTGGGTTAGTTATGGTGATTATGTATTATCCAACCCTATAATGTAGTGAACTTATAACCAGGTGTTCCAGTACATTGCAATAGTGAATCTGTGCCGGTCACAATAGTGGTGGATCCCGCTCTCCTCTCAGGAGCATGTGAACTGATGAAGGTCAATTGTACGACCGAAACGTATTTCATGCACTGGATTTGTTACTATTCATGATAAACCACTATTGCACCTTACTGGAGCATGTGCCACAATAACCAGGCAGCATTTATCATATGACAGTCCACAATGTGACATTGTCTATAGGCAGATACAGCAGCAACATATTGATAATTTCTGAAAACTAATTGAAAAACTGCTTGCCTTGGTTACACTGAGGACCAGAAATGTGGAGTCTACAGCCACCTAAAGGAACCTGTCAGCTCGTTTTTACCCCCTAACCTATCACTACCTGTCCCTGCACCCTCCTAGTAAATCACTAGCCAGCCCTGTCTGAGCTACAACTTTCCTATATTGGTAGTAAAAAATGAGGTTGTCACTTACATCTGCACATGCCAATTTGACAACTGTTTAGTAGTATCACCAGGGCGTGATACCAACAGCGAAGGGGAGATGGAGCCCTGGAGAACGCCCACAGTGACTACATACAGTAGTCAAGATGCCTAATTAGCATACGGAGACGTAAGTAGGACAGTTTTGGCTTAAGACAGGGATGGTTAGTGATGTACTAGGAAGGTGCAGGGACAGGTAGTGATAGGTTTGGGGGCAAAATCGAGCTGACAGGTTCCTTTTAAGGACATCGTTCAGATGTCTGGTTCTTTTTACCTTGTATATAAAGAAAAGCAGACTGATTTTAACCATAGCACTGGATCAGATTATATTGAATCACCTTCTTATATAGAACTGTGAATTTATTAGACATCATCAATGTCCCCATTGGGACTCACAATCTACATTCCCTATCAGTATGTCTTTGGAGTAAAAAAAACAAACACAGGGTGAACATACAAACTCCTTGCAGATAGATGTACTTGTGGGACTTACACCTGAGCGACTCCAGCACCACTGAAGCACGTGCTTATCACTGAGCCACGTGCTACCCACTGAGCAATTATGCTTACCACTGAGCCACGTGCTGACCACTGAGCCACAATGCTACACTGCACTGAGCACCATGTGACCACTGAGCCATATGCTGACCACTGAAGCATTGTGCTTATTACTGAGCCAATATGCTGCCCACTGAGCGACCATGCTGTCCACTGAGCCACATGCTGCCCACTGAGCCACTGTGCTTACCACTGAGCCACCATGCTGCCCACTGAGCCACTGTGCTTACCACTGAGCCACCATGCTGCCCACTGAGTCCGTTCCACCTTTCTGTTGCATTTTTTAGTATCCATATGGCATCAGTGATCTTCAGGTATTAAAAAATACTCTAACCAATTATTCAGACGTCCACTAATGATGTATGTGTTCTACCAATACTTTTATTCAAATGGTGCTATTCACGTCTGTGTTTTTGAGTAATGTGTGTCCAAAAAAAAAAAGATCCAAAAGATATGTCCGTTTTCGATTGGAGTCACAGATCAAAGTTACCCACAAATCTATGGGTCCATGAAAATCACGGTCAGAACGGGAATCGATATTTTAATGGGTGGGTGAAGCTTTGTCATTTACTTTTTTCGTACTTGTAAATTCACTGATGGTGAAAACGGACACACAGAGAACCCTGCCAAAAATCTGACATGAAGCCCTGGACCACGAAAAATGTCAGATGTCTGAATGAGGCCTAAAAACAGACGGCACAAGGATGCGTCCATGCGGTTTCCATTATTGAGACGCATTGACTGGCAGTGGCAAATTTGATCCATTTCTTGGGTTAAATATAGACGCTTCCAATTTATTAATTTTTTCGAACGCTCGGTTGGCAAAAATGTTTACATTCGAACAGACCTTCATGTACTACAGTGAGCAGGTCTTATCCGTGAAAGCATGGATAGAACATGCGCCTGGAAAACAGAATCCTGAATGAGGCCCAAGATGTAGATTGCAGACAGGAATGGATCATCCACACCATAAAAATATCTATACAAAAAAGCCTAAGAAATAATGCTAAATATATAGAATGTCCAGAGGTGAAATAGAGGTCTGGTCATCATCAAGAGCCCAAATGCCCAATAGGGTCAACCCCGCTCACATTAGAGCCCACTGGTTGGACATTTGTGGACTGTTCAACCTATGATATAACTTTTCCTGTGCAATAATAGTAAGTATGGCACAGTGGCTCAGTGGTTAGCACTGTACAGTGGCTCAGTGGTTAGCATTGTACGGTGGCTGAGGGGTTAGAAGTGTATGGTGGCTCAGTGGTTAGCAGTGTACGGAGGTTGAGGGGTTAGAAGTGTACGGTGACTCAGTGGTTAGCTCTGTACGGTGGCTCAGTGGTTAGCACAGTATGGTGGCTCAGTGGTTAGCACTGTATGGTGGCTGAGGGGTTAGAAGTGTACAGTGAGTCAGTGGTTAGCACTGTACGGTGGCTCAGTGGTTAGCACTGTACTGTGGCTCAGTGGTTAGCACTATATGGTGGCTCAGTGGTTAGCACTGTACCGTGGCTCAGTGTTTAGCACTGTACGGTGACTCAGTGGTTAGCACTGTATGGTGGCTCAGTGGTTAGCACTGTATGGTGGCTCAGTGGTTAGCGCTGTACCGTGGCTCAGTGGTTAGCACAGTACGGTGACTCAGTGGTTAGCACTGCAGTCTTGCCATGATGGGATCCTGGGTTTAAATCCCACCCAGGACAACATCTGCAAGAAGCCTGTGTGGGTTTCTTCTGGGTTCTCCAGTTTCCATCCAAAAGATGTTTAGATTGTGAGCCCCAATGTGTACAGAATTGCTAATGTAAAGTGCTGTGGAATTAATATTTTATTCACACCATAAAAATATAGCTATAAAATAGCCTAAAATATGCTAAATATATAGAATATCCCATGGCGAAATAGAGATTTGCTCATCATATAGCGCCCAAATGCCCGACAGGGTCACCCCCCCACTCACATTAGAGCCCACTGACTGGACATTCATGGACTGTTCAACTTCTCCCCTGTAATAGTAGTTTCAGATGTTCCCCCTATCTAGTCTTATATTCTAAACCGATACAAATTCTGCTCCCGCTTTTCCTATCAGTAATAGTTGCGAAATAGAATTATTCCTCAATGTAGAATTTATGATAAAATGTCAGAACTGCAAAAAAAATATATATAATATGATAAATATATCAGATTCTATCATCTCGACTGCATTTGTAATTCACCACATTTTATTAATACCCTGAATAATTTGTTTTTCAAGCTTCTTGACAATGCTGCCACCAGGGATTTCACCATTCTTAAGCTTGAAAGTCAATTAGGCAGAGAAGAGCTAATGTTTTAGGTGACTCAAAGGAATTCCCCTTCTCTGAGTAACCCCCCTGACAGGATGACTTAGAGGTCAGAAGCATAGGTTTCAGAACTTTAGGGGTTAATATTTTGGATTTTTTTTTGTGGCTGTTCTACCTTCCCCCCCTCCTTCTCAGTCTTTCCAAGAAAACACATACAAAAAAAAAATCCATTTATTATTATTAACCTCAGAGGCATTATTTGTAAAGTATTGGACATTTCAAAACAGCCAGGACAGCCTCGCCTAGGGTAAACTCTCTAAACTTTTTATTTTATGTCCGGAAACAGAGAGTCGAGGTTTCCTTATCAGCACAATGCAGATATCCGGATAGGAAGCTTCCAGCATGAGCTCACATAGGCCCTGTACAACAAAGACAAGTTCCCGAACACAAAGTGTAGAGGTGACTCCATGGAAAAAAAGAATAGCTTATAAAATGTAGGGATTGTCTGAGTCCTGGAGAGAAAGAGAGAGGGGGGAATAAAAGTGACTGCTGCTGTAGACTACACAAGACAAGTGACTCCATGCCCTTCACAGGCCACATTACAGCAGGGTGGTGGCCCTGATTTATGAGCCTGATAAGGGGGTGGGGGGGGTCTACAATGACTGGTCAGGCAGAATATGAAGGCAGCAGGGAATTGTTCTCAGGATGATGATTCTGCTCCTGTCCAAAGTGGGGACCTTTACACGCCACAACCAGAGGAGACATTTTTGGCGGCGATATTTCTCGCTGGAAGTATCGCCGCCAAATTGCCTCCTTATTGCGGCGTCTAAATCGGGAATTTGGCGGCGATAAAACCAATGTTGCCTGGTTTCGATTTTAGAGCAGTGCTCTAAAACCAGGCGACCGGAGCGAGCAGAGGCATAACTACAATAGGTGCAGGGGTTGCGATCGCACCTGGGCCCCTGCAGCCTAGGGGGGCCCCAGAAGTCCCTTTGGCCTATAGAAAAAGAATTATTCTATTAAAGATTTGCAATCATTGGGGGCCCCATTGGAGCCGTCGCATCGGGGCCCCTGGGCCTGAAGTTACGCCACTGGGAGCGAGTTGACATATCGCCGCCAAATTCCCGTTTTACATGCCGCAATAAGGAGGCAATTGGGTGGAAATGTGGCAGCGATATTTCCAGGACGCAATATCGCTCCCACATTTCTCGCCGCTGTTGCGGCATGTAAAGGTACCTTTAAGGAATCATAATGGAAAATCCTCCTGGAATAGTGTTGGTGATAAATATTCCATGATGGATAAGTCCAGGGTTCCAATCGCACCCGGGCCCTGGAGCATAGACGGCCTCAAAAGTCCCTTTGGCCTATAGAAAAAAACTAAAGCTATCAAAGGTTTGCAATAGTTTGGGGCAGGGGCGTAACTGCAACAGGTGCAGGGGTTGCAATCGCACCAGGGCCCTGGAGCCTAGGGGGCCCCAAAAGTCGCTTTGGCCTATAGAAAAAGGCTATTGCTTTTAAAGATTTGCAATAATTGGGGACCCTGTTGGAGCTTTCGCAACGGGGCCCATGAGCTCCAAGTTACACCACTGGTTGGGGGCCACATTGGAGCTTTCGCATGGGGGTGGTCCATAAGCTTTAACTTTCGCCACTGGACACAGGTGCCTTCCCCTGAGGTTGCTTGACCATTTGGAAATTATATACACCCCTATTTGGGGGTGAATCTATCCATTGTTGATCCAGTAAGGCCCTGTGTCCTGTGTTTTCTTGGTGTCCTGTTGCTTCCCATAGCAACTCCTTTATAATGGAAGGGGGTAGGTGTCACTTTTTAGTCCCTGTGCCCACAGTGCGTTGTTTTATGCTTTTATTTAACACAGATATTAAGAATCGGCATGTCTATTCTGAAGCCAGCTAAGTGTATGAGAGTTCAGAAATGCTGTGCTAACATTGCTTTGTTTTCCCTTGCAGATTTTGGTGCAGAAAAAAAAGAAATCTGAACCAATGCTGCAAGGAAACAAAACACTTTTGAACGGTCATAGACTTTGCTGGTTCATGCAGATTTTGATGCAGATTCTCAGAAATGGCTATCCTGAAGCCAGCAAAGTCTATGACAGTTCAGAAGTCTGGGAGGAAAACTCTTTAAGGTGGGACAGCACCTCTGAACTGTCATAGACTTTGCTGGCTTCAGAATGCACATGCAGATTCTCAAAATATGCATCAAACCACATACAGTGGGGACAGGGTCCAAAAAGTAACCCACCCACACACACTTTCCTTTCTTAAGGAGTTGCAATAGGAAACAACAGGACACTTGGAAAAGTTATGTCACAACCCCTGTACAGCTTTTTGATCACATCCAACTCCAATCCCCTCACTCATTGCAAAAAAAAAAGTGGAAAAGATGCATGTTTGTATATGAATGATTCATAACAATATATTAGAGTGTAAGCTTTGCAACCAATAAACAAAAAAAGTGATGTGACAACTGCTGTAGAGCTTTCTGATTGCATCCAACTCCAATCCCATCACAAAAAAAGTGGACAAAACAAAAACAAATGCATGTTTGTATAAATCATAACAATATATTAGATTGTAAGCTTTGCAGCCAACAAACAAAAAAGTGATGGACTCCTGCAGGGCTTTCTAATGGAATCCAACTCCATCTCATCATTCATTGCAAAAAATAAAGTGGACAAAAAAAAACAAAAAAAACAAATGCATGTTTGTATATAGGTGATTCATAACAATATATTAGATTGCAAGCTTTGCAGCCAATACACAAAGTGATGCAAAGCTTTTTGATGGTACCCAACTACAATTACATCACTTATGCCATTGCAAAAAAATAAATAAAGTGAAAACAGCAAATGATACATTATTCATAATAACAATATATTAGATTGTAAGCTGTGCAGCCAAGAAAAAAATAAATCGCAGCAGTGTGAACTGCAACCTGTGACTCTCCAAGCATGATAAGAGTTGTAGTGTGACAGATTGGAGACATGTGATAATGATCAGACTCCCCTTGCCCGCATCAGGCACCTACCAGTCTCCTCTTGGGTTTAATGAGTGGTCTATTCTGACCATTCATTTTGTGGTAGAGGCCGCAGGCGTTGCACAGATAGTGGCCGGTGCCGTCCCTCCTCCACAGCGGCGTGGCCGTAGCTCCGCAGTTCACACACTCTCTCCCTTCTAAATGGAAACACGAAGAAACCGGATTTCTTTCTTTAAAAACAAATTCACAATATTTTTGTACCGATCTCCAGAACACAAATCACAACAGAAGCAATAATAACTTGGTAAGACATGATCTGCACCTATACAACCCCCCTAAATACATTACTATCAAAATATAACCCCCTAAATACATTACTCTCAAAACATAACCCCCATAAATACTTTAATCCAAGGATATTATCAATACTATTATTGATAGTCTCCACGACCGTTGATAATAAATGTAACGGTCAAAATTTAAATTTAAATTTGTATTTGTAAACAAAGAGAAATCGAACGTTCTGTCATTACAACATATGTGGGAAGATCCTGCCCATTCTGTACATTAATATTCCATTCATTACATTAATTACTATTCCATTAATGCAAATAAAACATCAGAATTGGGTTTTTTGTGTTGTTTTTTTTTTTAACAGGATACGAGAAAAAAACTAAAACAATGCAGAAATAAAATAAACCTCCCTGTCTGCAATGAGAGCAGGAAGCAGGAGTAATCCCTGAGGTTTATTTCCAATTTAAAACTTTTATTTTACTAACAATTCCTAAAGAAAACCCCCAATAATAGGATTATAACATGAAAGACGCTGCATCTACACGCAGCTCTATTCATTCTGATGGCAATTACTACTGTCATCAGCGAATTATGTCCTAAAACATAAATATCTGCAGACATCATAAGTCAGCAATGTAATTATATACTAAAATTGTGAAAAATGTACATAAAAACAGCTTTTTAATGTAACATCTATACATTTCTTTTCTGGGAATCATTTATTTGTAACACTCCAAAGCATCAATCTGAAAAAATAATATCAATTTCTATTCATTAAAGAGTGAATTGTATCTATTACGTGTATTCCTGAAACACTTCCTTTGTGCAGTTTGTGTTTCTGTGCAGACATTGGGAAGTCATGTATATTCATGATCTAGATTTCTAGATAGGGTAATAGTAAAGTCATATTTTCTGCATTACTCTAGTCCTGGAGCCAGAGTCGCCCACCAAGCTTCCCCACCTATGAGCTCATGTTTGTAGTGTGGCCAGTTCCCCCTGAGGGGTCTGTAGCCCACCTATTGATAGCCATTTATCCCTGCCATGTTTAACAAATGTATCCAGCCTGTGCCCCTGAGCTCTACAGCCATACATCTGTACATGGGATGTGGGACCCCCATTTATAAGCAATGTATATGGAGATGCAACAAGTGTTCCCTATGGACGGAGGTCAATAAAGGAGTGAGTTGCTAATTATCCATAGTTCACTATTCTTGGTGATAATATTCATCATAGATAAGTGGGTGCAAGTAATCCCTCAGTTCTGAAGCATTTTGGGGTCATCTATGTGTGCGGAGAGTGGTTCATCTTTCCTTTCCTATATAAGCTCTATAGGTGATTGCTCTTCCAGGTGATGTTTGGATAGAATAGTTCAGGATGAAGTTGTGGGTTCTCACCTGAACACGTTCTGCTTTTGCTCCTCTGTTTTGGGGTGAAGCTTGAGGCTGGGCCTCCCAATAAGCTGCCAGGATGGAAGAGGCTGCTGCTGTAGTCGTGGGGTGCGGGCACATAGGAGGGGTAGGTGGGAATGGGGTGATGGGTGGATGACTGGGCGCCCATGGGTACCAGGCTGCTCCTCAGGGGGCTTCCTCCCTCCATCTTCATCCCCTCAGACAGGGACATCTGGTACTTGATACTGTCCTTGTCCTCCACCCTGGAGGAGATCGGGGAGGCTGCGCTGCCAGGATCCGGGGATACATCCTTGGGAGGGGTCGGGGGGAAACCGAACAGGTGCGGGCTGGAGTGTGAGGAGGACGAGGCGCCGGAAGAACCCCCGCCCGGGTACAGGGAGCCGCCGGGGGCCGCGGGGTGCATCGGGGTCTTTGCAAAGGGGTTGACAGTCCATGGGTTGTGGTGGTGGGCTGCGGACAGGGCGGACTTGCCGCTCTCCAGCCAGGGTAGTCCGGGGCTGTGCAGGATGTGTGGCCGGCACATCTGGCTACTGGTCAGGCGAGCTGTGAGCAGAGGACATGGGGATCAGCCACAGAGTATACAGGCACAATCAACAGTAACAGATCCTTACAGGATAATACATACAGTCAACATTAATCAGCACCCCATTATAATATAATTATAATCAACACCATATTATAATACATACAGACTGTCCCATATTATAATATATAGTGTGAACCCCATTAAAAAATACAGTCAACATTAATCAGCACCCCATTATAATACATATACAATCAACACCATATTACAATACATACAGACTGCCCCACATTATAATAATATACAGTCTGCACTACATTTATAATATATTATATATATATATATATATATATATATATATAACAGTCAGCATCACATAACATATAGTCAACACACCATTTTAATATATACAGACCAACCATATTATAATATATATATAGCCAGCACCAAATAATAAAATAATATATACAATCTGCACCCCATGATATAATTAGTCAGCCCCCTATTATATATATAGTCAGCACCAATTATAATATACACAGTGTGCACCCCATTATATACAGTCTGCACCATATTATAATACATACAGACTGCTCATATTATAGTATATATACAGTCAGCACCATATTAAATAATATATACAGTCTACAAACCCATTATAATATATATAGTCAGCACCACATTATAGTATATGCAGACTGCCCATATTATAATATCCGTACAGTCAGCACCGTATTATATATACAGTCTGCACCCCATTATAAAGTATCTGAGTGTGCACCCCATCACAGTATATACAGTGTGCACCCCATTATAATATATACAGTGTGCACTGTATTATAATATATACCGACTACAACACATTATAATATATATATAGTCAGCACCCCATTATAATATGTATACTGTGTTCCCCAAATTATAATATATATGCAGTTAGCAGCACCGCAGACCACACTATATAATCCAGACTGTGCCCAGTATTTATATTGTCTTCCCACACAGCCATCTTACAGTATTAATAATATGTGCCTGACTAGCAGGAGGTTGACAGGATCTCTGAATGTCAGCACAGTGCACACACATTATGCAAATATCGCAACCCCTATAGAAGGAGTATAGTAAGAGAAGACTGCGATCTCCGAGTATAGGGAGATCGATCCCAACAGATGAGCAAGAAACTATAAGAAGTTATCAATGTCAATTATTACAGTTACTAAGGCCTAAATATACAGGTGCCATCTTCTGTAGGTGAGGGTCACACAGTATAAAATAACAAAATGTAACACCCCTTCAATCACATATATCTCTCCTTGCTTGACTTGTATTTTGGGCTTAACATTTTTATTCATAAAATTATTATTATTAATATCATTATTATTAGCAAGTTTCTTTGGGACCAATAAACTAAAGTCAGATCCTGCGGTGTTGTCAGTGGTAAACAAAGGGTTACAAAAGATGGCAACCAATAGAGAAGGAAGTCTTTGAAAGATTGCGCTATAGTTTAGTGTTCCCCATAACATGACCACATACACATCATTGCCCACACACAGGGCAGGATACGTACCATGTGCCTGGCTGTAGGACACCCTGGCCCTGGCATGGGCAGAGTTGGCATAATAAGGATTTCCCTGTGAATCCAGATGGTTGAAGAACACATCGACCTCATCAGGAGGCAGCAGCTGTGTTGGCTCCATGTAGTTATGTGCCAGTCCCGGGTGGTGACTCTCTGGGTGCTGCCCATTGAGCACGGCATGGTGTGCCATCCAGCGGGGCTGGTCGGTGGCCACTTCCATCATGGTCGTTATTTACTCCCAAATATACCCAAGTCCTTATAGACTTATATGGCTGAAGGTGAAAGTGGTGGATCCTCTTTTGTTCTTTAGATCAGAAGAAGCAGGATCACCTGTAGGAAGAACAGAACATTGAATCCAGCTCCTGAGATGACCCTCAGCTCTGCCAAAGTCACAGAGCCCCAACCCCTGCAGGCTGCAGGCAAAGTATCAACAATAACTGCAAAAGTATTACTATGAATGCGATACATCCGGCAACACAAAAGAGAATGACTGATACATTGTGACTGATCGCTGATACATTGTGATCATCTGCAATCATGCAGGGATTAATAACATAGTTACATTGTGTCAAGTAAATAAACATGCAGCATTTTCTGTTATCAGCTCAGTGAAGGGGGGGGGGGGGGTTAAAAGTTTTGGAAAAGTTACTTACAGCAGAAAGTCCTGCAGTGTCCCCCAGAGGGTGCAGCGATCAGAGGGGAGAGTGGAGGGGCAGAGCTGCCGGGCAGGCTGGGCAGAGCGGCTGGCAGGCTGTCCCTCAGATGGCAGGCTCCTCAGGATGTCCCTCTACCTCTCCGGGTCTGGCCTCCCCTGTCACATCCCGCAGCATCCTCCTATATCAGCCCTGGCGCCAGCTGGACTCCCTTCACTAGACATGAACTAGGGAGACTCGCACAGCTAATAACCCCCGGCCAGCCAATCACAGGGCGCAGTCAGCCAGCCCGCCGCTCCTATTGGTCACTCCCCTGAAAAGCCACATTCCCTAATTCACTCCAAACATCTTAGTGCCCGAGGGGGAGGGGAGGGGGCTTCATTACTCAGGATATGGGGGGTTCATTAGTGAGGGCACTAATGGGAGGGACTGTATGCTGCAACATTTACATACTCTATACATGCTGCAAATGTTTATTGCATTGTTATATGTAAACTCATTAAGCATCATTATGGCTGTATATATGTGTATTGTATGTGTGTGTATGTAAACAGTGAGGAAAAAAGAAAATAGATAGAAAAAAATTGTCAACAGACAGAAAGAACAAATAGACAATACTGAAAAATAGAAAGATAGATAGATAGATAGATAGATAGATAGATAGATAGATAATATGATAGAATATGATGATAGATAATAGATAGATAGATAGATAGATAGATAGATAGATAGATAGATAGATAGATAGATAGATAGATAATAAAGATAGATAGATATTGATTTATATATAGATAGAAATATGGATAGATAGATAGATAGATAGATAGATAGATAGATAGATAGAGCTATAAAGATAGATAGATAGATAGATAGATAGATAGATAGATAGATAGATAGATAGATAGATAGATGGTAAAGGTGATTGACAGAGAGAAAGAAAGATCACTTGATCGATTGATCACTAGATAGAGAAAAAATGAAGACAGCGCTGCTAAATATAGTGAAAGTTATTGAACTTTAAAAGCTCCTTTGGTGAAGTTTCAGGTCATAGTAATGTAAACCTTTCTCAAACTTACATAGATAGATAAATTGATATCTAAGATGGATAGATAATATAGATAGGATAGATAGATGATAGACAGATAATAATGTAAGTACAGAATAATAAATGTAATACAAACAGATAATTGATAGATTGATCTATCTATCTATTGACACACAGATTTATGCAATACACACTTACAGCTAATACAGCTACACTTACAGCTAATGGACCAACAAAAGATAAACATCTTCAGGAACCCCAAAATATTAACATATGTCTTAACAAAATCAACTTTAATTTATAAAAGCACCTTATGGCAATGTTACTTTTTTCTAATTAGTAGGTAGCATCTGAATTATATTTATCTGTATGAAAATAGAAGTTACAAAACAAGACTGATATAATAGGCAAAACAAGTGTATTAAAACAAAGATAAATCTGTGGATAGTGAAATCGATGTGAAATGAGATAGATAGATAGATGATAGATAGATAGATAGATAGATAGATAGATAGTAGATAGATAGAAGCATTTACCAAAGTCAAGTATAATGTATCACCAAACAGCACACAATCTTTTGTTACTTGTGATCTTTGCTTTACAATACATCATTGTGTGTATCCAGGATTGTGTATTACCTCCGTCTTTATGTAGATTGAGGACATAGTCTCACCTGTATGTACCCAAGACATAGGTGACATATTTGATAGATACCATTTATGACGGTGCATTGTAGGGTTTGGTTATAAGCTCGGAGGTGCCAGTCACCTGGGTTGTGACATGTAAGGATTAACACATAAAGAGTAAAATCAACAATATAGTCTTGAGGGTAAAGACTGCACAAACAAAGCACAAAGATGCATTAGAATATGCAAATAGCTGCTTTGTAGTGCTCCATTCTCCCTCACCACTTACAGAAATAATTAAAGGAAAACATGTTTATTCAGCCAGGTAACTGGAATACGTTAAGGGGTTAATGCTGATAGCTGATTGTATTCTAGTGACCCAAAGCTGGTGATGACCAGTGCAGGGCGTGTATAGGCTTGAGGGGTGGGGGTAGGGGGGGTGCTTGGGGATAGGGACACTAAAGACACTAGGCACTGTAGTCACTTGGACGTACTGGACCCTTTGTTTGATTTGTGTGTGTGTTTTGCACATAAGTTGGGGGGGGGGGGGGTCGGATTTAAAGGGCTGAAAGTTAGTAATTAGGTAATAGGAGGCTGGCTTTTGATGCTGTCTCTCTAGTTCTCCGATGCAGCCATCCAGACGCCTGATCCCTGACGTCACCAACTGCTGCCAAATTTACAAGGAAATGAAGTTTTTCTTCACATTTTAATAAAATTCCAATCAGCCTGTGGCTAAAAGAGGGAAATGAATATCATTGATTCAGGGCACCCTGAGAAGAAGCGTCTCCAAGGGACAGGGCAAGACCTAGAAATATGTCTGATGATGATGATGAGTGTTATTATTGGTAGCAGTGTAGGAGAATATGTTTCAGCATTTATGATTCTCAGCCAGACCATGGACTAATGCTACTATCTATTTTATTTTTTTTTTTAGCAATGTTAGCTCCCACAGCACAGTTCCTGCTCTTCTCATCTCAATCCTTTCATGTTATACATTCAGGGGGTGTTGTAGCAACATGATATACAATATCCTGCTAAGTGCAGAAAGGAGTCATATTTGTATGATGTGCCCATTATTAACATCAGTCATATTCTGGGAGGACTGTC